>RQTK01000008.1:624608-656107 GCA_003991915.1 Elysia chlorotica
AGGAAGAGAGGGAGAGAGAGAGAGAGAGAGAGAGAGAGAGAGAGAAAGAGAGAGAGAGAGAAGAGAGAGTTTTATGTTTTGGCGTACACGTTTTTTTCCTCTGGTTTATTATAAACATTTTTAGTAGAACCCAGTTAAACTCATCCTTTCCTCTATTATAATATCTTATTAATTTTCTACCAATATTGCGCAAATTGTAGTTTTTATAAAAGGGGAGGTTAGGACTGCAATGAGGGTTTCTTAGCACGAATTCCTCTTATTCGAGTTGAATAAAAATTCACCAAGACTACAAGTCTATAATATTATTGCGAAGAACTGCAATAATTGGTGCATAACATCTAAATAAAAACCCACGGTTTGTCGCTTTGCCAAAGTGTGCATGCTCGCACACCCTGCAAACTCAACGGAGATGGTTTGGTCTCATAATGTGCTTCAAGCTGTAATAAATTGATTTTTTTTTTATTTGGACAAGTTATATTTTGGGACGGCTAGCAGTCTAGCACATCAGGATATCGCGGGAAACCTGCACACACGTTTAGCGGCATAACCAATAGTTTAGGTAAACGTGTATTCTTTTTCTGAAGTCTGTAATAAATCGCAAAGAAAAGGGTGAAAATAAGAGGCATGATGATAGAATAATTTGTTTTTCTTTACACTAAAAAGATTAGGAAGCATTGATAACCAGAAAGGCATGTAGCATGTGGATTGAGAAAGAACGTTTTTCCTCCCCCACATTATCGTCATAGTTTAGTAGTAAAAGTAGTAGTAGTAGTAGTAGTAGTAGTAGTAGTAGTAGTAGTAAGAGTAGTAGTAGTAGTAGTAGTAGTAGTAGTAGTAGTAGTAGTAGTAGTAAGAGTAGTAGTAGTAGTAGTAGTAGTAGTAGTAGTAGTAGTAGTAGTAGTAGACTAGTAGTAGTAGTAATAATAGTGCTGGTAATTGTATTAGCAGCAGCAGCAGTAGTATTAGTATTAGTATAAGTAGTGGTAGTAGTAGTAGTAGTAGTAGTAGTAGTAGTAGTAGTAGACTAGTAGTAGTAGTAGTAGTAGTAGTAGTAGTAGTAGTAGTAGTAGTAGCAGTAGTAGTAGCAGTAGTAGCAGTAGTAGTAGTAGTAGTAATAGTAGATGAAGAAGAAGACAGAAAAAACATGGTGTCTCCAGCAAAAGCTCAATCTACATCTATAACATCACCGAGGGCAATTACAACGGGCTGTCAATCACCCATACTTATTTTCTCCTGTCCTTCTAATTAGGCCAATCGTGTTCAGACCAGCAGGTTGCTTTAAGTTTTATTAATTACAGAGACCTTAGGTCACGAGGTGCATAATATAATTTATATAATTATATATAAATAACTAGAACATAGGAACTCCCTCGCAGCACTGTGCATGTCCTTCAAGAAGGTTGTGACTACTGTGATTACACTGACGGGCCAGAACACACCGTGTGACACACTGACAACCAAACACATATACCATTTATACACTAACAGTAACACTAACACATATACTGTGGCACACTGACAAACACACACACATATGCATACATACAGAGCCCAAATCGCCTACTCGCCGGCCCCAATACATGTACCAACCGCTACCATAGACATATAAATCTATGACCGCTACCTGACAACAAACACTTGACCTTCAACGAGATTGATTAAGACAGTAGAGGTTACACGCCAACAATGGACAAGTGCTGAAGTACATGCCTACACTACAGACCGCCGCTGCACCGTGTTCTGACTTCTCTGTTGCTGGCTCTTGTCTAGCCGGCTTGCTTGACCCATACACTGATACAGAGTGGTCAGCTCTCGACACACACACGTCCTTCTACTGTTCTAGATTAGACTGGCATGCAGCTCCCGCGGCTCTTGTGGTGACGTTAGTAGCTTTCATTTAGATCTATGGGCTTGTGACCGGCTGAGACTGAGTTGAGTTGGTTTAACGTCCAACATCAGCACTATATAGGCTATATTGTGGACGGGCCCCAAGACGGACGTCTGACAATTTTATGTGCTGCCACACACGAGACAGGGCGGGGATACCATGACTCCTGTCTCAGCCGGTCACATTATACTGACACCGATCCAACCAGTAGGGAACGCAACAGCCAGGATTCGAACTCGGGACCTTTTGCGTCGGAAGCCGATGACAGTCGTGTATGGCCGGCAGCACATAAAATTGTCAGACGTCAGTCTCGGGGCCCGTCCATAATATAGCCTATATAGTGCTGATGTTGGACGTTAAATCAACTCATCTCTCTCTCATCTATGGACTCGCTCTTCAAACCAACAGCAAGCAAAGTCACCAAAAGACATTAAGCTTAGTAACATTACATGTATAACGTGCATTAAAACCAGAACGATCTACAGCATGCAGCGCTGTGCATCATTGGGCTATAATTAGACAAACACAGGTGTGTTTACTTGGTGGGTCAAGTCGGTTACTGATATCGGGGCCTGATATTAATTAGGGAGGCCGTGCATCAGACAGACCCAAGATTGCGGATAGACCAGGTACATACATGTAGATTTATAGGGCCAAAGTGTTGCAGCTGTGTCACAGCGCGCTAAATTTGTATAATCTTGGTAAACACCAGGACATCGCATGCCGGTCCCCCACAACAGTTCACTGATTGAAAAAACAAAAAAACAACAACAAACAAACAACAACAAGAACAAACCTGGTCTAGCAGGGGATTTATACGTAAAGGAAGAGATCGATGAGAGGTGCTTCTAATTCTACAATTCAACGTCGATACAATCAAATATGTTACGACGGAAAGAGAAGTGAGAGAGAGAGAGAGAGAGAGAGAGAGAGAGAGGGAGAGAGAGAGGGAGAGAGAGAGAGAGATTTGTATAAACACTTAACAGACATACAGAGCCAAAGGAGGAGAGGAGCGATCAATCGCAATTAACAATATCACTCCAACCATGACTCATATCAAAGTGTAAGGTAATTAACACCACACCAATATCTGAGGTTAGTAAGTACAATGACCTAGAAAAGTACAAAAGACCCATAAACATTCACTCCTCTCCATTCATATCTCGTGCCAAGTGTAAGAGAATACTTAACACAATAACTTAAGTGAGTATTCATACAAATATATTATATTACATTTATTAGTGTAATTTTATACTGGTAATAACGCCTGCGTTGTCATCAGCAATTATCGCAATCATCGTGTATAGTAGGAACTGGCACTGTGATATCTTAGACCAACGTATGGGATTGTGGTGATGGAGGTAGTAGTAGTAATAGTAGTAGTAGTAGTAGTAGTAGTAGTAGTAGTAGTAGTAGTAGTAGTAGTAGTAGTAGTAGTAGTAGTAGTAGTAGTAGTAGTAGTAGTAGTAGTAGTAGTAGTAGTAGTAGTAGTAGTAGTAGTAGTAGTAGTAGTAGTAGTAGTAGTAGTAGTAGTAGCAGCAGCAGCAGTAGTAGTAAATAAAACAGAAAAAAATGTTCATCCAGAACAATGAATCCCTTTTTTTGTTGGGGAGGGGTGACCTGTCATAATTTAAAGGATGACATAATCCTCTTGAAAAATTGAAACGATCCTTTGGCTTAATCATATGGTTTAGTTTCAAAGCTTACATAAAGTTTGACTCATTTTGTGGATTGTGGATATTATTCCCAGAGATAATATTACAGTGATCACGGTGACAATAGATCGAAAATGACCAATAACAATAGGTTGTTACATCAAACAGTAAGAGAGAGAGAGACATTGTGAACTAAATATTGGAAAATATTGGCAGATAGCCCTGCCTATTAAAAAAGAGAGACAGAGAGAGAGAGAGGGGGGGTAAATATTTGCACACAAGGGAAGAGAGAGAGAGAGAGAGGGGGGGGGGAGATGCGTCTCTTGTAAAATACGAAACGGCACTATGATTAGGCCTAGATTTCTTACTGGGTCCGCATAATAAATATCTATGGAGCTTTAAAAAGACCATTCAGTTAATAAACGAGAGAGAGAGAGAGAGAGATGAAGAGTCGGTTTCATATTTCACCACAGTAACCACACCTCACACTAGGGGTCCTACTACCTAAATCTAAATTCCTGCATGAATGAGTCAAAATGCATAAGCCTAAGCAACATTACTCGCCATCACAACAAAACCAAATACACGAGTCATAAACCCAATTAGGTTTAATCTGGATAACGTCACACTATATAATGACACATTGAGAATATCAGCCAATGTCCCAGATTCCAAATTAAGCAAAGTTATATTATTGTAGCCTATAAACTACCCTTCCACCCGCTGCCCCCAACAAAAACGAAGTATCGAGTACTGACCTTCCACAATCTGCTAAAAACAAAACAAAAAACCCATCAATGTACACTTTACCGAGAACCGATCCTTCACTGTGTGCTCCGCAAACAAAGAGCACACATGAACACAAAGTTTTCACTTTCTGCTCCGACCACAGACATATTACATGTACCAACAAATATAAAGTATACTATTCTGAGTAGCGACAACGCAAACACAAAGTACATTGTTTGAGAACCAAAAAACACTAACAAACAGCAGATTTTTTGAGTAACGACAACACAAAATACACAACAGCATATTGTTCGAGTACCAACAACACAAAAAAGTACATTGTTTGAGAACCAACTTCACTAACAAACAGCACATTGTTCGAGTAATGACAACACAAAATCCACAACAGCATATTGTTCGAGTACCAACAACACAAAAAAGTACATTGTTCTGAGTACTGTAAGTGTAAGCACAAACACAAAGTAAACTGCTGAGTACCGACAACACAAACACACAGCACACTGTTCGAGTTGAGTCGAGATAAGTTGGTGTAATGTCCAACATCAGCACTATATAGGCTATATTGTGGACGGGCCCCTAGACTGACATCAGACAACACAAATACACAGTACATTGTGCTGAGTAACCACAACAAACACACAGTACACTGTTCTGAGTACCGACAACGTAAACACACAGCACAATGTTCGAGTCAAGCTGAGTTGAGTTGGTTTAATGTCCAACATCAGCACTATATAGGCTATATTGTGGACGAGCCCCTAGACTGACGTCTGACAATTTTAGCACATTGTCTGAGAACTGAGAACACAAATACACAGTACACTGTGTTAAGTACCGACAGCACAAATACACAGCACATAGTACTGAGTACCGACAACACAAAGACACAGTACATTGTACTGAGTACCAACAACAAAAACATAAAGTACATTGAGCTGAGTACCAACAACAAAAACATAAAGTTCATTGTGCTGAGTACCGACAACACAAAATTGTACTGAGTACCGACAACACAAACACACAGCACATAGTACTGAGTACCGACAACACAAACACACAGTACATTGTACTGAGTACCGACCTTCCACCCTCTGCTCGTCAGGCGTGATGGTCGCACACTTGATGCCCACGTTGTATTTCTTGATGGCGTGGGCCGAGTCAATGGTCACCTGGTCGTTGGTCTGGTCACGGTAGGGCAGGCCCAGGTCATAGTACTTGCAGTCTACGTCCACGTAGGGGAAGATCAGCTGTGGGTGGGCGGAGTGGACACAACAGGTTAGTGAGTGGCTAGTTGACATGTTGGACATCAAGATATATACGGCTTGAAGACACATTGATTTTTGATAGTGTCGTGTTGGTTGTTGTTGGGTTGGTTTAACGTCTAACAGCAGCACTATATAGGCTATATTGTGGACAGGCCCCAAGATGGACGTCTGACAATTTTATGTGCTGCCACACACGGGACAGGGCGGGGATAGCATGACTCCTGTCTCAGCCGGTCATATTATACTGACACCGACCCAACCAGTAGGGTCGTGTTGGACACCATGTTTAAGTGTTTATAGCCAGTTGAAAAGTTGAGGGGTACTGTTGGACACCAACATGTTTATGGCTGGTTGACACATTGATAGTGTCGTGTTGGACAATATGTTTATAGCCAGTTGAAAAATTGAGGGGTTGCTGTTATAAACCAACATGTTTATTGGTGGTTGACACAAGGATAGTGTCATGTTGGACAATATGTTTATAGCTAGTTGAAAAATTGAGAGGATGCTGTTGGATAGGAACATGTTTAAATGACTGGCTGACACATTCAGGGGGTACTGTTGCAACCAATACTTAATTTTGTTCGATCCGGGTACTTCACAATTAAGAGTCCTACTCTATGTTATTTTTGTCTTTATCCCCACCCTTCCCTCCCCTATTAAAAAACACATTGTGTGCTCTCACCCTCTCCTTGATAAGTGAATGGCCAGTTGACTGTTGGAGACCAAGATATGGCTACAAGACACATTGATTTTTTATAGTGTCGTGTTGGACAATATGTTTATAGCTAGTTGAAAAATTGAGGGGGCAATGTTGGACAACAAGATGCTTAAACGACTATTTAAAACATTGAGGGGATACTGTTGGAACCAACATTTAATTTTGTTTGATAGTGGGTTAGTTTTTATAACTGGAGACTTAACGATAAAGAGTCCTTTTGCTATGTTATTTTAGTCTTTCTCGTCCCCTCCTCTCCTTTCTTAAAGAAAACATTGTGTGCTCTCACCCTCTCCTTGATCTTCTCCCAGATGATGCGGGTCATCTCATCTCCGTCCAGTTCCACCACCGGGTTGTCCACCTTGATCCTCTTGCCACCCGAGTCTGAAAAGGGGGAACACACACCGAATAGTGAAATACATGTACGCAAAAACATGACAGTTTGACACATCTTGTATCCTGCCATTGTAAATTTGCCAGATCGTGGGTTTGAACTGGGGGCCTTCTGTGTATGCATTGTGAAACTGTGTTTGTAAATTCAAATTTAAATAGCCTATGTCTAGTACGTGGCAATCAATATTGTGCTAATTAATGTGTTGTGTCGTTGAGGCTTCACAAGATAAGATTTGCGCAAGCTTTGACTAAATTCAAAATCTGATAAAACCAAATGCAGGCTCTCTGGCTAACTGTTCCCCCCAAAAATAGTCCAACTTATATTCACCCTTTTGTGTGTAAAAATCCGATTTGAAAAAAAAAAAAAGCAATTTGCAATTTATTCTTCAAACCTCAACATATTAATTACCAAGAAGCTTTGCAAAAACAAATGCTCTTTTCTGTCTCTCTCTCGCCAAGAACAGAATTATATAGGTCAAGGATTTACAAAGGACATTACAAACACTCCCAATTCAGGAGATTAAACAGCTGCAATACGGGATACATGCACCACTGACACCAGGAGATAAAAGCATGCAGGTATAACCTTTCCAGTCAGTGATATCAGGGTCATGGGTTATGTGATAACTAAAGTGCACTGGTGAAATATATGTAGATAGCAGTTCAGTTGCACCTAAAAAGTAAAAAAAACAAAAACCCACACCTATGTTTTTATCCTACATAAGACAAAAAAATCAAGTTTTTCCAACAACCTTCTGAGAGAGCTCTAGAGAGAGAGAGAGAGAGAGAGAGAGAGAGAGAGAGAGAGAGAGAGAGAGAGAGAGAGAGAGAGAGAGAGAGAGAGCACCTGCTGAGACCATTTTGCAATCAGTTCATTCTGTTAAAATATACACCAGGCATGCATGTTATTTTTTACCCAGTAGTGAATACATTTCAAAGCTAAGATTTCCTGATATTAAATTTGGTACTGATTCGCCCTGGTAAAAAATAGAGAAACCTCTTTATCACTCTGATGATGCTCAGATTTTTCCATTTCTTTTCTCTTTCTTGGAAAAAGAATGCTTAATGCCCCAGATTCGTGCCTGGATTCTACTATTTTTAAAATGATACCTATCTAGATCTAGATCTAGCTCATTTGACTCAACTACAAGTATACGGAAGGAAATGCAAAAGTTGATAAGTTTATTTTTGTGACTTAGCCTATCAATTACCTGTCAATTAAAAAAACCACAAACAACTAGATCTAGATGATCTAAGATCGAGATTTAATGATTCTAGACCTTGATCTACTTTCGTGTAGCTGATTCAGTTTACCAATGTATGCATACAACAGCAGATCGGTAAATACACTGGTTGAAGATAATACTAGATCTAGGCCTATTGAACTTGCAACCTAAATTTTATATAAATGCAATTTATGGGCTATGAGTTAGATCTAGAATTAGTTATTAGGCCTATTCCTAGGAAACATCATTTAAAGGGTTGAATCAACGTTGGTCCGATGTATACTCCAATTTAACCGCTTAGATTATCAATGATTCGTATGGTTTTAAACAGTATCTGCTCCATTCTAACTAGATCTAGATTTTCTAGTTCTAGATACAGATTTAGACTTAGGAAATTTACTCACAGTTTCTGGTTTGGACTGCGTTGGCTGGTGCCACAATTGCTGTATTCTGCACGTTGCTTCCAACTCGGGCAACATATTTAGCGAGAGATGCAAGAGATTTTGCCATTATTCTGGGTTTACTTGGGGTACAACACAAGACCGTTTTATCCTGACTCAAAGAAATCGAAAAGCAAGCAATTTACACGCCGGACTCAAGCAGGACTGAGCTTTCCCTCTTGGTAACTAGCCTGGCTTAGTGGATTGAAATGACTTCGAGAGTTAGGGACATTCGACTTGTAGACTAATCTTGCACACAGCAGGTGAGCAGTGACTACCAGTGAGCACACAACTACACGTTGACCACACACAGCAAAATGTTTGTTCAGTGTCCAAAACCTTTGCCGCTGACTCTCATAAGTCAATGGAAACCAGATGCCGACTTGGTATGTGCCCTATTAGGGGTGTTTTCCGTTTGCTTCAATTCACATTAGATGTGATAGTAAATCTACTCTTCTTATTTTTTTCAACAATTATACAAATGTTATATTTTGTACATGCTACATACACCTTGCTAGAAGACTGCTAACTATCTACCATGGATCATCAAAGATAAGATGATTGATAAGCTATCACCCCGAGATTAAAATGGGGTTTACTGACCTAGAAAAATCGTGTAACCCCATGTGACAACTTCTATGATGATGATTGGTCTGCAAATTTACACAGAACACAGTAACACATCACAGCGGTCTCTCTTGACGCTTGTGAGACTTGGATTTGCTTAGCCTAGGCTTGTCACTCAGCCTCAGAGTCACTCTAGCAAGGGTACTCTGCTAGCACTAGCAGTAGGGGTCATTCTGCTAGCTCCACGATTTCAAAGTGTTGGCGAAAGTTTCTGGGGTTTTAGTCCTCAAGAAAAATACCCAAAGACATTGCTATGTAAGTAAAATAACCTTGCTGAAAAGCTTAGAGTTAGATCTACATCTAGTTCCTTCCATGAAAAACTAGAGTATGTTTAACTTCTACCTATAGACATAATAGTCTTCATAGAGTTGGCCTAAGTTTCTTGATCTAGATTAGATCTAGATCTAGATGTCTAGAATTAGTCCTCGAGAACAATACCCATAGACATTGCTATCATGATTGCTGCTATGTAAGTAAAATAACCTTGCTGAAAGGCTCTTTATTCCCTTCCTTGGGAAAAAAATGATGTATAGATTTAGATCTAGAGCACGTTTAACTTCTACCAATAGTCTTAGATCTAGATCTAGGGTAGAAATGCATTTATATGCCTAAACATGATGTGGCTTTGGACAAGACGTAAGCCGCCAGATTCTACGTCTTGTTTGTGCATTCTAACCCTAGAGTCTAGGTCTAATCTAGATCTAGAGTCATGGTCCTTGTCGGCATGACCATCATGATTCTTTCCAAATTTCTTACGAAACTATAAGTGTAGATCTAGATATCTTGTGAACCACTAAAGATAGAGTGGCTGAATTATAACTCCACAATATTTTTATGAAACATAAATTTGCACTCTAACAGTAACAAAGAGTTAACATTGTGTATCTATCTTTCTTAAATATCTCCATAACATATTTATAAATATAACCACAAAAACTATCAAAACATGTTTCCTCTGATGTTGGACGTTAAAACCAACTCAACTCAACACGTTTCCTGATATGGAATTTGCAAAGTTCATCTAATTCTAATGCTTATGAATAATTCTCTTCTACCCTCCAATACTTTTCACTTCCAGTGCCTCAAGCTGCAGAGTAGCTAGCAGACCTTAGGCAGGATGCTGAGGGTGCACAAGGCGGCCATGATGGCTGATATGGGCAGCCACGCTCTGAAGATCAGCGCTCGCTGCAGCCGTGGCTTGCGAACTGCCGTGTCACAGCTGTGTCAGAAGGCAGAGACGGAGACGATCGCTGGCATCCCTTACACAAAGCTGTCCATTGGCGTTCCCAAAGAGCTCTTTACTGTAAGGCGTAGATATATATTGCATGTGTTGAGCTTATCATTATACATTAAAATCCTTAAAATTAATTCTTAATTGAAAAAGGTTTGGTAAAAAATAAAAAATGTAGGTTTGGAACAGAAAATGTCAGCATACATTCATGTCAAGGTCGGCTAAGAAAAGCTATATATACTTATATAATTTCAATATTTATTTTGCCTCAGATAAAATAGAAGAAGTTACAGCTGATACCATATATCTTATTGTGACTGTCTGCTTTGAATGCGGAAAATGTAGATTCAATCTTTGTGAGCAGTTTCAATATTCAATTCCCCAAACTGATAATTTTTATGACAAGTTTAGATTAAAAGTACTTATTATCAATGTTTAATAAACAAAATATGAAGGTTAAAAATATTTCTTGTTTTGTTTTTTTACTAACACAGAATGAACGCAGAGTGGCTCTTGTTCCAGCAGCCATCAAAACCCTTACAAAAAAAGGCTTCACTGTCAATGTTGAAGAAAATGCGGGAGTCCAAGCAAAATTCCTGAATGATGAGTATGCCGAGGCTGGCGCCAATGTTAAGGCCAAGAAAGCTGTCTATGACTCAGACATCATCTTGAAGGTACGAATACGATTTTCAATATTAAACTGCCTTTTTTTTGACAATCGTCAGAATTTATCATTTCATTTTTATTGGATATTTATTCAGATGATTAGTAAAGTACCATATTTTCCAAAAAATATTCAATTTTCAAAGTATTATTTCAATGTCAAAATGAGCAGTTTAACTTTTAACCCTTGTATCACTTCTTCACTTGAATTCCCATGTTACAGTGATGCCAATTTTCCTTAAATTCGTGAATTTCAGTAGAAAATAAAATAGGTCTATTTGGTAGGTAAGTAAAGGTCTATCAATGGGTTATGTTTTGTGATTCAGTGTGCTGTATGCAAGAGGTTCAGTGCAAAAAAACAAAAAGAATGATTTTGTTGGCATCAGTTATGATAATGGTTATGATGTAATCTTTACAAAATATGAATCATGAAACAAAATGACTGAATTCGAATTCCACTTTACAGTTCAATAACACTTTATAAATTGCTTCATTCACTTGGTGTGTTGCAGAGAAATAATTTCCCTGTTTTAATTTATAAAATTTACTATTTTGATATGACAATATATTTTGTATAAAATTTTTTTAAATTTTGAACAACCAGGCCTGAAACTTGTTCCTCAAGAAACTAACAAAAAAAATGATGCCCTTTCGTCGTGCTGATTCATAACAAAATGTCAGCTTAAAATATGTTCCTATCCCTACAGCAAAGGATCCTCTTAAGAAACCCAGAGTATGTCAAACAAAGAAGGTTTGGGGGGGGGGGGATAGGGGAGATTATATACTATATATCTGTGTGTTCATAATTATATATATATGCTCTTTTCTTTCTTTTCAAGTTTTTATTTTATTCTAAAATTTTAAAATCTTCACCTACAGGTGCGAGCCCCGTTGCATGAAGAGGTCGCCAACTTCCGCGACCAGGGAACCTTGCTGTCCTTCCTGTACCCAGCCCAGAATCAGCAGCTCATCGATGAGATGGCCAAGAAGAAAATGACTGTGTTTGCCATGGACTGCGTCCCTCGTATCTCCAGGGCGCAGGTGTTTGACGCTCTCAGCTCGATGGCGAACATTGCCGGCTACAAAGCTGTCGTGGAAGCCGCCAACAACTTTGGCAGATTTTTCACAGGTTAGAATCGACGGACTGTCGGCCGGGATGTCAATTTATGAATTTCTATAAAAAAAAAAAAAAGTGGTCCCATGCTTGACAGTGCCAGGAGGAACCAAAAATAACTTCCTGATTGCACAAGGCAAACAGAGTTTGTGAGGTAGATTGCCGTGACTTTTCTTGTCGCGGGCTTAAATCGAACTCACATTTCAGTGAGATTTCCATTACTTTCCTTGCTGGGGGCTTAAATTGAACCCACATTTCAGTGGTAAAGTAAATATAAAAATCAAGATTACCTAAGAGAAAATATATGAATAATTTCAAATTTAGATCAAGATGAAAAGACATGAAATGACATGGACAGGGTTTGAAACAGCACTCACTCGCCTTACCAAGAACAAGACAAAACCGAACATGCTTTATACTAAGCAATGTTCATTCGAATCAGATGTACAAAGAATTTAAAAATCTGAGCTGAGAAGTGAAAAAACAAGCTTTTTTTTTTTTTAGTATCTTTTCACCCTTTTATTGTTTTTGTATTTTGAATTTATCTTATAAAAATTTTTCAAAATTTTGTCATTCACTATTAATTTAGTCACAGCCTGTGTTAACATCTTTTGGTATCCCTCTTTCTCTCAGGTCAAATCACAGCAGCAGGCAAAGTTCCCCCGCTAAAGTCCTGGTCATTGGTGGCGGCGTTGCCGGCCTGTCCGCCATAGGAACTGCGAAGAACATGGGCGCCATCGTCAGGGGGTTCGACACCCGCTCTGCCGTGAAGGAGCAGGTGGAATCTTTCGGTGCAGAGTTTCTGGAAGTGTCTATCAAGGTATTGTACTCTAGACATTTGAGTCTTGTTTAGTTTTTGGTTTTCACAGTAGTTTTTTTCCTACAGTGTAACACATGCCTGACCCCTTTTGTGTTGTTATTCTATTCCTGAGCTTTTTTATGGGGTGGGGTTTGCTTGGTGAGCTTCTGTTTACTGTCAAAGCAATTTATGAATTTTTATTTGGATTTTGAACAGTTGTTCCATTATAGCTGATAAGAATTATTCACGTTGGGCATACCTTTACAGGGAGAGTTATTAAAACATTTTTTAGCCCATTCTGCTAGAGGGTATATGGCCAATGCACAAGGGTGTTAATTTCAGACCTCTGCCCACAAATTCGTCGTCCCAGCTAGCTCAATTTTTTTTCTATTTGGACTTTGAAGCTAGATTATTAGTTTTCATTTTCAAGGCAAGCGGCGAGAACGAGCTGTTATGGCTTAGAATCGATTTTGAGACATTTTTTATTGCAATTTTTTTAAATTATGCATTATTTTCAAATTTGATTTTTCTCTAAACTTACATTTTTTACGCTAAAATCTCCTCCAAGTCAAATTGATCGATTGTTTTGAAAAGTTGTAAGATATTAGTCTGAGATTTTGTAAAAACAAAATGTTTTTCTTCCCTTTATTGCTATGAAGTAAAGAAAATATGTTGTTAACGAAGAAAAATTATGTCATACAGACAAAATCCACTCTATCGTATTGTTTACATAGAGTGCATGCACATGTCTGACTAGTTTTTGGTCATTTGGTAGAGAACTGAAGGACAAGATAGACTTTCAAATATCACTGATTTTGGGTACCAAAAATCCAGTATGACAGACTCGCCATGGCAACCATGTGATAAAATTGAGAAAAAATTACATATTTTTCTACATTTTCTAAGGTGCTGATTACAACGGTTACAGTTAAAACTTGCTCAAGTGCATAATAAAGCAAATCACTCCCAGGACCCGCCCCTCCGGTTAACTTCAAGCGAATCTGGTCAAGTAACGAGAGGTTAAGACACTGTACTATTAATTCAGCCATCTGACCTATGTGTGGCCACACATAATATTGTCAGACATTAACTGTGGGAATCATCCATATAGCTTAGTAATTGACTAATGCTTCTAAGAAATATAACAGTCTTATGTATCGTCAAAAGCATACTCAAATACTAAGAAAAATCTAGTGTTAAAATATTTTGGCTAAGGGAAGAACTTAAATCTTAGAAAAACCTCTTTGTATGTTTCCCCCTTTAACTATATAAATAGGAATCTGGTGAGGGAACGGGAGGTTACGCCAAAGAGATGTCTCCGGAGTTCATCGCGGCTGAAATGGCTTTGTTTGCCAAACAGTGCAAGGAAGTTGACATCCTCATCTCTACAGCTCTCATCCCTGGGAAACCAGCTCCGAAACTTATCTCCAAGGTAACTCTTTTTTTCTTTGCTTACTGGTTTATTATTTATAGTTTTTTTGTTTTTTGGTATACTTTTATACCATACTTTCTACACCAGAAATAGTGAATTGATATCGTTCAAATCTAAAAAAAAAAAAATTCTCGTCTTTATCTTAGAAAAAAATTAACATTGATATATGCTTTTTTAAAGTCACTACTGGTTGGGTTGTTGTCAGTATAATGTGGCCGGCTGAGACAGAGTCATTGTATCACCACATTCTCTGTGTGGCAGCACGTTAACTTGTCAGATGTTAATCTTGAGACCTGTCTACAATATAGTCTATAAAGTAGTGCTGACATTGGACGCTAAGCAACAACAAAGAATACAAACCTGTGGTACAAATACTTCTGTAAATTTACAGATTTTCAGTTGGAGAAAAAAAAAATATGGCCAGTCAGAATCGATAAAATGTCTGAAGGCATGATTATTGTGATTCAATTTAAATATGTCGCTCCATGTGTATTATGTCTAGTAAAAAATAGCAATGATTGTGGTGGCATTAAATATGCCGCACCATGTGTAGTGTCTAGTAAAAAATAGTAATGATTGTGCTGGCATTAAATTTGTCACTCCATGTGTAATGTCTAGTAAAAAAACAGTAATGATGGTGCTGGCATTGCTAACTGTGATTCCCTCAGGCAATGGTGGAGAGCATGAAACCTGGGTCTGTCATCGTGACCGGCTGATCGCTAAATTCTCTGTGTGGCAGCACGTTAACTTCTCAGATGTTAGTCTTGAGACCTGTCTACAATAAACCTAAAAATTAGTACTGATATTGGACGCTAAGCAACAACAAAGCATACAAACCAGTGATACACATTTTTCTGTACATTTACAGATTTTCAGTTGGAGAAAAAAAAAAATGATTAGTCAAAATTCAGTAAATGTCCGAATACATGATTTAAATATGTCGCTCCATGTATAATGATAATAATGAGTAAAAATAGTAATGATTGTGGTTGGCATCTCTAAATGTGACTCCCTCAGGCAATGGTGGAGAGCATGAAACCTGGCTCCGTCATCGTAGACTTGGCAGCGGAGGCGGGCGGAAACATCGAGACGACGCGCCCTGGAGAGCTCTACGTCTACAACGACGTCGTTCACATTGGGTACACCGACCTGCCGTCTCGGCTCCCCACACAGTCGCCCCCTCGCTTTCTCAAAAGTTGGCAGCTATGTATAAATATTTTTTTGATTTTCCACCACATATTATTTTTGCTTAAGCATTTACTAGGGGGTGGGAGGTTATATAAGTCGATAGAATGTTAACAACATCAGCAAACTGCTCATGTCCTTTGGTAAGATTTCTGAAACCCTGAGTCCTCAGGGAAAAAAGTTATAGGAATATAAATATTTTTTAAATTTTCCACCATGTATTACTTTTGCTTAAAAGTGTTATCGGTGGGGGGGTTAGATCAGTCGATAGAATGCACACTGATTCTATAATCAGGAGATCCTAGGTTCAAATCATGATCAAGATACCTGTTCCTCTTTGAATGAGTCAATGTAGTAAGACAGACCAGAGACAGAGGTCCCAATATTCTCATTCTTGTCCCTGTGTGGCAACACGTAAAATTGAGATTTTTTAAAATCAATTTAGATTTAAATCCAAAATATGTTCATCTGCTTCATGTTTGACACTAAATGTGGATGTAGCTATTCAATTAAGATTTTAGGATCATCTTTATGTAAAGCAAAGTATTACTAATGATTGTGGATTGCATACTTTTGTAATGATTGTGGATTGCATACTTTTGTTATGATTGTTGTTTGTATCATGTGTACGTTTATATTACCATCAGGTGAGAAGGATCACTACAACCTGAATATGGAGGATGAAGTTGTCCGAGGCTCCATTATTCTCAAAGAGGTAACATCGTCTATAAATCAATATTCAATATTATTGATTCCTAGTCGTTTCAAACTTTCTGATATCACATCATAGTTATTGGAAAATATTGGTGCAAAGCTCATTTCGAGATATGAAGCAACAAGGGTGAAGAGGGTACAAGTCACAGTTTGGACTTTTTGAAGTTATTTATACCATAAATTTTACTTTTGTTTTAAAAAAAAAACATTGAATGCACCTAAAGAAGTTCAAAAATGTATGTACCAGATTTAACTGTTTTTGTTCTAAAACTGATGAGGATTAATATAGTGGTTTTCTGACACAAAATGACCGGATTTTAGCCCTGGCAATTATGCTCCCTACTGGTTGGCTGGGTGCCCGTTTGATGTGACTGGAGTCATGGTATCCCTGCCCTGCCTTGTCTCATGTGCGGCAGCACATAAAATTGTAGTCAACCTTGACAGATTATTTCAATTGCATCGAAATTGGTTTTATTAGATTTTTTTTTTCCTTTGTTCAAGTACAAGCTTAGAGCTTAAACCTTTTTAATATCTTGATATTTTTTTTGCTGGGTTTCGTTTGTCTTATTTTTTTTTTTTTTTAGTACAATTACATGTCCTTTATTTAAAACCATACAAAGTATAGACAGAACAAGTATATTGATGCCTTAAGAAATTTTAACTGATTGATTTTATTCGGAAGGCTGGGAGATCACACAAATACATTTTTCTGGGCTTTTTCTTGTATTTGATTTCTAATATATTTCAAGCATAGAGATCTATTTACATTAACATAATTTTCTGTATAATTTCTATGGAAGGTAAGTGTTGCAAGGTAATACAATCATTGAAAATAAAGAAGAGGATTCTCAAATTGCATGTGGTTCTCTCTCAAATCTTGGCCATTGTTGTTCATCACCTGTTCGTTTTTCTCTCCTTTACTTTACACTTACAGGTTTGGGCATAGCAGCTCCAAACACAGCCTTTGCTTCAATGGTCAACGTGTTTGGTCTCGCTGGTATTGTAGGTAGGTACTGCTTTTTTTAATTATTAATTTATTTAACACTGAGTCTAGTATCTGTTCTTTTGTAGTGTTTTGCTATTGGGATGTCAATATATTTTTCATTCTTCCTTCCATACTATTCTAAACCATTATGCATATCACACTGATGCCAATTTTCTGTAAATTTATGGGATTTTCAGTAATTTATAAAAATATTTGGCATGTCAGAGTTCAGCCATTGTAAATATTCAACGAATAATTGAGAAATACATACAATTTTAACAGTGGGATGCATACCGGTGTCAAATTAATGTGACCGGCTGAGACAGGAGTCATGGTATACCCGCCCTGTCTCGTGTGTGGCAGCACATAAAATTATCAGACGTTAATCTTGGGGCCCGTCCACAATATAGCCTATTTAGTGCTGATGTTGGACGTTAAACCAACTCACCAACAGTGGGATGCATACAATTTCAAAGAAAAATATCCCATTTATTTCAATATTCGCTTTTTATTATTACGCTTATCTTTATGGTGTATCAGCCAAATGCCTTTTTCTCCAAATAAAAAATAATGTGTATTTGAACTATTTGTTTTTTCCCTCAGGCTACCACACTGTCTAGGTTTAACGAAAAAATAACGTGTATTTGAACTGGTTTTTTTTTCCCTCAGGCTACCACACTGTGTGGGGGGTCACGCCCGCCCTGCACTCGCCGCTCATGTCTGTGACCAACGCCATCTCTGGCATCACGGCGGCCGGAGGTCTGCTCCTCATGGGAGGAGGCTACTACCCAGAGAACACCATCCAGGTTCGGAGCATCAAAATTTTGTTAACCTTTTCATATTGCATGCTTTAACTTAACAGAGTCTAGTAGACCCCAAGGACAATTTAAAACAAATTCAATTTGTTTATTTTCCAGCAACACTGCTCTATAAAAAATTCTGCTCAAATTCACATTTATTCAATTCGTATATTCGAGTAAATCAAGATGATGAATATGCTGGTCTAAAAGTGAGTCATGAAATACGGTCCAATACTTTTACAAGGAAACATTTAACAAAGATTTTGCCAACAGTGTTCGTAAAATCACACTATTTTTATAATTTTTTTCAATATTCATATCTTCTGAATCGATTCGGATAGAATACAAATTTTTTGTAGATTTGAAAACTTTAGCTTTTTATCTTTCAAATGAAATGTTCATTTCACAACGCACATGTATTTTAATATGTAGGGAACAGGTTTAGATTAATGATAAAAATTTTGATTTCAAAATGGACCACATCTGCTCTTTTTAAAACTCTTTACATTTCCTCGCTGTTGTTGTTGTTGTAATTTTTTCTCGTTGTACTTCTATGGTCCAGACTTGAATATTTGTTCGTGATGTATTTTTGTTATTCTGATTTGCTTGTTTGTTCTCGTTGTGTTTCTACGGTTTTGACTTGAATATTTGATCTTTTTGTATTTCAATCATGTTATTCTTATTTTAATATGTAGGGAACAGGTTTAGATTAAGGATAATCGTGAAAGCAAAACTTAAGTATTTATTTTTGTCCGTTAGATAAAAATATTGATTTCAAAATGGACCACATCTGCTGTTTTTAAAACTCTTTAAATTTCCTCGCCGTTGTTGTTGTTGTTGTCATTTTTTCTCGTTGTACTTCTATGGTACAGACTTGAAATATTTGTTCGTGATGTATTTTTGTTATTCTGATTTGCTTGTTTGTTCTCGTTGTGTTTCTACGGTTTTGACTTGAATATTTGATCTTTTTGTATTTCAATCATGTTATTCTGATTTGCTTGTTTGTTCTTGTTGTGTTTCTACGATTTTGACTTGAATATTTGTTCTTGTTGCATCTTTATAATTCTGACTTGAATATTTGTTCTTGTTGCGTCTTTATAATTCTGACTTGAATATTTGTTCTTGTTGTGTCTTTATAATTCTGACTTGAATATTATGTTCTTGTTGCATCTTTATAATTCTGACTTGCATATATCACACCTTTCTCCAGACCTTGGCAGCCCTGGCAGCTTTCATTTCGTCCATCAACATTGGCGGTGGGTTCGTTGTCACCAAGAGGATGTTGGACATGTTTAAGAGACCAAGTAAGTTATGTTGTTGTTTTTCTTCAGGCCAGCGTTTTCTGTTTTGTTTTCTGTTGTGTTTTCATTATTGCTGTTATTTCTATTAGTGCTGTACTTGAAAATTGAATACAGTGCATAAAATCGTATAATTTTTTTCCCTTTAGGCACTCTACATAATTATATTGATTCTGAAGCTCTTACTGTCATTGAAATTTCTAAGCTTGTGAAAGGACTTGATAATGTGTCCTTAAAAACGTTGTAGGTACTCTGTATAAAATTGATTTCTAATAAATTCTGAGGAGTGTTGCAGTTTCTCTCTGCATAATTTTTAAACTTTTCTATCATGTTGTTGTTGTTGTTGTTGCAATATCAATGTCTGACGCTCACATGCCTCTGTTATTTCCTGCAAAAGCATCCGTCCTGCGTAGGTTTTCCAGCACATACAATTGTCAGACGTCCGTCTCGGGGCCCATCCACAAAAATAGCCTATATAGTGCTGATGTTGGACGTTAAACCAACTCAACTACAACAGCGTAGGTTTTCCAGGCTGCCACAGGGCTTTCTCTAATATCAAACTTTTTTTTTCTTCTTTTTTTTTGTTTTCCGTTTCTAGCGGACCCTCCAGAGTACACCTACCTGTACGGCATTCCGGCCACTGCCTTCCTGGCAGGCTACGGCTACTGTGCCCAGGCCGGGACCTACCCCGAGATCCACCAGATGGCGTACCTGGCTGCCTCGCTGTGCTGCGTCGGGGCCCTCACTGGCCTCTCCTCTCAGACGACCAGCCGTGTTGGTGAGTGAAACTTGGTACTGCCGTGTTGGTGAGTTGAACTTGGTACCGCCGTCTCCTGGTTTTTTTTAAAATAATTTTAATAATATTTTTTCCTAGATATAGTGAGAATGCAGCTTCACTGCTCTCTACCTGAGAAATTTGCTGAGATTGTCTGGCTTCTGTTGAGTTCCTCGTACTGTTGATATACAGTGGTCATGGCTCAAGTTGATTTGCACTCAATGAATCTTTTTGTTGTCTTTATTCCCTTCATTAATTTTTATTACATCTGGCCTGTTAAAAAGGGGACATTATTATTATCATTATTATTATTATTGTTGTTATTATTATTATTAGTATTATTTTTTTTTGTTGTTGCATTAGTGTGTATTTTAAGCTGTGTCATTAGGAGATTTACTTGTGCTGTGTGTATTGAATATAATTATAGTGGTCGCTTACGCAGATCAAGTTTTAAGAGTTGAAGCAGAGAGTGTGAAATAGCGAGAGGTATCACGGCAAACATTTTTAGTATTTGGGTCGGGATAATTAAGGCGGTTGTTTCTTTCTTTAAACTTTAGTAAAAACTATTTCTGAAGATTGGTGAACCGCCATAATTATAATGAAGGAAGAGAGTGATTTAACTAAAAAATAATGAGTGTTTGAACTGGTTGATTTTTTCCCCTCATGCTACCACTCTGTGTGGTTTTAACTAAAAAATAATGTGTATTTGAACTCATGTTAGTCCTCAGCGCCTACTTAGGTACCTGAAGGACATTGGTGTATATAATAAAATTTAACTGTGATAATCCTACACATGGACGTTAGTCTTGGGCCCCGTCCACAATATAGCCTATTTAGTGCTGATGTTGGATCAACTCAACAACAACCACACTGTGTGGGTTTAACTTAAAAATAATGTGTATTTGACCTGGTCGTTTTTTCCCCTCAGGCTACCACACTGTGTGGGTTAACAAGCCTCTAGAGAGCCTATTTACTCATGTTAGTCCTCAGCGCCTACTTAGGTACCTGAAGGACATTGGTGTATATAATAAAATTTAACTGTGATAGTCCTACACATGGATCTTTTAAACTACTGTATATACCTTTCACTTTTAACCAAACCTTTGACGCACAATTTTTATGTTTTTACTACTCTGAGAGATAAAGGAGTCACCGTTGCTACTAGTATAATGCATTAACTGTCTAAGTACATCATGGGCACAACATAGCCGTTACGGTGCTGACGTGCCATTACTACTCTGAGAGATAAAGGAGTCACCGTTGCTACTAGTATAATGCATTAACTGTCTAAGGACATCATGGGCACAACATAGCCGTTACCGTGCCGTAAAACAAACTCACTCACTCACTTAATTTGAAAATAATGTGTATTTGAACCGGTCGTTTTTTCGCTCAGGCTACCACTCTGTGTAGGTTTAACTAAAAAATAATGTGTATTTGAACCGGTTGTTTTTTTTCCCTCATGCTACCACACTGTGTGGGTTAACAAGCCTCTAGAGAGCATATTTACTCATCTTAGTTCTCAGCGCCGACTTAGGTACCTGAAGGACATTGGTGTATATAAAAAAATTTAACTGTGATAATCCTACACATGGC
Source organism: Elysia chlorotica (assembly GCA_003991915.1). Classification (NCBI taxonomy): domain Eukaryota; kingdom Metazoa; phylum Mollusca; class Gastropoda; family Plakobranchidae; genus Elysia; species Elysia chlorotica. Next base: position 646,163 of record RQTK01000008.1, read on the forward strand.
TCTTTTAAACTATCCTTCACTCTTAACCAAACCTTTCACGCACAATTTTTATGCTTTTACTGCTCAGAGAGATAAGAAATCAGGTTGCTACTAGTATAATGCATTAACTGTCTATTAGGACATCATGGGCACAACATAGCCGTTACCGTGCCGTAAAACAAACTCACTCACTCACTAAATTTAAAAATAATGTGCGTCTGATCCGGTCGTTTTTTTCCCTCAGGCTACCACACTGTGTACGTTTAACTAAAAAACAATGTGTATTTGAACTGGTCGTTTTTTTCCCTATAGGCTACCACACTATGTAAGTTAAACATTAAAAAATAATGTGTATTTAAACCGGTCCTTTTTTTCCCTCAGGCTACCACACTGTGTGGGTTTAACGAAAAAATAATGTTTATTTGAACTGGTTTTTTTTCCCTCAGGCTACCACACAGTGTGGGTTTAACTAAACAATAATGTGTATTTGAACTTTTAATGTGTATTTGAACTGGTTTTTTTCCCCTCAGGCTACCACGCTGTGTGGGTTTAACTAAAAAATAATGTGTATTTGAACTTTTAATGTGTATTTGAACTGGTCGTTTTTTCCCCTCAGGCTACCACACTGTGTGGGTTTAACTAAAAAGTAATGTGTATTTGAACTTTTAATGTGTATTTGAACTGGTCGTTTTTTCCCCCAGGCTACCACACTGTGTGGGTTTAACTAAAAAATAATGTGTATTTGAACTTTTAATGTGTATTTGAACTGGTCGTTTTTCCCCCCAGGCTACCACACTGTGTGGGTTTAACTTAAAAATAATTTGTATTTGAACTGGTCGTTTTTTCCCTCAGGCTACCACACTGTGTGGGCCTAACGTAAAAACAATGTGTATTTGAAATTTTGTTAACCTTTACATATTGCATGCTTTAACTCAACAGAGTCTAGTAGACCCCACTCACTCACTTAATTTAAAAATAACGTGTATTTGAACCGGTCGTTTTTTTTCTCCCAGGCTACCACACTGTGTGGGGAGTCACACCCGCCCTGCACTCTCCGCTCATGTCTGTGACCAACGCCATCTCTGGCATCACGGCGGCCGGAGGTCTGCTCCTCATGGGGGGAGGCTACTACCCAGAGAACACTATCCAGGTTGGGAGCATCAACATTTTGTTAATCTTTTCATATTGCATGCTTGAACTTAACAGAGTCTAGTAGACCCCAAGGACAATTTAAAACAAATTCAATTTGTTTATTTTCCAGCAACACTGCTATATAAAAAATTATGCTCAAATTCACATTTATTCAATTCATATATTAGAGTAAATCAAGATGATGAATATGCTGGTCTAAAAGTGAGTCATGAAATACGGTCCAATACTTTTACAAGGAAACATTTAACACAGATTTTGCCAATAATGTTATTAATATTGCATTCATATCTTTTGAACCAATACAGATAGAAATACAATTTTTTTGTAGATTTGAAAACTTTAGCTTTTTATCTTTCAAATGAAATGTCCATTTCACAACACACATGTATTTTAATATGTAGGGAACAGGTTTAGATTAGTGATAATCGTGAAAGCAAAACTTAAGTATTTATTTTTTTCCCTTAGATAGAAATATTGATTTCAAAGTGGACCACGTCTGCTCTTTTTAAAACTCTTTACATTTCCTCGCTGTTGTTGTTGTTGTAATTTTTTCTCGTTGTACTTCTATGGTCCAGACTTGAATATTTGTTCGTGATGTATTTTTGTTATTCTGATTTGCTTGTTTGTTCTCGTTGTGTTTCTACGGTTTTGACTTGAATATTTGATCTTTTTGTATTTCAATCATGTTATTCTGATTTGCTTGTTTGTTCTTGTTGTGTTTCTACGATTTTGACTTGAATATTTGTTCTTGTTGCGTCTTTATAATTCTGACTTGAATATTTGTTCTTGTTGTGTCTTTATAATTCTGACTTGAATATTATGTTCTTGTTGCATCTTTATAATTCTGACTTGCATATATCACACCTTTCTCCAGACCTTGGCAGCCCTGGCAGCTTTCATTTCGTCCATCAACATTGGCGGTGGGTTCGTTGTCACCAAGAGGATGTTGGACATGTTTAAGAGACCAAGTAAGTTATGTGGTTTTTTTCTCTTTTCAGGTATGCGTTTTCCGTTTTGTTTTCCTTTTTGTTTTCATTATTGCTGTTATTTCCATTAGTGTCATACTTAAAAATTAAATGCACCGTATACAATCGTATAATTTTTGTCCCATTGGGCATTCTACATAATTATATTGATTCTGAAGCTCTTACTGTCATTGAAATTCCTGAGCTTGCAAAAGGACTTGATAACGTGTCCTTAAAAATGTTATAGAGACCCTATATAAAACTGGCTTCTTATGGAATCTGAAATGTGTTGCAATTTGTTTCTCTCTGCACAATCTGTAAACTTCTCTATCATGTTGTGGTTGTTGTTGCAATATCGCTCACATGCCTCTGTTATTTCCTGCCAAAACATCCGTGCCTACGTAGGTTTTCCAGCACATACAATTGTCAGACATCCGTCTTGGGGCCCATCCACAAAAATAGCCTATATTATAGTGCTGATGTTGGATGTTAAACCAACTCAACAACAACAGTGTAGGTTTTCCAGGGTGCCACTGGGCTTTCTCTAATATCAAACCTTTTTTTTTTTTTTTTTTTTTTTTCCGTTTTCAGCCGACCCCCCAGAGTACACATACCTGTACGGCATTCCGGCCACCGCCTTCCTGGCAGGCTACGGTTACTGTGCCCAGGCCGGGACCTACCCCGAGATCCACCAGATGGCGTACCTGGCTGCCTCGCTGTGCTGCGTCGGGGCCCTCACTGGCCTCTCCTCTCAGACGACCAGCCGTGTTGGTGAGTGAAACTTGGTACTGCCGTGTTGGTGAGTTGAACTTGGTACCACCGTCTCCTGGTTTGTTTTTTTAATAATTATAATAATTTTTTTCCTAGATATAGTGAGAATGCAGCTTCACTGCTCTCTACCTGAGAAATTTGCTGAGATTGTCTGACTTCTGCAGAGTTCCTCCGACTTTTGATGTACAGTGTTCATGGCTCAAGTTGATTTTTACTCAATGAATCTTTTTGTTGTCTTAATTCCTTTCATTAATTTTTATTAAATCAAGTCATGCTAAATATACTCGATCAAAATCTTTGATACCCTATATTCTGCTGTGATTGATGCAAATCGAACATTTTTTTTTCGCCGTCCACAGGCAACGCATTGGGTCTCATCGGAGTGTCATCCGGCATTGCTGCGACATTGGGCCTGTTGAAACCTTCGCCGGAGCTCTTCACACAGATGGCTGCATGCATGGGTCTAGGTCAGTTCAGTTCTCAACACTTAAGCACATAAAATTGTCAGACGTCAGTGTTGGAGTCCGTCCACAATATAGCCTATATAGTGCTGATGTTGGACGTTACACAGATGGCTGCATGCATGGGTCTAGGTCAGTTCAGTTCTCAACACTTGACACTTGACTAACACAATGGCAGCACATAGAATTGTCAGACGTCAGTCTTGGGGCCCGTCCACAATATGGACTATTTAGTGCTGATGTTGGACGTAACACAGATGGCTGCGTGCATGGGTCTAGATCAGTTCAGTTCTCAACACTTGACTAACACACAATAGCAGCGCATAAAATTGTCAGATGTCAGTCTTGGGGCCCGTCTACATTGTAGTCTATATTGTGCTGATGTTGGACGTTACACAGATGGATGCATGCATGAGTGTAGATCAGTTCAGTTCTCAACATTTGACACTTCATTAACACAATGGCAGCACATAAAATTGTCAGACGCCGGTCTTGGGTCCCATCCACAATATAGCCTATATAATGCTGATGTTGGACGTTACACAGATGGCTGCATGCATGGGCCTAGGTCAGTTCAGTTCTCAACACATGACACTTGATTAACACAATGGCAGCACGTTAAATTGTCAGACGTCAGTCTTGGGGCCCGTCCATAATATAGCCTATATAATGCTGATGTTGGATGTTATACAGATGGCTGCGTGCATGGGTCTAGGTCAGTTCAGTTCTCAACACTTGACTGACACAATGGCTGCACATAAAATTGTTAGACATCAGTCTTGGGGCCCGTCGGCAATATAGCCTATATAGTGCTGATGTTGGACGTCACACAGATGGCTGCGTGCATGGGTCTAGATCAGTTCAGTTCTCAACACTTAACTGACACAATTGGCAGCACATAAAATTGTCAGACGTCAGTCTTGGGGCCCGTCCTCAATATAGCCTATATAGTGCTGATGTTCGACGTTCCACCAACTCAACATCAACAACAACAACAACAACAACTTGACTAACACAACTCACTGAAGAGTGAGTTGCTTTCTTTACATACAATGTCAGCAGGATGGATATATATATATATAATATATACATATTGTTGAAAAGTCTCAACAAAGGCCTTCGGGAAGCTGCAAGGTGAGTGGGGGCTCGGTCGTACTCCTTTTTTTTATTAAAATATTAACGTTAACATTAAGAACTGTAGGCTTATTCCAGTAAATATCACAATATTGATAAAGATCATACTCCTTTTTATTAAGACATTGTTAACAGTTTTTAAAATGTAAATAAGAACTGTAGGCTTATTCCAGCCTTCGGGAAGCTGCAGGGTGAATGGGGCTCGGTCGTACTTCTTTTTATTTAAATATTAACATTAAGAACTGTAGGCTTATTCCAGTAAATATGGCAATATTGCTTAAAGAAGGACTGTTATTTATAAAGTTCTTTTTATATTTGGAAATAAACAAAGGCCTTCGGGAAGCTGCAAGGTGAGTGGGGCTGGGTCGTACTCCTTTTTATTTAAACATTAAGTTGTTTTTTTTTAAATGTAAATAAGAACTGTAGGCTTATAACTGTGGGCTTATTCCAGTAAATGGAAATAAGAAGAGAAGAGAAAAATTGGATACAATGCATGTGGAGAGTCGTGGAAATTAAAGCTGCAAGATGAGTGGGGCTCGGTCGTATTCCTTTTTATTAAAATATTAAGTCTAGAAAAAAATGTAAATAAGAGCTGTAGGCTTGTTCCAGTATATATCACAATATTAATAAAGGACTGTTATTTACAGAGTTCTTTTTAGATTTGGACAAAATAGGAAATAAACAAAGGTCTTCGGGGAGCTGCAGGGTGAGTGGGTGCTCGGTCGTACGCCATTTTATTAAAATATTAACATTAACATTAAGAACTGTAGGCTTATTCCAGTAAATATCACAATATTGATGAAGAAGGATTGTCATTTACAAATAGTTTTTTTTAGATTTGGACAAAATAGGAAATAAACAAAGGTCAACTCCCCTTTTCTCCACTTTCCCTGCCCAGGTGGTATAAAATTGTCAGACGTCCGTCTTGGGATCCGTCCACAATATAGCCTATATTGTGCTGACATGGGACGTTAAAACCAACTCAACTTAAACTCAACTCCCCTTTTCTCCACTTTCCCTGCCCAGGTGGTATAAAATTGTCAGACGTCCGTCTTGGGATCCGTCCACAATATAGCCTATATTGTGCTGACATGGGACGTTAAAACCAACTCAACTTAAACTCAACTCCCCTTTTCTCCACTTTCCCTGCCCAGGTGGTATAAAATTGTCAGACGTCACCGTCATTGGGATAAGTCACAGCAATATAGCCTATATAGTGCTGAGGTTGCACGTTAAGCAACCAACTAAACTCAACTCCCCTTTTCTCCACTTTCCCTGCCCAGGTGGTCTGATCGGCACCGTGATGGCCAAGCGCCTGGAGGTGACGGACCTGCCCCAGATGGTGGCGCTGTTCCACAGCCTTGTCGGAGCCGCTGCCGTTCTGACCTGTTTCTCAAACTACCTGCTGGAGCAGCCGCACTTCGACACGGACCCGGCCGCAAACGTCATCAAGACGTTCCTCTTCCTGGGGACCTTCATCGGCGGGGTGACCTTCACGGGCTCGCTGGTGGCCTTTGGGAAGCTGCAGGGTGAGTGGGGTTATCGGTCGTACTCCTTTTTATTGAAATATTAACATTAACATTAAGAACGGTAGGCTTATTGCAGTAAATATCACAATATTGAGAAAGGTCATACTCCTTTTTTATTAAAATATTAACATTAACATTAAGAACTGTAGGCTTATTCCAGTAAATATCACAATATTGATAAAGGACTGTTATGTACAGAGTTCTTTTTAGATTTGGACAAAATAGGAAATAAACAAAGGTCTTCCGGAAGCTGCTGGGTGAGTGGGGCTGGGTTTTACTCCCTTTTTATTTAAACATTAAGTTGTTTTATTTAATGTAAATGAGAATTGTAGGCTTATTCCAGTAGATAAGATAAGATAATCCTTTATTATCCCATAGGGACATTTTTCTTGGTCATACATACATAAATACACCAGTTGTACAAGTTTGACATAAAAAATAGTGATGATAATCACAATATTAACAAAGAAGGACTGTCATTTACAAATAGTTCTTTTTAGATTTGGACAAAATGGAAATAGGAAAGAAGAGAAAAGTTATAGCCAATGGATATGGAAGGTCGCGAAAAAAAAAAAATCTTTGAAAAGTCCTGGAATTTCATTCTTGGCGAGATGTGGAAACCCTGACTTGCTACATATACCCTACTTTATGTTAAAAAGTTAAGTTGTAACAATATAAATCCAGTTTGCATTACTATTCACAGGGCTGAGAATCTTCATCCTTTAGGCTTCTGAAATCCTCCTTTCTGTAAATCTAGATCATCCTTTTTTGGTTTAGTTTCCTCCTAATTTTTTAAAATCTGTTTCAAAATATGTTTTCCTGCTTTTTGTAAGGAGGTTCCTAGATTTCAGTCTTTTTGTGTTTGGGCATTTTTTTTTTTATCAGTTTCAAAATTTGTTTTCCCCCTTTTTGTGAGAATGTCCTTAGATTTCAGCCTTTTTGTATTGGGGAATTTTTTTTATCTGTTTCAAAATGTGCTTTCCTCCTTTTTGTAAGAAGGTCTTTAGATTTCAGCCTTTTTTTGTTGGGGAATTTTTTTTATCTGTTTCAAAATGTTTTCCTCCTTTTTCGTAAGAAGGTCCTTAGATTTTAGCCTTTTTTTGTGTTGGGGCATTCTCAGTTCGTGATTCAGGGGGCGCGGTGGTCTAGGGGTAGAACATCGACTTCCGACGCAAAAGGCCCCGAGTTCGAATCCTGGCTGTTGCGTTCCCTACTGGTTGGGTCGGTGTCAGTATAATGCCACCAGCTGAGACAGGAGTCATGGTATCCCCGCCCTGTCTTGTGTGTGGCAGCACATAAATTTGTCAGACGTCCGTCTTGGGGCCCGTCCACAATATAATGCCTAGGTGTCCTCAAGTCCGACCCTCTCCTGCTTCCTGGCCCTAACGTGTCAGACGTCCGTCTTGGGGCCCGTCCACAATATAGCCTATATAGTGCTGCTGTTGGACGTTAGACCAACCCAGCCCAATCAGTTCGTGATTCACTTCTTGGTTCTAATGTCTGTGCTTTTTTCCCATATAGGTGTCCTCAAGTCCGACCCTCTCCTCCTCCCTGGCCGTAACATCCTGAACGCCAGCATGGCTGCCGCCAACGTTGCCGCCATGGGCTACTTCATGATGGACAACAGCTCTAGCGTGGGGCTGAGCATGCTGGGAGCTACCACCGCCCTGTCGAGCATCATGGGAGTCACGCTGACTGCTGCCATCGGAGGTAAGTGGTGGTTACAAAACTGTCTCTTTTCAGAGTTGGCTTGCCATATGTTTCCATACAGGAGTCATGGTATCTCCGTCCTGTCTCGTGTGTGCCAGCACATAAAATTGTCAGACGTTCGTCTTGGGGTCCGTCCACAATATAGCCTATATAGTGCTGATGTTGGACGTTAAAACCAACTCAACTCAGTCTGTGGTTCTCATGTAGCTGGGTCCCTGCTTGAGTGAGGGGCAGAGCATGCTGGGAGCTACCACCGCCCTGTCGAGCATCATGGGAGTCACTCTGACTGCTGCCATCGGAGGTAAGTGGTGGTGGTGGTTATAATGCTGTACCGATGAGGGGTTGGCGTGCCATATGTTTCCATACAGGAGTCATGGTATCCCCGCCCTGTCTCGTGTGTGCCAGCACATAAAATTGTCAGACGTCAGTCTTGGGGTCCGTCCACAATGTAGCCTATATAGTGCTGATGTTGGACGTTAAACCAACTCAACAGCAACATGTCAAACGATCTTGCGCCAGTCTGTGGTTCTCAAGTAGCTGGGTCCCTGTTTGAGTTTGGAGCTGAGCTTGTTGCCCTGTCCAATATCATGGGAGTCACACTGACTGCTGCCATCGGAGGTAAGTGGTGGTCATAATGCTGTCGCGATTCGGAGTTGGCGTGCCATATGTTTTCCATAAAATTCTGTGCCCAAGGATCATTAAAATAAATTTTTGGTCATTCCTTGTAACCATATAAATACTCATGACCAAGCATAACCATGCATTTTTAGTTGTAAACATAGAGACCCTAGACATGAGAATGTTGATGAATGTTTTTTGTTTTGTTGTTTCTACATTCTATAAAATGATGATGCTTCTTAACACTATAAGTATATACAAAAGTCAAATTTCCAACTGATTGCTTCACATAATCATATACTGGTTGGGTCGGTGTCAGTATAATGTGACCGGCTGAGACAGGAGTCATGGTATCCCCACCCTGTCTCGTGTGTGGCAGCACATAAAATTGTCAGACGTCCGTCTTGGGGCCCGTCCACGATATAGCCTATAAGTTGCTGATGTTGGACGTTAAAACCCAACCAACCAAACCACATAATCATAGCGCAGTCATCAACGCTAAAAAACAAACATCTCTATTTGTGTGCAGGGGCCGACATGCCTGTGGTGATCACTGTGTTGAACTCGTACTCTGGCTGGGCGCTCTGTGCCGAGGGATTCATGCTGGACAACAACCTGATGACCATCGTTGGCGCCTTGATCGGCTCGTCTGGAGCCATCCTGTCCTACATCATGTGCAAGGTTGGTGGCAAGCTTTGTCTTAATGATGATAGTCTTATACTACTACTACTACTACTGCTGCTACTGCTGCTACATTTTGTATGAAGGTACTTAGATTTCAGCCTTTTTTTTGTGACCGGCTGAGACAGGAGTCATGGTATCCCCGCCATGTCTCGTGTGTGGCAGCGCATAAAATTGTCAGACGTCTGTCTTGGGGTCCGTCCACAATATAGCCTATATAGTGCTGATGTTGGACGTTAGACCAACTCAACTTAACTCTACTCAACTCGACAGCTGTGGCCTGAGACAGAAGCACAGGACTACAGGTAGAGTGCCTGGTGACTCTGGGTTGAGATTCTGATGTTGGACATTAAAACCAACTCAACTCAACTCAGTTCGTGATTCACCTCTTGGTTCTAATGTTTCTAGGTGTCCTCAAGTCCGACCCTCTCCTGCTGCCTGGCCGTAATCTGTCAGACGTCCGTCTTGGGGCCCGTCCACAATAAAGCCTATATAGTGCTGCTATTGGACGTTAGACCAACCCAACCCAATCAGTTCATGATTTACTTCTTCTTGGTTCTAATGTCTGTGCTTTTTTCCCATATAGGTGTCCTCAAGTCCAACCCTCTCCTCCTGCCTGGCCGTAACCTGTCAGACGTCCGTCTTGGGGTCCGTCCACAATAAAGCCTATATAGTGCTGCTATTGGACGTTAGACCAACCCAACCCAATCAGTTCGTGATTCACTTCTTGGTTCTAATGTCTGTGCTTTTTTCCCATATAGGTGTCCTCAAGTCCGACCCTCTCCTGCTTCCTGGCCCTAACGTGTCAGACGTCCGTCTTGGGGCCCGTCCACAATATAGCCTATATAGTGCTGCTGTTGGACGTTAGACCAACCCAGCCCAATCAGTTCGTGATTCACTACTTGGTTCCCATGTCTGTGCTTTTTTCCCATATAGGTGTCCTCA
>RQTK01000008.1:657560-687350 GCA_003991915.1 Elysia chlorotica
AATAATATTAATAATAATAATAATAATAATAATAATAATAATAATAATAGTAGTAGTAATAATACTATATTGGATTTATACAGCACACTTCGATGAACAGCCATGCTCAATGCGCTTACATTGTCTTACCCAACCTGTGCCCCAGGCTATGAACAGGTCCCTGCCTAATGTGATCCTGGGAGGTTACGGCACCAGCTCTACCGGCACCGGGAAGCCCATGGAAATCACGGGCACCCACACTGAGATTAACGTGGAAGGCACCGTCGACCTCATTGAGGATGCCAAGAACATCATCATTGTGCCAGGTACTGCTGTAAGATAAAATGGTTTAAAATAAATTAATATAATATATTATATATAATATATTATATATAATATATAAAATAAATAAATATTTGGGATGCTCATTGGTGGTTTTAAGTGTCTAGGGTGGGGGATTATTATGATTAATGTCCAAAGCAATAAGATACAGTATATTTAATAAATATTTGGGATGCTCTTAATATTGGTGGTTTTAAGAGTCTAGGGTGGGGATTATTGTGATTAATGTCCAAAGCAATAAGATGCTGTATATTTAATAAATATAGTTCATTGGCAGTTTTAAGTGTATTACTAATGTCCAAAACAATAAATATTGTCAAGAGATAATACCAATAATGAATATTAGTAAGCACACATTAATACTATAAAGCACATAATGTCTAGACTTTCAAAGCACTGTGCAAAATCACATTCATACTTGCATAGTTGTACATAATATACCCGCAAGCTCACTTACAAAACATGCACCTCCGTCTATAAAATGAGATATGGTTCTTGTTCTCAAATACCGAGGAATGGAGGAGTTGTATTCTGTCTGAGATTTGTCCATTCTGAATGTTATATATCTGATGTTCTCCTGGGTTGTTTTTTTTGTATATTTTTTTTTACTACTTGCACATTTACTCCCTTTGAATCAAGCCAGTTGTTCTGCTTAGAATCTCATATTTTCTTTAAAACCTATTTCTAAAATTTTGTAAAAGAAAAACTTGATAAGTTACCAAAACCATTAATTATATCAATTATTTCTTTTGTCCTCATCTTTAACTCAGGATACGGTCTCTGCGTTGCTAAGGCCCAGTACCCCATCGCTGAGATGGTCGCTCTTTTAACAAAGAAGGGCAAGAATGTTCGCTTTGGCATCCACCCTGTAGCAGGTAAGGTGAAACTTAAACTTAATCAACAAAATTGAAGTTAATGTTTTAAACAAATCTGTAAAATATTATGGACAAAAACTTTGCATGATTGAGGTTGTGTATCAAAAATTTATGAAACGATCAAGTTGACTGATGCCTATTCATTTATATTTTACAATCAAAGAAAAAAGCATAGGTCCAGCAAAATCCTCCTTGTGAAACCTCTCACTATTTCACTCTCTCTGATCCAACCGTGACCCTTCTTTGTAGAAGGTACACACTCTAACCTTAGTACCATTACACCCACTTAGATCAATTGTTTTGAAAAGTCTCCTCCAAAATAGACTTAACTAATGACAAACCTCTACCTCTTCCTCTCCCAGGGAAACCTCTCACTATTTCACTCTCTGTGATTGAACTGTGACCCTTCTTTGTAGAAGGGACACACTCTAACCTAGTGCCATTACATGCCCACTTAGATCAATCGTTTTGAAAAGTCTCTTCCAAAGCAGACTACGTATTGAAAAGTCTCTTCCAAAGCAGACTTGACTAATGACAAACCTCTACCTCTTCCTCTCTCGTGACCGGCTGAGACAGGAGTCATGGTATCCCCGCCCTTTCTCGTGTGTGGCAGTACTCTCTCTGATTGAACTGAGCAGACTTAACTAAACCTCTACCTCTTCCTCTCCCAGGGCGCATGCCAGGCCAGTTGAACGTCCTGCTTGCCGAGGCGGGCGTGCCCTACGACGTCGTCCTGGAGATGGACGAGCTCAACGACGACTTCCCCGAGACGGACCTGGCCCTCATCATCGGTGCCAACGACACAGTGAACTCTGCTGCGGAGGAGGACCCCAACTCCATCATCGCCGGCATGCCAGTGCTCAGAGTCTGGCTCGCTAAACAGGTGAGGGGTGGGTTCTTCTTCTTCTTCTTCTTCTTCTTCTTCTTCTTCTTCTTCTTCTTCTTCTTCTTCTTCTTCTTCTTCTTCTTCTTCTTCTTCTTCTTCTTCTTCTTCTTCTTCTTCTTCTTCTTCTTCTTCTTCTTCTTCTTCTTCTTCTTCTTCTTCTTCTTCTTCTTCGTTCACTTGAAAATGACTACACAGAAAGTCCCGAATCTAGTATATAGTCCACAGTCTTTTGAAGTTCAACCAAGGGTCCATATAGTTTTCTTTCCATGGTATGTTCTTCTGGCCAATATTTGGGGATGTTTTTCAAATCTGATTAAGAAATGATTTTGGTGGTTTGTAGTGTGTTGCCCAATGGGGAGGGTGGGGTGTTTGTTTAACTCTGATTAAGAAATGGTTTTGGTGGTTTGTAGTTTGTTGTCCAATGGGGAGAGCCTCTTTATGAAAGTGGCCAAACAGGTGAGCACGGGAAGTACAAATGAGATGGGCCCCCACACACTACAAACCATCAACTTTGTGGATGGGCCCCCACACACTACAAACCATCAACTTTGTGGATGGGCCCCCACACACTATGAACCATCGACTTCCATGCTTTTCTTAATCCAAGGATACCAACTGGATCGTTACTTTTTTCACTGAAATTTTGGCATAAAGCAGCATAGCATATTAGTTTAACAAACATAAATACTCTATATATTTTAACTAAATTCTGACTTGCCAAATTTCTTCTTTTTTTAAATTGAAAATGCGTAAAATTACAGAAAATTAGCATCACTGTTATTCCGACTTGAGCCAATGAGCCTCCCGTGCTCACCTGTTTGGCCACTTTCATAAAGAGGCTCTCCCCATTGGACAACAAACTACAAACCACCAAAACCATTTCTTAATCAGAGTTAAACAAACCCACAAAGTTGATGGTTGGCAGTGTGTGGGGGCCCATCCACAAAGTTGATGGTTGGCAGTGTGTGGGGGCCCATCCACAAAGTTGATAGTCCTTAGAGTGTGGGGGCCCATCCACAAAGTTGATGGTTGGTAGTGTGTGCCCATCCAAAATATAGCATATAAGCATATATAGTTGGAAATTAAGCCACTTACTTCCTGTCTAGATAGGTCTATTTTTAAATGCTGGACACTGGTGTCTGTCAATGTCTGCTAGAGATATATGCTTTCCCCAGTATCGCCAACCTTAGTCAGTCTGGGACCTGTCCACAATATGGCCTATATAGTGCTGATGTTGGGCGTTAACCCAACTCAACTACAACTACATATCTCCAACCTCATGTTGCCACACTGCCTCCACTCTTGGGGGGCGCGGTGGTCCAGGGGTATAATATCGGCTTCCAACGCAAAAGGTCCCGAGTTCGAATGGAACAACACTTTTAACAGTGATGCTAATTTTCTGTAATTTTACGCATTTTCAATTTAAAAAAAAATTTTGGCAAGTCAGAATTTAGTTAAAATATATAGAGTATTTATGTTTGTTAAACTAATATGCTATGCTGCTTTAGGCCAGAAGTTTAGTGAAAAAACTAATGGCCCAGTTGGTATCCATGTATTAAGTAAAGCATGGAAGTTGATGGTTCGTAGAGTGTGTGCACAACCCGATCTGATCTGTCTACAATATTATATAGCAAATATACTGGGAAATTTGGCCACTTACAATGTGGCTAGATGTCAGGTCTATTTTTAAATGCGGAACACTGGTGTCTGACAATGCCAGTTAGTCAATATGCTTCCCCAGTATCTCCAACCTCATTCTGTCATACTCCACTCCCTCCACTCTTTCTTCCAGTGTATAAATTAATCACTATAAACGGTCTTAAGACATCATGGGCTAAATGTAGTCGTTACTGTGCTGACGTGCTGTAAATACAAACTCTTTTTTAACTCTAATCCCTAACCGTTTCTTCCAGTGTATAAACGGTCTTAAGACATCATGGGCAAAATGTAGTCGTTACTGTGCTGACGTGCTGTAAATACAAACTCTTTTTAATAACTCTAATCTCCTAACCGTTTCTTCCAGTGTATAAACGGTCTTAAGACATCATGGGCAAAATATTGTCGTTACTGTGCTGACGTGCTGTAAATACAAACTCTTTTTAATTTTAATCTCTAACATTACTGTGCTGACGTGCTGTAAATACAAACTCTTTTTTAACTCTAATCCCTAACCGTTTCTTCCAGTGTATAAACGGTCTTAAAACATCATGGGCAAAATATAGTCGTTACTGTAACTCTAATCCCTAACCGTTTCTTCCAGTGTATAAACGGTCTTAAGACATCATGGGCAAAATATAGTCGTTACTGTGCTGACGTGCTGTAAATACAAACTCTTTTTAACTCTAATCCCTAACCGTTTCTTCCAGTGTATAAACGGTCTTAAGACATCATGGACATTACTGTAGTTGTTACTGTGCTGGCGTGCTGTAAATACAAACTCTTTTTTAACTTTAATCTCTAACCGTTTCTTCCAGTGTATAAACGGTCTTAAGACATGTTGTTGTTACTGTGCTGACGTGCTGTAAATACAAACCCTTTTTTAACTCTAATCCCTAACCGTTTCTTCCAGTGTATAAACGGTCTTAAGACATGTTGTTGTTACTGTGCTGACGTGCTGTAAATACAAACCCTTTTTTAACTCTAATCCCTAACCGTTTCTTCCAGTGTATAAACGGTCTTAAGACATGTTGTTGTTACTGTGCTGACGTGCTGTAAATACAAACCCTTTTTTAACTCTAATCCCTAACCGTTTCTTCCAGTGTATAAACGGTCTTAAGACATGTTGTTGTTACTGTGCTGACGTGCTGTAAATACAAACCCTTTTTTAACTCTAATCCCTAACCGTTTCTTCCAGTGTATAAACGGTCTTAAGACATGTTGTTGTTACTGTGCTGACGTGCTGTAAATACAAACCCTTTTTTAACTCTAATCCCTAACCGTTTCTTCCAGTGTATAAACGGTCTTAAGACATGTTGTTGTTACTGTGCTGACGTGCTGTAAATACAAACCCTTTTTTAACTCTAATCCCTAACCGTTTCTTCCAGTGTATAAACGGTCTTAAGACATGTTGTTGTTATTGTGCTGACGTGCTGTAAATACAAACCCTTTTTTAACTCTAATCCCTAACCGTTTCTTCCAGTGTATAAACGGTCTTAAGACATGTTGTTGTTACTGTGCTGACGTGCTGTAAATACAAACCCTTTTTTAACTCTAATCCCTAACCGTTTCTTCCAGTGTATAAACGGTCTTAAGACATGTTGTTGTTACTGTGCTGACGTGCTGTAAATACAAACCCTTTTTTAACTCTAATCCCTAACCGTTTCTTCCAGTGTATAAACGGTCTTAAGACATGTTGTTGTTACTGTGCTGACGTGCTGTAAATACAAACCCTTTTTTAACTCTAATCCCTAACCGTTTCTTCCAGTGTATAAACGGTCTTAAGACATCATGGACATTACTGTAGTTGTTGCTATGCTGACGTGCTGTAAATACAAACTCTTTTTAACTTTAATCTCTAACCGTTTCTTCCAGTGTATAAACGGTCTTAAGACATGTTGTTGTTACTGGCAGCGCACGGAGGACGACCATTAATGACACGGGAAGTCTGTAGCGTGTATAGGACAGGGCGGAGGGGGGGGCGGGGGGTTATAGTTTGTATTTAGGACAAAACATGTGGATTTGTTACCCCCGTTTGATTTTCCAGGGGTAGAAATTATTGGTTGTTACAGCAATGCTTTAAGCTTTGACTCAGACTTTGGATTTTTGTTGTTGTTATTCAACACTTTGCTTTGTCTGGGTTTAAGTTTATAGCATTGTGAAGGTTACTGAGGCCAAAGAGGCGTTCGTCTTAGATCAGGGGATTTGGGGTGTTGGGGGGTGCGGGGGAGGAATGCGTTGTGCTGCACCTGACCTGTACAAGATGTATGGCCTTATAGTGAAAAAAAATGTTGTAGTGGATACTGATTATGTGATCATAACTGGCTTAAACCCTAAGAAATTTGAGTAGTTTTAAGTGTTACAACTTACATGCTCAGCTTTAACGTGGTACAGTGATGTACAAATGATTCACCAAAACTTTGAGTCAGCACTCAAATTCTGTTTCTGATGAGTGTTGTGATAACTGCTGTAAGATGGGAGGTGAAATCGGGGTGAAAAGTTTGCAAAAATAGTAGAAAAATACTGTTGCTTGAAGTATTATTTATTAGGAAAGGTATAATCTAAGTTACTGTTGTTATGAAAGTTGCTGGTATTGCTAAACATTTTTGTGTTTGGAAAAGGTTACAAAGTTGTTGGAGACTGTTTTTGGTAGTAAAATACTTGAAAGATATCCTGAGCGTTGACCTAAAAAGTTTGAGGTTCTGTTATTGTTATCATTGCTGGTCAAATGAATATTTTTTTTAATGCAATTACATGTAATGTTCAAATTTGTAAGTTCTTTGTATGAAGTATTTTTCATGCTCAATTTTATACAATGATGAGATGCATTTTTTTAAAAATTCCACTGGATTCCACACAAAATAATTTACATAGTCCAAGTTTCAATCTTTGAAATATTGTTTTGCTCAAAATAGGGCTCCAAAGAGTCAAAATTAAAATGCTCCTCTGGTTTTATACAATAATACCAACACTAGAAAGCAATGAGAGAGGACTATGGGGTAAACATAATTATTTAGTGAGTGGAAAGCAGGCCTGTATGGTACAGAAATACTCAAATATTATTTTTAGAAGTTTTTGTCGAAACTTTGAGAACTAGAGGATGAGAATATAACTGCTGGTTTTTATGTTGAGTAAATTTGGGCAGATATGATTGAGTTGTGAGCATTCTATAAAATTTATTCTATGTGGGTGGATGACCATCAGGGAGTTTGGATGTCAAGGATAGGTTCGGAAAAATAATATAATTGAAAAAAGTTTTGTCTAGGAGTTCAAATTTCTGTTGGGGTCATAAATTGCTCAGTATGCAATGCAGTCTTTCAAGTTATGACCAAATTTTGAATTTGAAGTGTGTGGCTTAACCTTTTTTGTTTTTCTTCTTTTCCTGACATTTGTTGAAAGTTTCTGTACTTTTAAGGCTGCTACTACTTTATTGTAATTTTGAATGATTTGTTATCAAGTTCCATGAAGTGTGAAAATTTGTCTCTCTCTCTCTCTCTAACAGTTTTAATTGGACTTGACTTTGGGAGATTTTCTTCTTAAATGAATGAAAAAGAGAGAAAAAAAAATGGTAGCATATAATTATGTACCTGATAAAACCACTAGATCTTACTTAAATTGTTCTATCTCTTACAGCTGCTGTATGTCTGTTTTGTGCTCCTACTTAATGATAAGCTGCTGTATGTCTGTTTTGTGCCCCTACTTAATGATAATTACTTTTGTTTTGTGAATATGTGGATGGACAACATCTAAGGTAATACTATATAGAGCCAGTAAATAAACACAATTTTTTTTCTATTTTGTGCTTATTTTGTTTAATTTTTTAAGGGTTTTGATGATATTATAATACTTCTTTCGTGTCATTGAAAACTATATAGCTCTCTATTTTTTTATGGTTATTGTTTACCCTTTTGTTTTTTTAATACTGATATCAGTGATATTACACATGAACAAAATAAATTTCAAAAGTTGGACATTTTCGACTTTGAAAAAGTACAGTTGGACATTTTTGACTTTGAAAAAGTACTGTTGTTTATGTTCAGTTTAAAATGCAAAAACACCAACAAAACAAAACAAGTGGAACCCAAATCGGTGTCTGATAAAAAAAAAAAAAAATTGGGATAGGAACATTTCTTAATGTTTATATGCACACTTTGGTTAATGTATCAACTACAACCTTGCTAAAAGTTCGTCAAGTTCCACGCTAGCTTTAAAGTTTTGAGCTTTATTATGTTAGATTTCAACTCTCCAAGAACGTCCTGTTTTCATTTCCTTTTCCTCGTTATTCAGTGTTACCTTTTTAATTTCAAGGATTTCCAAAATAGCCAGGCGATGTCGTGAGAACGTCAAGAAATAACACAATTATGTTTTTAATGAACCTGTAGCTTTCTCTCGTCTTAAACCTGTCATTGAAATTTAATTAACAAACGAGACCACATTATTATTATTGTTTTTATTATTATTAAATAACTACTACTACTACTACTGTTATTAGTGGTATTGAAAAACCACCTTGAACCATCATTTTTATCTTATCTAAAACACCTAAGATTTCAAAATTGAATCCTGTAATGTTGATTAAATTTTGTTTTAGTCGTGTTGATTCCTGTTGATGTTTTTGCTAATACCCAGTCTTGTCTACCTATGGCACAAAGTTGTTGGTTGTTTTTTTTTCCAATAAATTTTTGGACATGTATACACTGCATTGAGCACAGGAGTTTCCACTGTGATGCACTTTTGATATGCAGGAGTTTTAGCCTTCACTATGTGTACTCTCTACTGTATTTTCTTACAAGTGGTTAATATATATGTAATTGAATGAAAACATTAGCTTTGCAAGCGCACAAAAGCTACTGGATTTCTTGTTGCCTTGTTTTTTGTTCTTGTTGTTCCCATTCTTTCTAATAATGCCCGCTGTAGTGAGTACATTGTATACTTACACCAAGGACTACTATACTCATGAGTATAGTAGTCCTTGACTTACATATGATGATAAAAAATTATATTGCAGTGTGTTGTAGACTAAATGACTACCAGGAAAGAATCTCCTGGTTTGTACTACCATGACTAGGAGATGAAATAAAACAAAAGTATTACATTTTTTTGCCTCATTTCTTATTTTAGTAATGATTGTTTTGTGATTGGTGTGTGTGTTGGTTGGGGGAGAGGTTTGGGGGGCGGGGGTGGTATGGTGAAGTGTAATAATGTTTTAGAATCGGATTTTCTCTGTTTCCAATCATACAGAACTTTGCTTCAATTTTTAAACTTAGTAATGACTGTTTTGTGATTGGTGTATGTGTGGGTTGGTAGTTTGGGGAAGGGGAGAGGGGTGGGTTATGGTGAAGTGTAATAATGTTTTAGATTTGGATTTTCTGTTTTCAATAATACAGAACTTTGTATAAATGGATGAGAATGATTCATATTAATTTTTTACTTAGTTGACCACAGTCAAACATTAGCTATGACTGTTTTTTACGTCTTTTTCTTAGCTTCATCCCGCTGGCAAGGTTTTTCCGGAATTTGCCTGTATTTATCTAATCAGTGCCACATTAATTACATGGCATAGAACTAAAACGATTCGGAGGAACCCAAAAACGTCCGTCTTGAGGCCCGTCCACAATATAGCCTATATAGTGCTGCTGTTGGACGTTAAACTAACCCAAGCAACCAACCAACCAACCTGGAGTGTGCCTGTGTTTTCTAAAAGTTGTTTGACATTGGCATTGCCATTACTTGCTATCAAGGGGCGTCAGTAGCCCTGGGGTAGAACATTGGCTTTCAACACAGGAGGTTGGTGATCGAGCCCCGCTCTGGCGACTTCATCTCCCCTACTGTTTGGGTCGGTGTCAGTTTAATGTGACCGGCTGAGACAGAGTCCAGGTTTCCCCTTCCTTTCTTGTGTGTGGCAGCACGTAAATTGTCAGACATCGGTCTTGGGCCCCGTCCACAATACATCTGTTATAGTGTTGAAGTTGGACGATAAACTCCCAACTCGTTGGACGTTTTGCAACAAAAAAAAACAACAACAAAAAAAATAAAGCTGTTGCTAGGTCAAATATGTGTTAGGGCTAGTTTTAAGGCAGCTTCAGACAAAACATGCCCTTACTAAAGAAAACAGACGGCATGCAGATTGAATTATGATAATCCTACTTTGCGATTGGAGTGCCGCTTGCAAGCACACCATAGCCGTTACCGTGCTGACGTGCCGTAAAACAAACTCACTCACTCACTCACGCCGCTTGCAAAATTCTCTGTCCAACTCCAAGACAGGTGAGGTGTTCACCCTTCTGACATGACCCGTCCAAAATATAGCATATGCAGTGCAGCTGTGCTGACGTAGGACGTTCGTTATGCAACAAAACAAACTGTAGATGAAATCTCTCCACGCATAACCTGAATTAGCTAAATATTGTTGATTTTCAACTTTCATAATAATGTACACGTACATCTTATGTCAAAAGTCACTTCAGGGTCAGAAATAATTTTAGCGCTTTTGAAAACCAAGGGGCAAGAGGAATTGGTGACTTTTCATTTTATTTTATATTAATGTATATGTAATTGAATGAAAACTTTCGCTATGCAAGCGCACAAAATATATGTACGTAAAAGCCAAGTCTTAAGTCGGTTAACGTGCCTTGTTGCCTGTTAAAGAAGACAGCACACTGAGGGCATTTTATCCCTTCAACATTCTTCAAATTTCCGACATCACGTGTTCAGGCCTAGCAGAATCGAGGCTACTAAATTTTGAAATTGAAGGTAGGGTCACCGCATTGACCAAAGTGTACACATTTAGCATACCAGGTAACAAGGGAAATGGTGATCTATTTATTTTCAATTAGTACTGTATTTATTTAATCAGTGCCACATTCATTACATGTCATAGAACTAAAACGATTCGGAGGACCCCAAAACTACACTTAAGTGTTCACACTTATAATGTAACTTCCCTGAACTCCATAATTATGTTGCCTGAATGTGAACGAAACACCATGATAACATCCCTTGCGTTGGGTTGGGTTGGTTTTAACGTCCAACAGCAGCACTTTATAGGCTATATTGTTAACATCCATTGCAGTAACTAATTATGTTCTTTTTTTTCCTTTACATATTATCATAAAGCGTTTCGATGCCTAAGTGGAACATTTTTTTTACTGTAAAAAGTATTTCGTTTATTATTCATGGCGGTCAAAAATTATAATAATCTCCATTAGAGAGCACTGTATATTCTCTGGCTATGGTTTATGTATTTCCACTAGACAGAGAAAATGTTATATACCATTTCCTTGTGAAGTATTTAATCAAATATCGACTCATAATGTACGAAAATATACAGAGGAAAAGGGGAGAGACGTATTGAAAGTAATTGTGTGAAAGAGAGAGAAAGAGAGAGAGAAAGATAGATAGATATAGAGAGACAAAGACAGAGAGAGAGAGAGTGAAAGACAGAGAAACAGAGAGAGATAGGGAAAAGGAGAGAGAGAGAGAGAGAGGGAGGGAAAAGGAGAGAGAGAGAGAGAGAGATTCACAGATAGATTTTGTAATTTGTCGGACAAATAGCTACTTCCAATTATTCACCTCCCCCCTCTCCCCCATTAGGATACAAGTCTACCACCACTCTTCATCTATATTATTTATCAATTATTTTTTCCTCAGTTTTCAACACACTTCAACCTTACTTAATGCGTGTATATCACACCTCCCTGATATGTAAGTGGACAAAATGTTATTCTTTTTGGCCTGAGGTTTTCTCTTTTAATTGGCCACAGTAGGCCTATGTCAGGCTAAACACGACTTGTCAAAATTTTTTAATTCTAAATAAACGAGGGATGTGTACTATCACCAACGCTGTGCGTTGTACACTTTCGAGTATAGAATTCATCACAACAGCTCACAGATCATTAAATTTCCAGATGGATCTGTTCTATTACAGCTTATTTTAGTCTCAAATGTTGCGCATCATGACAAGGTCGAACAATTTGGTGTTTTAGTTTTACCGAATATAAAGAAAACAAAAGAAACCATTGTAAAAGTGGAGATGGCACACAAAAAAAGGTTTTATTTTCAACAAATCAAAATCAAACTCTGAGAACATCAATACTTCAACTCCACAGGCATGAAGAGTTGAAGACAAAGAGATGAGTCAGATGACCAAACATCAACGCTTGGTGAAAACGAAAGTAAAAACTCGGAAACAATGGCCAACGCTGATTGGCTAATGTAATGATTGGCTGAGAAACACCAGCCAATCAGATGACTGCTAACATGTAACATCCCTCCTGAACTTTGTTGTGTTTCATGACAAAGAAATGACGCAAATCACAGCGTGTCTTTCAATACGCACCGGACCCGAATTTTCGCCAAAATGGGTTCCACCTAAATTTTTTGATGGAGAGCCCCATTTATGACTCTGGGAGTGTCATGAAACACACGAAAAAAATGGGTTCATATCCCGTGAACCCACTTTTTTTCATGAACCCATTTTGCGGGTGCCATGACAGGGTCGTGAACCCATTTTAACGGTTTTACCTACGCACACACACACACACACACACACACACACACACACACACAAACAAGCACAAAATAACTCTCTCTCTCTCTCTCTCTCTCTCTCTCTCTCACACACACACACAAACATCTTCCAATCTACACAATGGATGCTTTTTTCATTCTTCACATTTTTTCTCTTTGCACATGAAACCGAAATTAAGAAAATTAGCGATGCAAAACGATGCCATTGCATTACACACATATAATAAATAAAATGAATAATCAAGATGAATGAAATAATTAGGCTTGCTACAGAACAGTTTCCTGTGGTGATTAAAATTATACTTTCATCAGACTGCGTTTTTTACAGATCAAAACATGTACAGGTATGAAACACTTTGTACATTAGATATTGATGAAATGATCCTAAAAAAATTAATGAATATCAAAACAATGATTTGAGTGAGAGAAAAAAAGTTGGAACATGTACAGATAACACCAAATAGGTTTGAGTAATTTCCATAAATTGGTATTGCGAAAAGGGAATTCTCGAAAGACCTGGTACCCTAGTCTAAGAATTATGGGAGATTCCCAGAAAGCTGGTACATGTAACACAAAATAAATTAAGGAATTCAAAGAAAGTTATTACATAAAATAACAATTTTAAACCATTCCCAGCCTTCCGAATCATACAATCATTATAATGATTCAATGCAATATATTAATTTATCACTTGATGCTGCAGAATAACCTTAAGTTAATACAATCACATAATGTTCATTCAAGTAAAGAGTTAGATCTGTCATTGATAAAACTGTTAAAATCAATGACAAAATAATCAGAAAAAATACACCATCTTATCAATTGTAGGTGTCAAAGCAGTTTCTAGCAGTCTATACTCTTCCATCACTTATGCGGTCTTGGTTAGAAGCACCGCCAACTCATTACATAAGATTCATGTCTCACATAATTTGCACGCCAACAAGTTTTATTCACAACAAAATAAATTATGTATCTTTAGGTTATAATGTAATGGCACTTAATCAATTTATGTACAATCATGTACAAGTGAGAAATGCTTTTAAACGCAGCAATAAATACAACAACATTTACTAGATCTAGAAAAGAAAATGTACTATAATCTTCATCACAATACAACGCCACCTTGACTCATTATATGGTACAAGTACACAACATTGCACACCATAGAAGTTACAACCAACATCGCACTGAGTCCGTGAAAACGCCGGAAAGTGCGGTACGATCTGCAGTACTCTGGGTCCTTCTTCAACTCAATGCTGTTAGCGTGCCCTATGACGTCACCCATGCCGGCCTCCACTTCCTTCCGGAAAACTTGCAACATGGCGCTCACTATGACGCGGGAGACAAACAGAGAGTTGACGGCTGCCGTCAGGAAGCAGACGATCAAGATTACAGCCTGGAACAGGACAGATTAGAGAAAGGTTGAATTAGGGGTGTCACACGGTTCAGTCGGTTGTGCTCTTACCTTGCGAGCTGGAGATATTAGGTTCGAATCTCAACTGGTGTCAGAGTGAAATTTCTGGGAAAACCTAGGGAACATGAAGCTAATCAGAGATTACACTCTTACAACTAGGCACGGATCCTTTCAATTTTTAAGACGGCGCATCCTAATGGCAATATTAATATTTGAGGCGAATGGGATCAATAAAGAGGGCCTCTTTTAGAACTACTAGTAATGAGATAAATACTATTTGAGTTTCCAAACAATTGTGTTTATGCATGTTATACTGACACCGATCTAATCAGTAGGAAACAAAATCCATCCGACTGTTGGGAGACGGAATCTGACGACTAAATTTGCCAGGTGGGATTTCGAACCTGATACCTTCCTAATGGGAGCCTAACCACTTGTTACAATTAGACACTCCTTTCCTATAGTTAATGGTACATAAATAAATATTTTCCCCCGTTGATATTTTTCCTGGTGTTGATATTATTAATAACGATGGTCAGCAGAAAGATAATACAATGAACCTCGCATATAACAACATCAGATTTAACGAAACCTCGGCCCTAACGAAGTTTCTGCTTTTTTTGTAAAGTCTATAGTTGGACCTTAGACCTAAAGGAGTGAATTAAGAAAAACATGTATTGCTATTCGTATTTAAATTTCTCGTCAGAGAATTATTCAATAGCAAGGGATTCATTATGTTAAAAAAAAAAAAAAAAAAAAAAACAACAATTGCTCCCCAGTTTGTGCTACTCGTAACACCACAAACTGCCCCCCCCCCCTTTTCGTGCTACACATAACACCACGCACCCTGACGGAGAGCGAGGAGTCCCATGTGTCGTATGGATGTCGCTCCAGAAACGTGGACAGAGTGACCGCCGAGAAGAACAGGCTCCAGAGATAAAACATGGGGAACAGGCGGGACTGGACCTTGCCGAACAGGTGTCGGGGGAGGCTGTAGAACATAGTCAAACCTGGGGAGGTGGGAGAGAAAGGAGTTGGGATATTTTGATATTGAGAGTTCCTGAGAGTTTCTTGAGGAAATAATTATTGTGATGACATTATTACACTCGACCTGGTATTTGGAGATGGTGATCATGATGGTGATGATCTTAGTGGTGGTGGTGATGGTGATGATAACGATGATGGTGGTGATAGGCGATAGAGGTTATGAAGAATATGATGATGATGATGATGATGATGATGATGATGATGATGATGATGATGATGATGATGATGATGATGATGATGATGATGATGATGATGATGATGATGATGATGATGATGATGATGATGCAGTTTTATTAAGTAATGATGATGGTGTTTTCTAATCGATGATCATGATGATGCCAATAATGATAATAACAAGAACTAGCGATGATGATGATCGATGATGATGATGATATGATGATGATGGCTGTTGATGATGATGATGATGATGATGATGATGATGATGATGATGATGATGATGATGATGATGATGATGATGATGATGATGATGATGATGATGATGATGATGATGATGATGATGACGATGATGATGACGATGACAATGATTATGATAAAAATCAATAAAGACGCCTCACCTGCAACGAAAGACACCCACATCTGAGCTCCGAAATTGGCGCCAAAACTGCCAAGGTGCAGCATCCCATTGGTTACGCCTGGCACAGAGGCGCCCTCTGCCTGACTGGACCGAGTCATCAGGGGCAACAACTGGGTGCCGGCAAAGCACGAGACCACTGCGACTGCACAGATCTGAAAATGCTCCATTCTGAGGAAAGAAAGAACGTTCTTTGGTGATGCGTTGTTGAGGTTGTTGTTGCTGTTGTTGTTGTTGTTGTTGTTGTTGTTGTTGTTGTTGTTGTTGTTGTTGTTGTTGTTGTTGTTGTTGTTGTTGTTGTTGTTGTTGTTGTTGTTGTTTTTGTTGTTGTTGTTGTTGTTGTTGTTGTTGTTGTGATCGTTGTTGTTTTTATTGTTGTTGTTCGTGGAGGTTGTAGTGGTGATGTTGCTGTTGTTGTTTTTGTTGTTTTTGTTTTTAATTTGGTACCCACATCAAAATTACAAAAGGTATAATATTGTGTAACTATGGATTTTGATTTTTAAAAATGAACCTTTGTAAGTTGCAGCACAAAAGCTTCCAAAGTTGAGATTTGTTGTTTGTTTATCTCCTTGTAAGGAAAGTAAACTATATGTACATGTAACTTCAATACAAATGAGTAAAATCCTCGTATTATTTGTTACAAATTGAGTAGACACACATTATTGCGTGATTTGGATCTAGACCAAAGAGCAAGAGGTCTCATTTAAACACTCTTGTCTGCTTTGGGAATGGAGATGATCATGATCTTAGTCAAGATAAAGATATAATCACTTTTTTGCTTTTTCTAACCTGTATTGACTTAACCAACTAGGCTGCGAAACACCTGGGAGGGACGCATTATGAAAATATCGAATGGGAGAAAGCTAGGTAGTAGATAGATTGATATATTTTGCCTACTGGTTGCATCGATGGCGTTCTGTGGCTTACAATTACATGTATGTGCAGCTGTGCCGAAAATATTTGGAATAGTCTGTCACAACAAACGAGAGACACTGACTCAGAAGCGACGTTTAAAATTAATTAAAAAAAAAAACATTATAAAGGCATTATTTTTTTTTAGACCGCGTGGCTTAGTCATGTATGCAAATCATGTTCTTCTATGAATTAATGGTTTTCATTTATAATGTTATGTCATGTATTTGTGGGAGGGGGGAGGGGGGAGTGAAACATCGGCTTCGACTCAAAAGGTCCGTGGTTTGAGCCCTGGCGATGTTGCTCCCTATTGGTTGAGTCGGTGTCAGTTTAATGTGATCGACTGAGACGTCATGGTATCCTCGCTGTGTTTCGTGTGTGGCATCACATAAAATTGTCAGACATCAGTCTTGGTGCCCGTCCAAGATACAGTCTATATAGTGCTGATGTTGTACCAGCTCAACTCTACTCAAATCTCTCTCTCTCTCTCTCTCTCTCTCTCTCTCTCTCTCTCTCTCTCTTTCTTGCTCTCTCTCTCTCTACTCTCTCTCTCTCTCTCTCTCTCTCTCTCTCTCTCTCTCTCTCTCCTCTCTCTCTCTCTCTCTCTCTCTCTCTCTCTCTCTCTCTCTCTCTCTCTTTATCTATCTATCAATCTTTCTCTCAATACAAATCGATGGGGAGCGAAATCCGCCTGTTGATAAGATAAAAAAAAAGAAAAATAAACCAAGCCATTGCAAGATAAGCCGGATTAAATCTACCACGACGCAATACCGCGAGTTTAACACAATCATGAAGCATATCGTCTAGATTGAACATAGAGATCGATCTTTCCTTTAGGCATTAGCTTTCGCAACATCAGCAATTATCTCGACATAATTATATACACATAAATATAATTTAACGAAGGCGTGGGGTCTGCTTGAGGTTCGAACCTTAACTCTCTCCTTGTCAGTTGAGAGAACCAGCCGATTGAGGTATCGGTGTCAATAAGAACGATGATAGAGAACATTAATTTGATTTACGAGGAAGGAATAACTTGTAAGTACGTGTACACTTTCTTAGCCGGTTCGGAGGAAATTATCTACACTTATTTGCAGCAAAGTATTTGATTTCTTTTATTACTAATATGCGAACATGAGATAAGACCCCCAGAACTAGAAACATCTTAAATACAGGATTTTTAAATTATAGGTATCCGGTACATCGGAAAGAAGTTGCCACGCTTTGAATCCTATATAAACTTTGGTGAAATAATGGTGACGGTGTTTCTCTTCAAAAACCCTTACTTTTCCTTCACAGAAAATAATACTTTTTTGTGTTTTTGTTTGTTTAATTACTTTACCTTTATTCTTCTGGAGTCGAGTAGGCCTACATTAACCCAACAACGTAAAACCTCAAAACTAAAACAATAACAGAATAGAAAAAGTATTCCGAGTGAAAAATAAATAAATATCACTGTATACGTCGTCTTTGGCTGATGGAAGTGGAGCTCACTTTTAATTTACTGTCGTCAGCATGGAGGTACGCAGAAAGTGATGACGTCAAGTAGGCCAGCTCTATAACGTTGTGTACGTATGTACCAAGACTCAGAGCGAGGTTGATCAAGAAAAGTTCGACCACGTAAGTGTAAGCTACAGACACCGACGCAACCAGTAGGCAAAAAACACCGACGCAACCAGTAGGCAAAAAACACCGACGCAACCAGTAGGCAAAAAACACCGACGCAACCAGTAGGCAAAAACACCGACGCAACCAGTAGGCAAAAACACCGACGCAACCAGTAGTCAAAAAACACCGACGCAACCAGTAGTCAAAAAACACCGGCGCAACCAGTAGTCAAAAAAACCCGACGCAAACAGTAGTATAAAAAACACCGGCGCAACCAGTAGGCAAAACACACCGGCGCAAACAGTAGTATAAAAAACACCGGCGCAACCAGTAGGTAAAAAACACCGACGCAACCAGTAGGCAAAAAAGACCGACGCAACCAGTAGGCAAAAAAGAGGCAGCCTCAATGCGGGTGAGTAGGAACTGAACGTGCAAAAAAGAAAAAAAAAGGCATCTAGATCTATCTCGTCCCCTTAAAATTCATTAACTAAAGAAACTAATTTTTTATTTACAAGAATAGACTACTTAAGGTGTAAAACTGACCTCAGAGCATCCAATTTGGCGGAGAAGCGACTGACACACGTTGCCAACGATTTTTTGCGATCTTGCCCAACAGACAGGCGCTCTTCAGTTGTTTCTCCTGTAGTTGTGGACTTTTCCGTGTGTTTAGTGGATAGGCACTTCTTGCACGCGGTCTCGCCACCGATTTGGTCTTCCTGGCACTCGCTGGTTGAACGTGAACACATAATTTGTTTCTTATAGCTAGATCTAAAATGTAGATCTAGATCTAGACCTATAGCTAGAAATATACTCCACTCAGCACTCAGGTACAGATGGAATCCGCACTGAGATCTGTCTGTGCTGAACCGAAACAGAAAATATAAATAATTGCGATAGATTCGGTGTTCCGGTATGGTTCGCAGTCGAGAATTTCGTGGAACTGACTGACACTCGTTAGAGGTAATACTATGTCCGTCAAGCTAAGTTCCGAAGTTAACTTCACGCAATATTAAATCTTGATTAGACGTATCCTTACAAGTTACAACTCACGGAGAGATAAGAATAAGGAATCCGACCTCTGTTTCGTATTATATAATCGTCACCGGTAAAATCGTGAGTTTTTATTGGTCCAAGAATTAAATAGAACAACCAACCGGAGAGCCGTGGCTATTTATAGTGACCTAGTTCCGGGAATCTACTCTTGCGTTCACAGGAAGTTTCGTGCTGAGCGGCACGCACGCATACACCCACCGTCCTTGTGGGAAACCTCTATAGTTAACACCTGCGGTGCGTACGTGCGGTGCGAAGCGTTGACAGCAGTTCTTTTCAAGATCACAGAAGATTATTAATAGATCTAATTATGACGTGAATGTGAAGATAAAAAAATTGTATGATAAGCTTAATGTATTGAAAATGTCAAAGGATACATTAGGCCTCTAAATTGGAAGATTTTTTCTTAATTTGTCAAACGGACACTGCGGCGTTCAATATCTTATCTGTTCAATATCTTTTCGCCCATCGTCAGCAATTAGGCTATATAGATAACTGGTCCCGAAACTAACTTCTGATGATAATTCCTTTGCTACCACACACATACGGCACGGAGATTGTTGGCTGATTGATTCGTTTCTTAAAGTAAATCATTGGGTCTATTCTATATCGCGCTTGGGTCTCAGTGCTAATGTCTGGCAATTTTCCTGGCTGCCCTACAGAGACAGAGCAGGGAAACTTTGGCTCTGAAGATTAGTTTTTGAAAAATTTAGGCCAACGTGCTGCCTCACAGAAACGACGGAGATACCAGGACTTTTGTCTTAGACGGTCACATTAAACCGACACTGACCCAACCAGTAGGGGGCAGTAGTCGTGGTCTACCCACCCTGTCTCGTGTGTGGCAGCTCATAAAAATTGTCAGACGTCAGTCTTTGGGCTCATCCACATTACAGCCTTTATAGTGCTGACGTTGGACGTTAATCCAACTCAACCCAACTTAACCCGTGGTGGCGCATGGTGGTACCACACACTGTATATTTAATATTTCACACTCTCTGATAATACGGTTCTTCACACAAGAACATGCAAAATACGTCACGCTGGGCCTACGTAAAACTTACTCACGTGCGCTAAAAACATTTTGTTTAGAGAGTAACAGGATCAGTGAGGGCGCGCTGGGAACAGATGTTTCTATATTTAGACGCCTTGCACTTTGCCCCAATTACACGAAAACGAAAACGAGACTTTCAGAGCTCGCTCGTCACTACCAAAATATTCTGGTACAATCTAGTCTTAAGCGAATGACGCAAGTTTTGTTCAGCATTCGAAAATATGATGTGACGAAAGTTCTATTAATAGTTGGGTATTCTTTTTCGTTAAACACTTGGTGATGAAAATCGGTGAAAAGAATTAGGCTGAAATTTATCTCTGTTCTTTCCAAAAGGTTATACATGTATTAACAATGTCTGTGTGTATGTATGTGTGTATATTTTATTCTGGTTAGACAAAAAATCTTTGATTTTGTGGACATAAAACATTAATTGACTTCTGAGATTATAGACATACCTGTGCCTGATAAACCATTAATATGGTTTTAGAGTTGTTTAATTATCAGTCCACAATTTATTTTAAAATTTTCATATTATGAGAGGAAGGGTTGAACTTCAGGGTTTCACGCATCTTAAACATATTACTATCAGTAATTAAGTGTAAACGCTTGTGTTGGTTTTTGTGTGTTATACAGACAAACCCCCATTTATAACCATGAGAGTTTTCGGGTTTTAGTAATCGTTTGGCATTTCTTTTCATAATAATCCTTCTTTCCATTCATAATTTTTATCAGTCTGGTTGGAGAGAGAGAGAGAGAGAGAGAGAGAGAGAGAGAGAGAGAGAGAGAGAGAGAGAGAGAGAGAGAGAGAGAGAGAGAGAGAGAGAGAGAGAGAGAGAGAGAGAGAGAGAGAGAGAGAGGGAGAGAGAGAGAGAGAGATAGAAGCACTGAGTGAAAAACACATTATTGTCAAGCTTGTTAAAACACACGTAGTGAGTTCTTTACGTGCTCCTCTTGCGTAGGCTATGTATTGAAATAAAAGCCCTTTACGTGACAATAATTGATCAGATTGATTGGGTGTGCAGGGATATTTTTAGAAATGATGTACACACAAAGCATATCTATCAATGAATTGACATATCTTTTTAATCAAACTCCAATGAATTATGTTCTGAAACTGGCACAGTCGAAGATGGTTTGAATCAGTGAATGAAAATGGACAGCCATTCAGTATTCACGTAAATGGACATATACATTTGTATTTTTGCCTCCAAAATGGGATCGATTTCAACCTCTTGGCACTCAAATGGTTAATAGCATTTTATCTCGCAGAGCCGTAAAGGATTTTCTGGATAATTTTATACAAAATTTTACCAGCTAAGCTATTTTGCGCCCCAAATTTAATTTCTTGTCTATTTTTAAAATAATACAATAGCATATGTGTGTGTGTGTTTTCGAGTGATAAATAAAGCCATTGATGCATGTTAAGACTTTTCAAAATATTTTACTTAAGAACAAGTGCAAGATTCTCTTCATATTCAATGTAAAGTCTAATATTTTTATTTTTAGCTTTCGTAATTGCATTTGCACATTTCAAATTTATTTGTACTAGTAAACCTTCATTCTACGTAATTATATACAAATAGCGTGTGATTTGTTTTTGAATTTTAGAAATAATCAGTGAAACATGTTCAATGTTTTTACTTTTTCACATATTTTATATATACTTGTATTTTTTTGTTTAATATGTATATCTTATTTTTATTGTAAATGAGCATGTCAATCTCAACTTTTCAAAACGGGATTAATAAAGTCGCATCTTATATAAACTCAAACGACTTGACCACTGATTGGTGTAGGCCGTTGAACAATGGAAGGTCAAATTCACCCCAGGACGACATAACACGTTAACACTCCAATGAATTTGTTCTGAAACTGTCAGAGTCGAAGATGATTTGAACCAGTGAATGAAAATGGACAGTCATTCAGTATTCACGGTAATGGACATATAAATTTGTATTTTTGCCTCCAAAATAGGGGTCGAATTCAACCTCTTGGCACTCAAATGGTTAATAGCATTTTATCTCGCAGAGCCGTCAATGACTTTCCAGATAATGTTATACACAGTACTACCGTCCAGGGGGGCGCGGTGGTCTAGGGGTAGAACATCAGCTTCGGACGCAAAAGGTCCGGAGTTCGAATCCTGGCTGTTGCGTTCCCTACTGGTTGGGTCGGTGTCAGTATAATGTGACCGGCTGAGACATGAGTCATGGTATCCACGCCTGTCTCGTGTGTGGCAGCACATAAAATTGTCAGACGTCCGTCTTGGAGCCTGTCCACAATATAGCCTATATTGTGCTGCTGTTCGATAAACCAACCCAACCCACTATCGTCCAATCCACTTTGCGCCCCAAATGACCCCAGACAACTTGACCACTGATTGGTGTAGGCCGTTGAACAATGGAAGGTCAAATTCATCCCAGGACGCCATAACACGTTTCAGGTCAGGGTGAACAGCCAGTCGTTTTGGAAATTTGATGACAAGATGGTAATTAAGTAATTCAGACCTATGGACTTGACGTTTAGATGAGGGTCTGGTGGAGAGAGAGAGAGAGAGAGAGAGATGGAGAGAGAGAGAGAGAAAGAGAGAGAGAGAAAAAGACAGGAGAAAGAAAGTAAGAGAGAGAAAAAGAAAGAGACAGAGAGAGAGAAAGGTATGACCCGAGAGATACAGGGAAAGAAAGTAAGAGAGAAAAAATGAAAAGTGAGATAGAAAGGGAGAAAAAGCAAGAGAAAGGGAAAGAAAGAGAAAGAAAAAGGGATATAGAAAGGGAGAAAAAAGCTTGAGAAAGGGAAAGAAAGAGAAAGAGAAGGAATAAAGAGATGGAGAAATAGGGAAAGAGAAAGAGAAAAATAGAGAGATATTAGCACCAATCCAGGATCCAGAAGGCAGCGTGGTAATACATTATCTCTAGAGCAGAAATTATTATGCAGCTATGTATTTACTCTTCAAGATTGGCTACCTAAAGGACTCAAAACTACTTAGTTTACACATAAGTATCTTGGTAAGATGGACTGGTCCAAGGGTAGATGGAAATAATAAGAAAGAAAAAAAAAGAGACAGAGAAAAGGATGGCTAGAAAGATAGAAGGAAAAAAATGAGAGAGAACAAGGGAAAAAAGAGGGATAGACAGGGAGAAAAGGCTAGAGAAAGGGAAAAAGAGAGAAAAAGAGAGAGGAATAAAGAGAGTGAGAGAGAGAGAGAAAGACACAGAGGAAAATAATGAGATATTAGCATCAATCCAGGATCCAGCTGGCAACGTAGTAAGTCATTATCCTCAGAGCAGAAATCATTATGCAGCTATGTACAAACTCTCCAAGATAACTAAAGGACTTAAAACTGCTCAGTTTACACAGAAGTGTCCTGGCAAAATGTACTGTTGAGATGAACTGGTCCAACGGTAGACCTTGATACTTTTATTTGGAATGTAGCATGTTGGATTGCCACTCATACATCCTTCTGATTATGTCGGTGTCAGGAAGCTTATACATGTAATGGGATAGGTCATGCCCAGGACAACCACCCCTCTCTGGAGTTCCGTTGCCGTATAGCATCTTCGTAGTTGACCTGGGAGACCTTGAACTCAATCAGTCAGTGAGTTAGAGTTATTTCCCTTTCCCGAGGTTGGATGCCATGGTCTTCCATCTTTCTCGTTTAAGCACAATCTCGCAGTACTTCTTGACTTTCATTCCAGTCGAGTCTTCCACGTTCTTGACCCAGCTTATCCGCCTCCTTCCTCTACCACTCGTGCCTTCCAAAATACATTCTACGATATTCTTTTGCAATCAACTGTGCCTTCTTACATGTCCGTAATATTTTTTTTTCTTTCACTGTTTTGGGTAACTGTTTTTGCTTTCTATTTACCACCTCTAGTATCTCAAGGTTTGTTTTCTTTTCTTTCCAAGAGGATCTTGTTATTCTTCTATGAATCGACACATCTAAAGCGCCCATTCTTCTTTAAGTATTCGCAGTCAGCGTTTGACACCTATACATAAATGTCGACCGAATATAACATTTGCTAAGTCCAAGTCTTGTTGAAGTGATATGAACTAATAGTAAGGATATGCTTTAGTTTTGACCTAGGAAATCATTATTCGCTTTCTCGGACCGAAAAATCATTAGACCCTGTTGTCAAAAGCGTATTGACAGTAAAGTTGACAATCATAATTATAAAGATCTGCTCTCATGAGCGATTTCCACTTTCTTGCAATGGAAATCATAGAAATTTTAAAAAAATTGAGTAGTACTACACAAATGAAGAAAAAATAATGCAAAACTCCGTTGAGTTAGCCAAGAGAGCGATGATCAACCATTATCAGTATCCGCAGTCAGAGTCCAAGTTTCACACCCATACATAAAATGTCGACCAAATATAACATTTGCTAAGTCTAAGTCTTGTTTGAAGTGATACATATAAACTAATAGTAAGGATATGCTTTAGTTTTGAACTACGAGATCATCATTCGCTTTCTTGGACCAAAAAATAAGTAGACTTAGGTGCCAAACGCGTATTGACAGTAAAGTTGAAAATCATAACTATAATTATGTGCTCTCATTATAAATTTCCCTTTTATTTGCATTACAAATCCTCGAAAAATTGGAAAATTGAGTAGACTAATCCTAGAAAAATTGGAAAATTGAGTAGACTCTATGTCACAAATACATATACACGCACAAAATGAGAAAAACGAATGTGAAACGCTGTTGAGTTAGCCAAAAGAGCGCTGATCAACCATTTATATGAGCAATGTCTTCGAATCCAAGTTGAGCAATCTGGTGATAGAACCTGAGACTCATATACATGTCAAATAAATTAACTTAGCAGTTGGTAAATTGTGTGGTAAGCAGCTCTGAAAAAATTATCAACTAAATTCTATTGTATAACAATACTTTCGATAGGGCTTTTTTTTTTTTTTTACATCAATATATCTCTTTCGGCCCTCTTCCGGTTTCTGCACAAGGTGAAGGTTACGGAAATTCTAGTTTACCCGATTAATATTGTTGATTTATTTACTTAAAGGTAGCCCCGACATTGGTGTACGAAAAGTGAAGAGTATCTAAATGATTTGCTTAGTACCGCAAAATATTAGAAAACAGGGTAAAAATAAAAAAATAGTAGAAACAAAAACGAAACAACAACAAATAAAACACATTTTTTAAATCATTGTTTCTCATAGCTTTTTGGATTAGATGTATTTAAGTTTGACTGGCTATGGATTTAACACAATGAGTTGTTTTGTATGTAAAAAGAAAATGATATCGGAAGTAAACAGAAAACGAAATTATACATTGCAAACAACAATAACGCGACTGTATTAATTTTGAAGGTTTTCAATAAGGATAGGCGACTACGTTTAATAGACCTGTCCCAGATTATTTATCAGAACTTGATGTCAACAAACTGTATCAAATAACGTTTGTCTAAAAGTGGGCGATATTATCGGTCTAGATAAATATACTGTATAGTCCAATGGAAGAGATATCGGAGACAAATTCAGCCTCGAGGACATCAGATACAAAACTAAAGATTCTAAGCTTAACGGATCGACTATGTAGCGAGAAAGTTCGATAATCAATAGGGGTATGCGGTGGCCCTGGGGTAGAACATCGGCGACGCAAAAGGTCCGGGTTCGAGCCCTGGCGATTTCGCTCCCTACTGGTTAGGTCGGTGTCATTTAATGTGACCGGCTGAGACAGGAGTCATGGTATCCCCGCCCTGTCTCGTGTGTGGCAGCACATAAAACAGACGTCAGTCTTGGGGCCCGTTCACAATATAGCCTATATAGTGCCGATGTTCGACGTTAAACAATATACCGTCTATATAAATAATCAGTTCTATGACTTGTTCTGACTAATGGTAATGAAATCAGACCCCTACGTTGCGAAATAAGTCAGAGAGCGTGAGTTTGTCGGAACATTATTAATAATACTGAATAAAGACATTTAAAAATTAGTCTCTTTAGGCTTCATAAAAAAAATTCATCTAATAAAATTTTAAAGCATAGTATATCAAAACTACAACAGAATCAAAACAATAGAATGTTATACAATTAGAGCTACGGCTACCACCACCATTGAAACCACCACTACCACTACAACAACAACAACAACAACAACAACAGTTACTACTACCACCACTACTGCTACTACTACTACTACTACTACTACTACTACTACTACTACTACTACTACTACTACTACTACTACTACTACTACTACTACTACTACTACTACTACTACTACTACTACTACTACTACTACTACTACTACTACTACTACTACTACTACTACTACTACTATACTATTATCATCACCGCTATATATTACAACCGGTACTCAAAAAATGTCCTACTTCTAAGACCTATCCATAATCTTCTACCCAGTCACATTCATACCTACTTTCTGGAAACAGGGGCAAGACACTTGAGTCTTTCTTACGTCTGGACCAAATTCTTGACCTTATGCGACCTCGAGACCTGACCCTTGGTTCTTCTGCCCGCTTGCCTGGTACTTGACTGACCTTTATAAATATCTGGGATACGCTGTTTTAAACAGCGCTATCCTACAGTACATGTTAATCAGATCATAACCATCACAAATTTTGAAACAGTACATATACATACATAAATTATGACGTTGAATGATCAATTAAGACGCAGGGATAACTGAAAAAATGTATGTGTGGAAATAATATATGATAAAGTAGTCTTGTGCTTTCAATAAGGCTCAATAAAGTCGAAAAGTTTGATATGTAAAAATACCCTTGTTTTATTTTTTGTCTGTTTGTTCAATTCGGTAACTGCTTCATGAAATTATATTGTTATGAGAACAGTAATCTTTGCTGAGAGTTACGTTGGGGTATACAGATTAAAAAAATTAGAAGCAGATTAAAAAAAAAACCACAATGTAAAAGTCATTCAAAAGATTTACACGTTCAAGACAAAAATTTACTCCCTTTCCATGACAACAAGATTAGAACGCGCTCACGATTGACATTTTCCCCATTCCATATTAAAAAGTTCGATGCGCATGCGAAAAATACCTACTCGTTTCCTGTTGCGTTAATTTACAATACTTAAGTTTCCGGAAACACGCCGCCATATTGCACACCTTGTGCATAATGCTGCACATTTTTTGGAAATGCAAATGGATGCTCTTTGCACACTTCCGAAGGGCTGTTTGTGCTTATGCGAACTCCATACTCTGTGTTGGCTTGAGTTGAGTTGAGTTGGTTTTAACGTCCAACATCAGCACTATATAGGCTATATTGTGGACGGGCCCCAAGACTGACGTCTGACAATTTTATGTGCTGCCACACACGAGACAGGGCGGGGATACCATGACTCCTGTCTCAGCTGATCACATTAAACTGACACCGACCCAACCAGTAGGGAACGCAACCGCCAGGATTCGAACTTGGGACCTTTTGCGTCGGAAGCCGATGTTCTATCCCTAGACCACCGCGCGTCAGTATAATGTGACCGGCTGAGACAGGAGTCATGGTATCCCCGCCCTGTCTCGTGTGTGGTAGCACATAAAATTGTCAGACGTTCGTCTTGGGCCCGTCCACAATATAGCCTATATAGTGCTGCTGTTGGACGTTAAACCAACCCAACCAACCAACAACCAACTAGGCCACCGCGCCCCCTTGCGAACTCCATACCCTGTGTTGAAGTTGGTAGAGGTTTTGAAGAATCCGTAACAGAGACGTCGGTTTCGTCTGTATGTGAAGTCAACTATGAGATACCGGTACCAACTGAGAAGCGAACCTGGGACCACACATACTGATAAGCCCAGTTCTACCCTGGGAACGTTTTACGAGATTTCTTACATTGTATGATTATAACTGCAATATTATGAACGATTTCGCACGATTAAAGGAAAGGTTATGCCATAAATTGGAAAATCACCGTGTTCTGTAATTGGATTTCGTCTCCTTTAATTTATAATTATATTTTATAATTATGTCTGCACCACCATGTACAAGTTTGAAAAAATGCCATGAAAGTGAAAGTCATATTGTTCCCAAGATTATGATGATATTGAAGATGGTGATGATAAAGATGATATCGAAGATAGCAATTATGATGGTGATGATAATGATGATGATGATACTGCTGTCGATTAAGATGATGATAATGATGGCGATGACAATGACGATAACAACGATCACGTTGATGATGATAATGGTGGTAATCATATTGAAGATAATAATAATGATTATGGCGATGATGATGATGATGATGATGATGATGATGATGATGATGATGATGATGATGATGATGATGATGATGATTATGATGATGGTGATAATGATGGTAATTGATGATATAATGGTAAATAGAACTAGAAGCTGTAAAAATAACAATGATTTAAGTCACTATATTTAAATCATGTATACATTTCATCGAATAAATATGTAGCAATCATATTTGTTGTGAATTTACTCTAAAGTTTTCGATACCTAATTTTTTTTTCGAAACAATTTTTAATCGTTATCTACTGGTACGGGCGGTGTCCGTTTTATCCTCGCTCTGCCTATATGAAAGCACGTAAAATTGTCAGGCCTTAGTGTTGAGACCCATCGCCGTTTAGGATCCCTATTGGGCCCCTAAGAAACGTTAAACTAGCGGAGCTTCAATTGCCCTTACAAAGATAATGGTTGGTTCGGTGTCAGTATAATGTGATCGGCTAAAACAGGAGTCATGATATCCCCACAACGTCTCTGTGTGGCAGCACATAGAGTTGTATCAGACGGAGTTCCTGATATCCCCGCAACATCTCTGTGCGGCAGCACGTACCATTGTCAGACGCAAGTCCTTAGAACCCTCAACAATACATGTAATAGCCTACATGACGTTCGACGCTAAACACGCTAAACAATGAAATAGACAATCATTGGTTTCTCACGAAAGAGAACCAAAGAACGAGTGTCAGACAACCAAAAAACCAAGTCAAGTTGCCTTAAGAGAGGGGCGTGCGGGTGCGTGCGCACCAGACTGTCCCAGATCTCAGTGGTCGCACCGGTTGAGAGAGTGCAACATGCTGCGCACGTTTGTACTCTGGAGGTTGGGGGTTTAGGACGTTAAGAGGTTGCTGGTTATGAGGTCTCTAGGTTTCTCGTACCAGTATGTGTCAGCTTACGTGCTTCAGGCACGTTCTGAAATGGGTTTTCCCAGCCCTGGCTGCACGCAATTACGCTTTGAGGGTTATATATATAAGTAGTAGTAGTAGTAGTAGTAGTAGTAGTAGTAGTAGTAGTAGTAGTAGTAGTAGTAGTAGTAGTAGTAGTAAATATCCCCGCAACGTCTCTGTGTGGCAGTACATACAATTGTCAGACGTCCACAACATACATTATGTAGTGCTGATGTTTTGACGGTTGGTTGGGTTGGGTAGGTCTAACGTCCAACAGCAGCAATATATATATAGGCTATATTGTGGACTGGCCCCAAGATGGACGTCTGAGAATTTTATGTGCTGCCACATTCGAGACAAGGCGGAGATACCATGACTCCTGTCTCAGCCGGTCACATTATACTGACACCGACCCAACCAGTAGATAACGCACCAGCCAGGATTCGAACTCGGGACCTTTTGCGTCGGAAGCCGATGTTCTACCCCTAGACCACCTCGCTCCTGATGTTGTGACGAGAGTCATGATATCCCCACAACGTCTCTGTGTGGCAGCACGTACCATTGTCAGACGCAAGTCCTTAGAACCCTCAACAATACATGTAATAGCCTACATGACGTTCGACGCTTAACACGCTAAACAATGAAATAGACAATCATTGGTTTCTCACAAAAGAGAACCAAAGAATGAATGTCAGACAACCAAAAACCAAGTCAAG
>RQTK01000008.1:741656-780506 GCA_003991915.1 Elysia chlorotica
AGAGAGAGAGAGATAGATAGAGAGGGGGGAGAGAGAGAAGGAGAGAGAGAGAGGGAGGGAAAACGTGAAGAATTGCCAGACTACATTAGTCTTTGGGTATATTGCAATCTTGGCCACAATAAAAAGTCAACAGGATTTTGTCAGGTCAAACAATTAGTTTTACAGTACATTACATTACAGCTTGCTGCAACATGATAAGCCCAATTTGCAAGGGTCTTTATGTAGGCCCCCATACTTAGATCAATCTGACTGGGTTGTTGTTGAGTTGGTTTAACGTCCAACATCAGCACTGTATAGACCATATTGTGGACGGGCCCCAAGACGGACGTATGACAATTGTATGTGCTGCCACACACGAGACAGGGTGGAGATGACATGATTCCTGTCTCAGCTGGACTCATTATACTGACACCGACCCAACCAGTAGGGAGCGCAATCGCCAGGGCTCGAACCTGAACCTTTTGCGTCGGAAGCCGATGTTCTACCCCAGGACCACTGCGCCCCCCATCTCAGAGGGTAAAAGACAATTGAAAACTCTCTCTCATGTTTAATATGTCAATCCAACATTTTATCCTACCATTGGCACATAATTCTTCACTAAGTTTTGCTATATATGGCAGTGAACAGTAAAAATGGTAACTTTTCTTAGGGCTTCTGCTATTACACTAAGTTCACAATGCACATATGTGATACCTTAAGGAACCATCTATACTTATTCAATGCATGTCTGGTTTGTAATGTGTTTGTTATTACCTAAGGGTTGAGTTGAGTTGGTTTTAACGTCCAACATCAGCACTATATAGGTCTTAATTTTGTTAATTTTTCTTTCCGAAAAATACATCTTTTACTGTTTGTCAACACTTGAAGCAGAATGCACAAACATG
This sequence comes from Elysia chlorotica, assembly GCA_003991915.1. Classification (NCBI taxonomy): domain Eukaryota; kingdom Metazoa; phylum Mollusca; class Gastropoda; family Plakobranchidae; genus Elysia; species Elysia chlorotica. The sequence goes on from RQTK01000008.1 coordinate 742,541, forward strand.
ACGTAGCTTACGTCACGCCGTAAGCCTTGTTATTTTTATATTGTTACCACGAGACATTAGCTATGTCTTGCTTGTGCATTCTACTTCAAGTGTTGACTGACAGTAAGAGATGTAGTTTTCGAAAAAGAGTTGAGTTGAGTTAGTTTTAACGTCTATCAGCACTATATAGGCTATATTGTGGACGGGCTCCAAGACGGACGTCTGGCAATTTTATGTGCTGCCACACACGAGACAGGGCAGGGATACCATGATTAACAAAATTAAGACCTGTTATAGAGAAATCAAACCAAATCAAATCTGCATTTTTTACAGACCAAACTGTATAAACAGTTATATGTAAATAAAAAAAAACTAAACAAGTCAAGAATAATGAAGTAGGTCTTTATTCAAACTATTATACCATAACTGGTATAATCATATTAAAGTATTCTTCCACAAAAAAAAAATTATGGTATATTTTCTGTAGAGAAGATTAACTATAAAAAAGTACCGTTAAGTAATTTTAATATCACCATAATAATAATATGATATTGAAGTCAATATATTGTTTTCAGTACTTATAAATTATCAATGCAATTTGTTAACAATGCTTAAAAAAAACTCAACATAAAAACCAAACACATTTATGTATCCGGTCTTATTCCAATGAATTTCTTTTTTTTTTTTTTGAAAAAGCTTTATTATCACAACTATGCTGGATCATATAAACAAAAGTGTTTTTGTCTGTAAGAAAATGTCATATAAATAATTATAAGGTTCAGAAAAAGGAAAGGCAATATGGACATTGAGTAAACAATTGCACACGCAGTCAACAAACACTAAGCAAACAGCTACACCCTTGCTCTCATTTATACATGACATGCATCTCTTTCATTCCCTGCAGTGTAATATAAAACTTGCATTCCCACCAAGAAATATGTTGTTGTGATTGTAAAAGTATTAAAACTAATCTTTCAAAGAGGTTTTGACGAAAAGGAATAAGAAAGTAAAAAATTTGTTGAAACTTTTAAAACTTGCAAACAAAAATAATGACATTGCATGAAAAACATTCAAACTTGTCTTTCAAAATCTCCATGTAACAAATTTGATTGCTTCATAACTGGTTTGCAATATTCTAATCTTTTTTTTTTTATACCATAAAATTGATTTTGACAGAATATTGACATATGCAGGTTGCAAAAAAAAAAAAAAAATCTGAACCATTTTCAAACACGTGATTGCAGGTGAGTAAATATTCATTTTCTATTTCTCAATAGTTTAAACAAAATTTCTAAATGTTTAAAGCAAACTTGTTATTGATAAAAAACAGTCAATGTTTTTTCTGTGCCCCCCCCTCTCCCCCACCATAGCTCTGAAATAGTATTAAGATGTGCTACATTGTCTACGAGCTCTCGATAAACTGCCTGAAGTCCTCTAGACTGATGCGTCCCTCTGGGCTTGACGAGATCTGGCAAATAACCTGTGAGGAAAAAAAATAAACACACAAAAATGTTAAAACAAGCAGATGAGTTGATATTTTCATAAACAGTACCGATTAAAGGTTTGAGATAACAAAATTGATGGATTTCACTTATAATTTTGGGTACTTATTTATTTCTTCAAACAATTTAAGATATTTCATATGAATTTCCCATTTTTGCAAAGACAAAAATAATTTTACACTTTTCAACTGGTCCATCTTTTAAGTGATCATTTGAACTACCACCTTTTGACAAAATGTTAGAAAAGAGGGTATCTGTAAATGCAACCAACAAGCATTAAAACACATTTTTTTTCATGGAATTTAATGAATTAATTTTTTTCAAAAACTCTTTAATTTGTTTGTACCCCACAAAAGTCTCACTGAACTGAATCTTAACCTTTTGCCATTATGCTGTACACATATTTTGCACATTTATATGCTCTTGTGCTAATGCCTCTTAGTATTTACGGCCTACCTACACACCTTTCATTTTATGATAAATTAAACCAAAGCTGCAGGACAGTATGGGTAGAATGCCCAAACAAGATCTAGCTTACGTCTTGTTGTAATAACATAAGAATAAGAAGGCTTACCGTGAGACGTAAGCTACACTATTTGTGCATTCAAACTTATATCATCTATGCCATATGACTTTTTTATTTTATTTATTTGCCTTTCGCATCCTGGTCATCAGATCGGGACGCCTCAGCAATCTCTGTAATGTGCTTGATGAATGATTTCCATTGATCACGTTCCTGTGCCATATGATGTGATTTATAAATTTTTGAAAATTCCCCAAAATAGTGCGCACAAAAGGAAGAGACCTTAAACCATGCAATATGAAAAGGTTAAATTTTTTATTCAATTCTTTTCACTGACCGCTCTGAGCACGTCTTCGTCGATCGGCAGCTGCAGACGCTTGCACAGATCTCTCAGGTTGTTGATGTCGATGTAGCCAGTGCGATCGTTGTTGTAACGCAGGAACATCTCGTCCACCCGAGACTTGTCTGTGATGGCGATCTTCTTCAGCTGGGCACGCACCTGCATCACCATCAGCTCAAGGTCACCGGGCCTAAAGGAGACAAGGTCACACAAAAATTTAATTAGTGAGTGAGTGAGTTTGTTTTAGGGCACGTTAGCACGGTAACGGCTATGTCGTGTATACCGGTACTTTGTTTTATGATATTATGTGGTATTTATAAATAAGTCTTTGTTATGAGTATATAGTATACAAATACAGAAAATTAGAATGGTACAGCGATCTATTAATTATAGTATTTGGCATATTAAGTTTAAAAAAATTTAAACATAAAATAATTTGTTTGTCTTATGATAAAAAAAAAAAAAAAGATTTCTGTCTGAAAGATGTACATTGAATTATATTTGAGATTCAACAATAAAGGTCCACTATTTGGTCTTTTCCATTCTCCAACTCTAAAAAGTAGGCCTATTTTCAAACCTACAAACAGCTAGTAAAAAATGAGTTCAATCCGAGTTAAACCATAATAATTATGTCATGAGCGTATGGCACAATCTAAACAAAATCTGTTTTCATGGATACTCACTGCCTCTGGACTTTCATTGGTCCTCCCTTCATAGCCTCCCTTGGTCCAGTGTACTCTCCAACCTTGTCACGGATTGTTGAGTACGTTTGCTCTGTTTCAATAAGTTTATTCAATGTTTATTCAATGTTTATTTAGTCACTATATATATATTCAGAACATACATATCGAAAATTATTTTGTCAAGCTCAGGCTTTTCAAGATGAATATATACAAACAATTATAAAAATATACATGTAGCAACACAATTAGCAAAAGTTTTACTTAAGAAGATTAATAAAGTATAAAGTACATTATGATGATGATGATGATGATGATGATATCATTTATGCACATGTAGTCCAATACGTAAGTTTCAAAGTATTGTACAGTCGCACAGGCATTAGATAGATCTTTACGGTTGCCATCTTGTAATTATCTCCTTGAACTATAACCAGAATTAGATGTACCTTTAAATGCCGAGCCGCCTGCGTATAGTAGGATTGAGTTTTCTAGATATTGAGTGATAGTCTTTCCAAAAAATCCTGGGACATAGAAGATATCTGAAGCCCTTCACTTTATCCACTTGTACGAGGGGTGTTCATTATGTCCTTAGCTTGACCTTGAAGCAGTTGTACTAGAGTAAAGAAATTCTGTGGGTAGCTAGATCATCTATGTTGAACACGGCATGCAAAATTTGGGGAAAATCGGAAGAACATAGTGAACACCCCTCGTAGAGGTTCAAATGGTAATTTTTGTTAAATAAAACTTGTGGAAAAAAAATTACCTGGGAATTGAGATCTGTGATCCTCGATGTACTTGAGAACGTAGGCATCGGCGTTGGTGATGACGAACCTGTGCTTGAAGATCTCAATGATGGCTCCAATGTAGAAGTCCTGAGGCCCGTAGTACTGAGGTTGTTCCAAGGAGGAACCAGGTTTGGCCACTCTGGTGCGCTCGAGGAACTTTCCGCCAATGACTCCGGAATTGCGCACTGGCGGCTCGTAGATTGTCAACATGTCGTCGGCCAGGCGGTAGGTGATGATGAAACGTCTGCCTCGATCCTCAGGCCGCATAGTGTCCTGCGGAAGATAGAAGTGTTTACAAGGTTAGATTTGTATCCTGTCTAGCAGCAGGTAAATTTTCTTACAGGGTGAAAATTGAAATTAAATTAAATCATATCATATGGCATACATGATATGAGATTGAAAGCACAAATAATGTAGCTTATGTCTCGCTGTAAGCCTTCTTATTCTTATACTATTACGACAAGACGTAAACTAGATCTTGTTTGCACATTCTACCCATAGTGTCCCCCAGTAGAAAAAGTTTTCAATTAAGGACTTAAATCTATCTAGTGAATTGTAGTCACATTGTTTAGGCGAAATCTAAATCATAATGACAAAGTAATAAGATTTTCTTTCGCAAAGTGAATAATATTAGGGGACATTGTCAATTGTGAACCTCTTTTGAGTGTCAGGGGTTTGAGACCAAATATATGCAATGAGCAGAACTCGTCTGAGGACTTCTTGCAAAATTGCTCATAAAGTAATTAATAAAAAAATAAAAAAGTTCATTTACAGTTCTTTTTGTCAATACTTGATTAAGAATGATTTTAATATTACTGTATTAAAGGGGTGCTTTAAAATCGAAAAAAAAACAAAACAACATTAAACAAGACAGAAAAAAATATTTTGTAAAACAAACTCGATAAAACCCAAAATATTGTCACAGACAACAACAACAACAATAAGAAATATAAAAGCTCAAATAACAAAAGGAAAATGACGGAAAAAAAATAAACATGGGAACCAAGAAGATATACCTTGCAACCAGGTTGCTGAAATTCAAGCAGGGTTAAAAACTAGGGTTAGGTGGAAGAAGTTGTGTGCGGAGGTCTTGTAGTTTACGACACTTCAATAAGATATGTTGGACTGTTTCGTATGTTTGGGGGCAGAGAGAGCAAAACACTTTTTTTGGGGGTTGTAAATGATTGGTGTAGTAGTTGAGTGGAGTATGCTGGGTTCTCAGCCGATATATTGTCACCTGTTCTAGACATTTCAGAAAGTTAATGATGCCTTTAGGGTTGGGTGTTGGCATATGTTTAAAGACAGGTCTTCCAGTCTTTCCCAGGGCCCACTCATTTAGCCATTCCTCTTTCTTGTTGTTTCTTATAATCTGTCTCTCTGAAGTCATTGATTTTGGTTGAGGGTTTTGGGGGTGTGTTGTTTCTTGTTTAGCTAGTCTGTCTGCTCTTTCATTCCCTGGAATGTTTATATGTCCTGATATCCACTGAAGTATAAGTTTGACAGCATGGACAGTGAGAAAGTTTGTAATAGTTTTTACAAGGTTTTTTTTATGTATGAGTTTTCTTTTTCCAGTTTTCAACAGCTTGCAGGACAGATTTATCTTCAAAGAGAACAACAACATCAGTTTCTTTTCCGGGCTTGATAAAAAATAGGTTTGATAGGTAGTGAAGCAAGGCTTCTATTGCTACAGATTCTGCCTCAAAGTTTGAACAAATTTCCCCACAGGCATTAGATAGATCTTTACGGTTGCCATCTTGTAATTATCTCCTTGAACCATAATCAGAAGTAAATATACCTTTAAATGCAGAGCCACCTGTGTATACTAGGATTGAGTTTTCTAGATATTGAATGATAGCATAGTCTTTCCAAAATCCCTGGATAAAAATACACCAATTTTGAAAGCCAAATAAATGTGAGGCAAGAACTAGTTTCAGTAATGGTACCAATTATGCTCCTCATATCCTAGCCTAATTCTAGAGATGAATGAACCTCTATTAATGCTTGAGATCAAATTTCTCCAAGTCCTAGCACACAGCATTACAAAGTCTTGGGACGGTCAGGAATAAAGGCTATAAAAATTAAAAAAAAAAGATTCACGTAGAACTCACCATCATGGCCTCAAAGCGCAGTTCTTTATGGTCATTCTCCAGCATTTTGATGAAGTCTTTTTTGGGTGGCTGAGGGATGAGACTGTTGCAGGACTGCAGTGAATCTTCAATGGATCCAAAGTTGTTGTATTCAGCGATTTCCTGAATGAAGGACAAAGGAACAAACAAGTGGAATTAATAGTTTTTTAACTATGCCCTCTATCTCTCTTTAAATTAATTATGAGCTATAAAAAATATGCTATAATTTTAAATAAAATTCTTGATTGTTTTCTATCACTATACAATTTACCAAGCAAATCGACTTACAAACAAACCAGATTATTGTAAAAAAAAATTGTTTTCAAATATGTTTAAAAGCATTTTTGGTGATGACATTTGAGTTAATGTTCAAATAAGGCAGATACCGCTGTAGTGGGATTACGGGTTCAAAGGGTTAAAGTTAAGACACAAGTAAACTTACCATTTTTGGCAAATCTTTGGACATTCCTTTCACTTCCACAGGATCAAAGTTGGTCACACCAAAGTGGTTGTAGTAGAAGCCTTTGGTGAAATTATCACAATCGTAGACGAGGAAGCGGCGTCCATAGATAGCAAGGCACTTGCCAATTCCAAAATCCTTAGGAGTGAAGTATTCGCTGATCTCCTGGGAAGAAAGTTCCATGACGACTCCAGGGAAAGAGGAGGGTACATTGAACCTGTCTTTAGGCACCTTGTGGCGACCAATCAGAACTGGGAATGGGTCCCGGCCATCGTTTGGCCTGTGAACTTCACGCACCTCCAAGGTATCATCTACCAGGTAGTACTGTATTGGAAACAAAAAATGGGTACATAAGAGATTTACGAGGAAGACATTTATCCTGATTCAGGGAACTGGAACGTATGTGTGCAAAAAAAAATAAATAAATAAATTCAATGCAGCTGCTATATGCCAAAGTTTCTTTACTTTGATCAAATTCTTTCATGACTTAATTGGCATTTTCCCACTGGAGTTAATATTCAGGTAAAAACAAAAAAAGTTTATATACATGTTTAACTCGTAGCAAAACATTTTTTTCCCTTTTGCAAGTGTTGAGAAGGTGCAAAATGCAGCAAAACTATGCAAGGTGTCTTTATCTTGGTAAACAATATCCAAGAAAAACAAAAACATTTTATTGGCAAAGAAACTGAGAAAGAAAGATTACAAATTTCTCTCCGAAGGAAAAAAAAAAGGAAAATTGTTTAATCATCTATAGTATTACTGTTAGGTGCTCATCAGTTAGATAGCTTCTATAGTGTAAAAAAAGACAGCACTCAAAACTACAAAGATTATCCATCATGCAAGTTCAAAATAGTATAGAAAGACATGGTACAAACAATTTGCCTCTAAAACGAACATTTTGAATGAAAACTCACAATTACTATTCAGTGATTGGGCCTTGGTACCATTGGTGCCTTCTTCTTCTTCTTCTTCTCGTTCTCCAACACTCTCTTCAAATTCTGATCCCAGCCTGGGCAATGAAGGCTACCGTTTGCTCTAGCTCAGGAAGGGGCCCGTATAGCTTCGTGTGCATGTCTATTCTCTCCCTCCAGATGGACTGTCTAACATTGCTGTATATCCTGCAATCCTGTAGCACATGTTGGGCTGTTTCTGCTGCCTGTCCACACAAGCAGAGATCTGTTTCGCCGACTTTAAATATCTTGTGGATGTGGTGTTTTAGTCGGTTATGTCCAGTCCTGAGTTTAAATCAAAACTACAAAGATTATCTATCCATTATGCAAGTTCAAAATAGTATAGAAAGACATGGTACAAACAATTTGCCTCTAAAACGAACATTTTGAATGAAAACTCACATGAATCACAAAAGGCCTGATCTCTCCAAACATGCTGTCGCGATCATCCCACACACAGAAGAAACGCAGAACTTTGCGATCCAGCTCTTTGAACTGCTTGAGTTTGTCAAAGGCCGAGGGAGTGTTGAACATTCGCGGCGCAGCGGCCTCCGCCCTTCTGTTGATGTACGGGTCTCTCGGAACGCTCTCAGGGTCGTTGACCACAATACCTTCACTCTCAAGGAAGTCCTTGAAAATTTGAGTAAAAAAGAAATAAACATTTTGCTCTAGTTCTGTTGGAAAAAAAAAAAAAAGAGTGGGAGTTAAAATCCAGAAAAGATAGGTATCTCAATTGTTTAGTGGTTTTGATATTAGAGTGGGAGATCCACAGTTTGAATTTTAATTGGTGCCCCTTTCCCTGAATAGGATTCTTCAGGAAACTTTGAGGATGTAAAACTTACCAAAGATAAGTTCCCTCTCTCTCTCTCTCTCTCTCTCTCTCTCTCCGTCCGAGACTTATTTGTAAGTTTCTCTCCCTTTCTCTCTCTCTCTCTCTCTCGCTCTCTCTCTCTCTCTCTCTCTCTCTCTCTCTCTGTCTCTCTGTCTGTCTGTCTGTCTGTCTGTCTCTCTCTCTCTCAAAAACAAATATAGTGGTATTTGATATTTACAAACCTTTGTGAATTGGTCACAGCTCGTGACATGGAAGCTTTTGCCATAGAAGGTGATGTTCATTCCATTATTGATGTCTTTCCAATGCCAGAAATCTCCCTGGTCATTCTTGGGTAGCCGTTGTCTTTTTATCAGTTTGCCTGAAAAGAAACACAATTATAGTTCCATTTCTGTTAAGAGGAAATTTTGTTTTACAAAGGTAAAAAAAAAAAAGAATTTTTATCTCTTTCTTTACTCACTGGCAGAATCTATTTAAAACTGTAAAGAATGTAGTTTACAAAGTGTGGCTACATTAGACAAAATATAATGGGAAACCTTTTGCAAGGTCAGACGATAATTAATTTGTAATGCTTTTATGTTTAATAACATTAACATACTTAAAAAAGATGCACAGAAGTAACATACTTCTATACATTATTATCATGTGTTGCTCCAAAATCATAGCCAAGTGTTTAAAGGTACTGATACTTGTGTACTATGTAAATGCCATATAAAAAGCCTTGTTTGACAAAATGTTGATATGTAGCAGTAAAATTACCTTCCCATTTACACAGTAAGTGTTAGTTCATCGGAATAAAGAAAAAAAGAGAGAGAGAGAGAGAGAGAGAGAGAGAGAGAGAGAGAGAGAGAGAGAGAGAGAGAGAGAGAGGAGAGAGAGAGGAGAGAGGAGAGAGAGAGAGAGAGAGAGAGAGAGAGAGAGAGAGAGAGAGAGAGAGAGAGAGAGAGCAGGGATCAGTGAGTTAGAGATAGACAAGATTTTATTATTATGAGAGAGAGAAAAGAAAAAGCTTGAGAGAGAGACAGACAGAGACAAAGAAATTTTGGCTTGCATAACAATATTATGCACCTACCTTGAGGTATTCCACTGTTCTCTACAAGAGGCTCAATGACAGCAATGCTATCATCCTCCAGGTAGTAATATATTTCGACAGGTCGGACTCTGTAGTACTCATCAGGAGACTCGTGGACTGTTTGTTTGAAGTATGCATTAAACTTGAGGACCTATTGATGCAGAGACACAAGTAATCAAAAATGAAAAATTCTGTTCTATTAATCAAATCAATTATTGTTTTAGTGGTATTAGTTTATTTAAAAAAAAATCAACAACACTTTCAGAAAACCAGAGAAAGGTTGAATCACTCCGTAGGATTTAATAAATTACAACATAGGCAGGCTTCAGGTTGATTTTAAAAAAAGCTTGTGGGGAGGTGGGGGGGATACATCAAACTGTGGTGGCTTTCATAGGCACAGGTAATAAAATGATAAAAATTTTCTAGAGAGGGATCTTATTATCTTACTCTCAACCTTACAAAAAATTGACAAACAACAACAACAAATGAAAAGACACTACCATATATTTGGTTTGAATAGCTGACTCATTGGGTTCTTGGACACTAACATTTAAAATGAAACTTTTAAAACAATCACAGACCTTAAACATAGAATTAACTAAGCTGACAATACTTAATTTTAACTTTACCTTTTTATCCCAGGCAACATGGGCAGGGATGAAGGCAGCAGGTGGCGCTTGTTTTGCTTGACCGTAGGTCAGTGTGGGATTGAAGTTTGCTAGATCATCCAGCTCACTTTCTGACAACTCGTTGTAAAAAAGCTGTGTTCCACCAACACCCACCACTGGGCGTCTTGGGATGGAGTAGCCGTTCTTGTAATCTAAGGTCTGACTTACATGGTATTTCATTTTCTGCAACATTTAAAAAAAGTGAATAGGGTGAATAATATAATAGTACAATTTAGATTTCTAGAGGCAGCTTAACATTTTAGTTAACCATGAAATCATGCTAGTTAAATTATATAAAATTCTATAGTAAAAAAAATGTATCCATTCTTTTTGAATTGTAAATTGAGAAGCAGTTTGTGTTATATTGATCAAGAAAATATTTTCCTTCAGTCGTTATATATGAATATATGTTGAATCCACTAGATTTATGAATGAACTTATATTATATAGCAAGCAAGCCAAAATGAACATTGGTTTAGTGCTGCACAAGCAAGTAGGCCTCTATTTTTAGCTGTGTACGAGATTAAGCCTTAGAACCTGTCACGACAACTGTGTCATATTTGTGCAGATCTACGAAAATATCAGGGGCAATATATTTTAAACACCATATTTCAATCCTCAACCTTTCAAGGCAACTGTATAGGCCATCTAGGAAGCTACTAAAAGTTTTGGGCCCGACGTGTAACGTCCATCATCTAAAATTCCACTTGGATAGCCTAAAATTAAAGGTATAGACCAATTAAAGCTACCCCAAACAATCTACATTTAACAGCGGTATTAATTAAAAGTAAATTGAGCTACCCCAAACAATCTACATTTAACAGCGGTATTAATTAAAAGTAAATTGAGCTACCCCAAACAATCTACATTTAACAGCGGTATTAATTAAAAGTAAAGTTCGCACGTTACATTACTGATTTATTCTCCTCCTTGTGCTAGTTATTGTTGGTTTGTTTTTACTTTAGGTAAAACGTATGTGCCGCGGTACAAAGATATGAGATATTTGAATTTCCTACATATTTGCTTACCGTTGGATCTCTAAAAGTATTCCCGGGAAGAAATGGCAAACCCTCCATTTTAGCTTGTTGCTCTAGACCTGTTTCAGTTTATAAATTTCCTTCGTTTTCCTAAGTTTCTGTGGTGAGGGACACAACTCAACCAGTTTACATAGTTGCTATGCGTTGCCAGGTTTGATACCTCTCGCTTTTTCTCGTTTTGCGGGATGTTAGATAAACGTACGTGTTTTTAGTCATACTTGCACTGATCATCTTTCTTGAAAGCGTGTGGGTGCGTTGTTTTTTAAGCCTTTGATATGATTTGAGACAAAACATCACAAGCTGCTTAGAAGATAACCCAACTAAGTAAATACAGTAATATTCCTTTGTATTTACCATTATCTTTAGATGTGGCATATAACTGAACATACGTTCTAATACATACGTTCACTTAATAACAAAAATACTGGTCACGAAGCGATATCTGACGCTATTTATCAAATCGCAATACGATTTTAACAGATGTATCAGAATATGAGTAAAGTTATAAGGAAAATAGCATATACATTGTTTATACATTATATGGATATAATTTCTAGAGCAAAAAACAAAAACAAAAAAAAAAAACAAATTTTAGTAGCTTGTTTTGTATCCAAATCAGTATAATTACTGAAGATTTCTAAACTACTTCCGGTAGGCTTATATCTTCAACAACAACATCGTCAGAGATCCTCAATGAGTTGCCCGAGTTCGATTCTAAGACCTACAATGAATCACCGATCAGTATGATGTGGTTCCAAACTGCGTACTGTCTGCATTTGATGGGCTGAATATTTTTATTTGGTTTCAAAGTCTAGGCCATGGATGAGAAAGAGGAGGTGAACTATTATTTCAATCATATAAAACTACACGCATTTTTAGATTAAAAAGGATTCCTAGAATGTTTAATCATGGCAAAAGTCTTCCTGTGTAGATCTAGATTATACTGACACACACCCAAGACCCAACCATTAGGGAACGCAACAGCCAGAATTCGGCCTCTAGAGTACTTGACTCGATTCTTATCATCATAATATTGGAGAGGCGTGTCGGTGACGAGTCACCATGTCCATCCACATCTTTTTTTTCTCGCATCAGGCCGGTTCATAGGCGACCAGTCCCTCCACACCTCTCTGTCTTGTCATTTCACAATCAGGGTGATTCCTTTTCTTCCACTGATCCATCTTCTTAATCCTAGCCCGGCACAGATCTTTCCTCTAGACTGTCTTCCTCTCGCTCACTTTATTAAAATGATTATAACATATAATCAATATTTGTTTTTTTTATAAATATAAATCTTAACATTATTTTAATCTTTTTTATAATTTAGCCCGAGACTGTAGAGGCGTCCTTACGGGACACTGAAAACAAGCCTATTCCGATCCGTTTGATGCTCTACCCTGACGCCTTACTCATTCAGAAGCAAGAATGGATCAGCATTCAACTTGACGAGGAAGATGAAGTCTTTCTTAACATGGTGAGAGTTCCTTTTTTTAAAATTCTTATTTTCTTAGTCCAGTGGCCTCTGAGCTTGCGCTCTTTTGCCTAGGGCCATGAAATATATGTTTTTTTGAATACTGAAGATGATTCCATGAATTTATCTATAGGCATTTCATCAGGTGAAATTGTTCTTTCTTTTTTTTTTTTAAACCATCCTTAATCATTATCTGGTTGAAATCATGAAGAGGTCCTAAGACCTACGTCTCACAATTTAATATGTGTGCTTCCATACAGAAACAGTGTAAATACAATTACAAGGAATTCAGTCTCAATTGTTCATATTACATTGGCACACATCCATCCTCTGACACTTTTTTTCCAGTTACTTGCATCCTTCGCAGTCCGTAGATCTAGCCCCACTCTTTAAGGTCTTTATAGTTGTTGGACTGCCTTAATTCCATAACAGTACCTTTGTATGACTTTTTCCAGGAATATTATTTTAACAAATGTGTCTTTTACACCAGTTCTTAGCACTGAAATGCCGCTTTTAAATTTTGATTTTTGCTCAAGAAGAATAATATTGATACTAATAGGTGAAATGGCTCACAATGAGGTGTGAATGAGACTATAAAAATTTCTCTTTTCATTGTTAAGGTATATTATAATTATTATAGACTTTTCCTATATATTCCAAGTTTGTTATATTCTATCTGATAAAAACCTAAAACAACTGTTTAGCGAGAAACCAAATATTATGATTTCTATTTAATGTTTAATATAGAAGCTGATGTCATACCATCTTCTTCTTTGTTTACACGATAAATAATAACAAGCCTTTTAAACCCAAATTGTTATTGTGCAAGTCTTTTGAAGAATAACTAAAATTTATGTGGGAGTAACACTAACAGTTTTCCTCAGCATCGGATGGTAATTGAGAACTTTTTGCCATATATAGGTACGGGAGGTCGAGGTGACCAGAGAACCAGGTGCTGGTTTCGGGTTGTGTGTGAAGGGAGGCTCGGAGCACAGGCTTCCTGTGTTGATCTCTCGCCTCGTCAAAGGTGAAGCCGCGGAGAGGTGTGGACAGCTATTGGTCGGAGATGCCATTCTCAGGGTACATTTTTTCAATTCTCTTCCTTAGTATGACTCAAAAGCTATCAAAAAATTATTTGTGTATAACCTTGAGAGCCTTTTATAATATTTCTATGCAATTTTTTAAAGTCATTTTAGGGAATTGTGTATGTAAATGCTTCTACATGACTCTACATCATATTAAAAACTATGGTGATTATGCTTAAAATATTGTTAAAAGCTTTGAGCTTTGAGAAGGGAAAGAGCTCAATAAATAAATATTATTATTATTATTATTATTATTATTATTATTATTATTATTATTATTATTATTATTATTATTTTTTGGGGGGTTTTCAGTGTGTGTGTTGAAACACAGTCAAAATACTACAATTTAAGAGGTTAAAGAAATGTTAACGATATCATTTCTAGATTCGTGGATAATTAACTTTGAAACACAATCAGAATACTACACTTTAAGAGGTTAAAGAAATGTTAATGATATCATTTCTAGATTCATGGATAATTAACTTAGTATTAAAGTAAAAAATGGTTGTATTAACGATGTGTGCCTTATTCACAATTATGGTTTTGTGTGAATGCGTGGTTTACAACTAACGCGTTTAAGACTGTTGGTTTTTCAGCACCTACTGGTTGGGTCGGTGTCAGTATAATGTGACCGGCTGAGACAGGAGTCATGGTATCCCCGCCCTGTCTCGTGTGTGGCAGCACATAAAATTGTCAGACGTCCGTCTTGGGGTCCGTCCACAATATAGCCTATATAGTGCTGCTGTTGGACGTTAAACCAACCCAACGTAATGCTCATGTTTAGACACCAAATACCCAATTTAGTTACATGGAATAAAACACAACATTCTTTTTTTTAATAAAGTGTATGTTTGGTACACAACTTTAGGGGTGCATAAATTTCTCTTGCAGTCTATTTTCTCCTTTATCTCTTTTTATCTTTCTCTGTCTTTGTCTCGGTCTGTCTGTCTGTCTCTCTCTTTCAATCTCTCTCTCTCTCTCTCTCTCATGAATAATTTATTTGGGTTTTCGTTGTTGTTGACAAATCTGTATACTTATTATTTTTGTTTTTATCTAAATTTTTACAGGCAATGAAGTACGAGATGGTCCTGTCCCGCCAAAGCATGTAAGGATAGTTTAAGTTGTTTATAATTTTCGCTCTTTGTCTTATTTATAAATTAACATAATTATTATCTAATTCACACTCTCTGGCAATATCCATTTTTCCTCACGATAAGTGTGGGATCATACACACATATTATTCTATTTACAGGTGAATTGTAATTATAGTGGCTGGTTTTTCTTTGTTTTTGTTGTTGTTTCATTTCTTGTTTTGTTTTTTGTTTGTTTGTTCTTGTTTTTGCTGTTATTTGTATCAAAGGAAATCATGACAGGACTTTTTGCCTAAGTATTAAATTTCTTTCACAATATAGCCTATGTAGTGCTGATGTTGGACCTTAAAGCAACTCAACTTAACTAAATTTCCTTTTTTATAATTTTAAATGTGAGTGATAAAATGTTGTCTACTTTTCAACCCAGTTACCCTGTGGTGCACGCCACTTGTTTGGAGATCACAAAGAAACAAGATTTTTTAAAAAGAAAAACAATTAAATGGGCTAAAAATTTAACATACAAATTTTGTGTTGGTTTAATGTCCATCGTCAGCACTTTATAGGCTATATTGTGGGCGGACCCAAAGAATGACATTAGACATTTTTATGTGCTGTCACATACGAGACAGGGTGGAGAGATCTGGACTATGTCGCAGACCGTCATATTATACTTATACCGACCTAACGAGTTACAGGGACGAAAGAGGGCAAAAAAATGTTTTTGAATATTCGTGGGGTTCGAACTACAGACCTACCGATCTAGAGACTCAGTCACTGAACATGTAAGATATTTTAAGCATCTGATGTTTATATGGGGGCGCTGTGGCCTAGGGCTAGAACATCGGCTTCCAACGCAAAAGGTCCCGAGTTCGAATCCCCGCGGTTGCAACCCTACTGGTTGGATCGGTGTCAGTATAATGTGACCGGCTGAGACAGGAGTCATGGTATTCCCGCCCTGTCTCGTGTGTGGCAGCACATAAAATTGTCAGAAGTCCGTCTTGGTGCCCATCCACAATATAGCCTATATAGTGCTGCTGTTGGGCGTTAAACCAACCCAACCCAACTTAACATGTAAGATATTTTAAGCATCTGATGTTTGTATTATTTTGTATACAGAGAGGATGTTTTGGCCAAGTTCTGTCTGTTTCCAAACCTAAATGAATTTTCATGTCTCACAAGGTGTTTCCAAACCTAAATGAATTTTCATGTCTCACAAGGTGTTTCCAAATCTAAATGAATTTTCATGTCTCACAAGGTGTTTCCAAATCTAAATGAATTTTCATGTCAAGTCTTTTTGTAGTTGAAAAGGACTGGCTCTACGCTCGATGCTCCAGATACGTGTGTGGCATAGACACTGAGAGGTGATTCCCATGAATTATCTTCAGTGTTTTGTTATCTGCCTTATTCGTGTATACACAGTCCTTTTGTATTTGAAAAGGACTGGCTCTACGCTCGATGCTCCAGATACGTGTGTGGCATGGACACTGAGAGGTGAGTTATCTTTAGTGCTTTGTTATCTGCCTTATTCATGTATACACAGTCTTTTTGTAGTTGAAAAGGACTGGCTCTACGCTCGATGCTCCAGATACGTGTGTGGCATAGACACTGAGAGGTGATTCCCATGAATTATCTTTAGTGCTCCCTTAGGCCAAGATCATGTCTGTTTCCAAACCTAAATGAATTTCCATGTCTCACAAGGATGCGCCGGCCCTGGCCAGTCTTTTTGTAGTTGAAAAGGACTGGCTCTACGCTCGATGCTCCAGATACGTGTGTGGCATAGACACTGAGAGGTGATTCCCATGAATTATCTTTAGTGTTTTGTTATCTGCCTTATTCGTGTATACACAGTCCTTTTGTATTTTTTTTTTTTTTTTGCTCTATGGGCAGTATTGACGTCTTATCCTTGGTGATCCAATGCATTGTAAAAAAAAAATATGTGGAAAAACTTAAATTTTTTTGTATTATAATAATAATAATAATAAGTACATTTTTTATAGCGCTTTACAAGATTCTTTCATTCATCCATACTAATTGTACATCAGATACAACCACACCCATACAAACACACACACACGCTATATCCAAAAGCAAAATTTGACATGATTTTACTTATTGATAGTATTAGAGGACTTTCAGCAAAAGAAGTGTTTGCACCCACGTTTCCTGTAAAAAAAAAAAAAAAGAACAAGAATGTTGTTAAGAAAATTTTGTATGCATCAGTTGTTTATAAAAAACAGATTTCATATCATCTCGATTTTTTAGAATGAGGTATATTTTAAGTACTGGTTTCTGTAAAAGTTAACCCCCAACAGTTTAACTAAAGCGATACTTTTTTTTTCGTCTCAAGGGAGGATTCCTTTGATATTGTTGGGGTTGACGGATCAAAATCTGGACCGATTCATTTCAAAGATAAGCAGACGATGAACGCCTGGTTCCTGAGAGTGACGGTTAAGATCCAACTCCTTCTGGCGCAGATGGTGAGAACTTACGAGATCATTCCTTCCGTTAATCCTCTCATGTTTAAAGGATATGTATGATTGTGCATATGTGTTGAATGACAGAAAAAAAAAAAAAAAAGAGTGCAGGGGCATGGAAGAAATGCGAGAAATGAAAAAGAAATATTTTCTATGAAAATGGCGATTGTAAGATTGAGCGTATTTGTGTAAAAAAAAATTCAATGTTGTTTACGTACAATTTATTTTGCTCTTGAAAGGAACAGCAAAGGATAATTATATCTAATTGAAAGTGTTCTTCTTTTAGATAATAACATGAAATGTAAGCTGTTCAAATATCATGTTGGAGCATTAATGAGCTGAAGCCCCCCTTTTTTCTCAAAAAAAAAAAACATTCAATTTGGTGAAATGTGAAATTTTTTACCTGAGTGAAAAAGTATTTATTTGTTTGCTTTTTTCAATTTAGAAAAAAATGTATTTGTAACACATGAATCTTTTTCTTCCATTTGCAGATTAAAATGACAAATGATCTTATGACTAAAGAAGACCATGTAAGAATTGTTTTTGTTCTCAACATTTCAACTTATAGGTTCATTTTGATTTAAAGAATACCAAGAACATTTGTTATTTATATTTGTTTAAACCGTTTTAGGATCTATTTTCAACTTTGAAGCAAAGTGCTATATAAATTAAGTAAAAACCAACCTAGATCTGTTACTGAAAAGATCCCTCAGTGGAACCTAGAAAGGAGCTTCTCTCCCTCCATTTAGGAGGGAAGGGGTGCAGTAGCCCTGGTGCTGTGATAGAACATCAGATTCCGTCGCAAAATATCCGTGGTTCCAGCCCTGGCGATTTTGATTTCTACTGGTTGGGTCGGTGTCAGTTCAATGTGACCGACTGAGATCGGAGTCATGGTATCCTCGTCGTGTCTCGTGTGTGGCAGCACAAAAAATTGTCAGATATCAGTTTTGGGGTCCGTCCACAATATAGCCTATATAGTGCTGATGTGTGAAGTTAAGCCAACTCAACTATTCAGACCAACGTAGAGGTATAATTTGATGTTATGAAGAGGAAAATGCCAGTAACTGCTGATGTAAGATGGGATCAATGCTCTCTTTACCATGACTAGATAACATGCCAAAATGCATGAAGATGGCCATTTTATGACATGACAAAACATGCCAGTCTCACTGGGTTGGTTGGGTTGGTTTAACGTCCAACAGCAGCACTATATAGGCTATATTGTGGACGGCTATCACATTATACTGACACCGATCCAACCCAACCAGTAGGGAAGCCGATGGAGTGTTTTACTTTCATTATCTTCTTCCATAAAGTATGATGATATATAGTCTCTGCTTATTGACCTAACGAAGCAGAAGCACATACACACAAAAAAAAAAAAAAGAGAAAAAATTTAAATCAGCCAATACTGTGTTCCATAAATCTGAATCTCATAGCTAGTGATAAAATGACTTCAACTTAAATTACAATTAGAAACTTTTTCATTTTTTTTTACTTCTGCCCAGATTCAACTAATGATCTGGGCCCACGAAAGAACGACTTTGGGGCAGCATTGGCAAAACTGGAGAGAAAAGTTCATCGCTCTCAAAGCTGCTGAGATATTCTTGTTTGATACTTCACCGGTGAGTTCACTGATTGAAACTTGTTTTTGTTTTTTTTATAATGTAGACAAGTGTTTTTTTTTTTTAATTTATTTATTTTTTATTATTACTGAAATAGTAGTAATCTATTCGCCATGGTTTTCTTTCTTTTTTTTTCTTTCCATAAATTTATATGTGAAACTGTCTCATATTTTGTTATTGTTTTCTCAAAACTTTTATCCTACCTAAAAACGAATCATAGAATCTTGATAGTTATAAATGAGTTATAACATTTTAATGAGAAATAAAAAAAGATTATGGTGGAAACCTAGTTTGTGGGTCAGTGGAACTCAGTGTTCTGTTGATCTGCTAAGAAATATTGTCTTATCTACCTCGTTAGGTACAATATCCTGTCTAAGCTAAAAGCCATTTTCCTCACATTCAACTTTTCTTTTATCGCTGCAGTTTTAAGTAGTGCTCAGCCTGAATTGACAAGGATCTAGGAAAAAATGATTGTACTTTGCGTCAACAAAGCTAGAATAAAAGGATGCAAAGCTCATCATGTGTAAGAATTTTTTTTTTAAATTGGTGCTAAAAAACCTATTTCTAACTGCTTCGGAAAACTACCCAAAACTTCAACCACAGAATTTTCAAATGTTTGATTTGCATGGCGTGCTTGTTTTGGTGTTTTCTTTTATATGAAGATTTTCTCCCTCCCATTTCTTGCCACAGATGCATGCAAGTGACTGGACCAAATGTGAAATGAAATACAAAGTTTATGAGTGTATGTTCAAAATTCTCAAGGTATGTTGTTTGATGGTTTAGTAATTCTCATTTTTTTTTCTCCCAATGTTAAAAAAACAACAACAAAAAACTATGACAGATACTATAGTGCAAGCAGATATGTATTAAATCTTTATGTTTTCAAAGAAATCAAAGGAATGTTTTGTGAATAAAATTATAGATTTGATTAAGTTCCTCACTAAAGTTGGCAATTAGTTGCTGTATATAAGTATATGATCCTGTTGAAAAAAAAATGTGCAAAAAATATTTGTTTTGTTTTTGTAAGCATGTAATGGTCACCAGTTACTCGTGCCCTTTGTTGATCAGGATAAAGAGCTTCCGGATCGACGGCAACACTGCGTGGTTATCCAAACTGGATCAAGGGAAACAATTTGCCTTACCCTGGAGAGCAGAGCAGACTTACTGGCCTTGGAGCGGGCCTGGTACAAAACTAGTAACCTTGCTGTGCAGCGACTCGTGGTATGTTCAGATTAGATGTGTGTGTGTGTGTGCCTTTTGTGTGTCAACTGTCGGTATTCGTAATAATTTTCACTTCCTTGTGTTACAAACAACTAAAGCAAATTTTTTACTCGGGTAGTTTTTATGTGTTTGGAAAACCTGTTTGTTAGCACTCAGGGTTGAGTTTGTTTAATGTCCAACAGCAGCACTATATAGGCTATATTGTGGACGGCCTCCAAGACAGACGTCTGACAATCTACCCCTAGACCACCACGCCCCCCAGTTAGCACTCAGGGGGATCAGGTGATTTAAAATACTGGCCTTCAAATTCATCAATTTCAATTTTCGCTCACTCATATTTATCCACCATTGCAAAGTCATCATTTGTTTTTTTAAAATACTGGCCTTCAAATTCATCCATTTCAATTTTCAATCACTTATATTTATGCAGCAAGGCCATCATTAGTTCTTTTAATGGTGTCAGGTTAATGTGACCTGTTGAGACAGGAGTCATGGTATCCCCGCCCTGTCTCGTGTGTGGCAGCACATAAAGTTATCAGATGTTAGTCTTAGGGCTCATCCAAAATATAGCCGTTAAACAAATCAACTGCAACTACATTTGTTCTTTTAAAGATAATATGCTAGTTATTAAAATAATCACTAATATTTGGTTATTATGTGAGTTGTTTGCATCTTAATCAGTGATCTTACTTTTAGGGAGTCATATATTTATATAAGATGTCATTATCTTGCTGGGGGGCGCGGTGTCCAGGGGTAGAACATCGGCTTCCGACGCAAAAGGTCCCGAGTTTGAATGCTGGCTGTTGCGTTCCCTACTGGTTGGGTCGGTGTCAGTATAATGTGACCGGCTGAGACAGGAGTCATGGTATCCCCTCCCTGTCTCGTGTGTGGCAGCACATATAATTGTCAGACTTCTGTCTTGGGGCCCGTCCACAATATAGCTTATACAGTGCTGCTGTTGGACGTTAAACCAACCCAACCAACCAACCAACCAATCTTTATCTTGCTGTTTTCCTCAGAGTAAAACATTTGGCTGCGTGTGGCAGGGACATCTTTCAGGTCTGATTCTGGATCTGGAGCAAGGCTTCTCACTCTACGACCACCAGACCAAGGTTAGCACTGAGATAGATATTATAACAGGAACTGGAGAAACTTAATTTTTCATCTACAGTCTTTTGTGCATTAAGATTCAATTAAAACTGTAGTCAAACAGAAAAGGAGTAACAGACATAAATGATCACGATTCCTCTATTACAAAAAGTCTGTTATCCATTGGCAGTTTCAAATTTAACATCCACAAGAGAAGGAACAAAGCTCCTTGAGTAGTTGGCACTGAATTAAATGCTGAGACATGGCAAATCACTCACAATTTGCAGAGTTGCTTAGTATGGGTCTGTTGTTGTTTTCCCTGTAATTTCTAAATTAAATTTAATCCACTGTAACACCAGTGGAATAGATTTACTTTTGTTTTTTCTTTTTGTCTTGCAATTCCTCCATCCCCAAATAGTATTGTAATTTTGCAAACTAAAGCAATTCATTTGTTGTCACGAAATATTTCACATTTCCTTTGTGGTCAAATTCCATTTTGTATACTCACAAGATGACACTCTTCAACTATTTCAGAGCATACTATGGAGTTATCGCTTTTCTCAGTTGAAGAGTTCTTCAGATGATGGAGATTCCAAACTGAGCCTCAAGTTCCAAACAGACCCAGCAAAGTCCCTTGAAACTCAGGTACTATCCTTGTTTTTTTGTTTTTTTTTGGTCTGAAGATTCTTAAAAATACTGGCAGTTGAGTTGAAAATTGGACCTAGGAGTTTAGGACGTCCATACTGATAAAATTTGTTTCCATGCACATATATGTAAGAAAGAGTCGTAAGTTTGGTTAGTTTGGCTGTAAACAAATTAAAAGTTGAAGCTTTTATAGACTGATTCAGTTCTTCTTTTTTTTTTTTTCTTCTTTAGACTACTGCAGCTCAATTTTTTCTTGTTTCGTTTTTTATTTGTTTTGTTGTTGTTAATTTTTTAAACTCTTAAAAAACAAAGACTGAAAGCACAGCTGTGTTAATCATATTCTCTTAAAATACTTAAAATTCTGTTATAAGGCAGCCACCCATGCAGTACTAAAGGTAATATAATTTAATACTGTCACCTCTGTTTTTCTACTATGGATTTTTTTTTTGTACTTTAGAATAGTGAGATTGAAAGGCACTAGTCTGTCTGATTTACCCTGCATTGTTCATATACTGTAAATGTCTACGTTCTCTTCACCCCCTAATAATTTGCGCATCTCCTGCTAACTCATACTGGTTGGGTCGGTGTCAGTATAATGTGACCGGCTGAGACAGGAGTCATGGTATCCCCGCCCTGTCTCCTGTGTGGCAGCACATAAAATTGTCAGACGTGTCTTGGGTCCGTCCACAATATAGCCTATATAGTGCTGATGTTGGACGTTAAAACCAACTTATTTCAACTACGTTCATATACTGTAATTGTCTACTTTCACTTAATCCTGTAATAATTTACGCATCTCCTGCTAACTCAGGCCCACTGTTTTTTTTTTGTTTTGTTGTTTTTTTTCCTGTAGGTAATACAGTGCACAGACCTCCAGACGCTGATGTTGGACGTTAAAACCAACTCAACTCAACTACGTTCATATACTGTAATTGTCTACGTTCCTGTAATAATTTACGCATCTCCTGCTAACTCAGGCCCACTGTTTTTTTTTTGTTTTTTTTTTTTTCCTGTAGGTGATTCAGTGCACAGACCTCCAGACGCTGATTTACTGCATCCACTCGTTTCTCTCGGCCAAACTGGCGACGGTGGACCCGACCTTTCTAGGGAACCACTGATCCAGGTTGATCAACTTCGGCAGCTCTGCTTGGGTGGGGGGCGCGGTGGGTGGCCCAGGGGTAGAACATCGGCTTCCGACGCAAAAGATCCCGAGTTCGAATCCTGGCGGTTGCGTTCGTTACTGGTTGGGTCGGTGTCAGTATAATGTGACCGGCTGAGACAGGAGTCATGGTATCCCCGCCCTGTCTCATGTGTGACAGCACATGTAATCCGTCTTGGGACCCGTCCACAATATAGCCTATATAGTGCTGATATTGGACGTTAAACCAACTCAACTCAACTCTGCTTGGGTGGATGCTTCACTTTTTATTTTTTTTGTTTGATTTTTTTTCTTTTTTATGGTTGATGTATCAAAGTATACATTGTGGTGTGTCTGTTTCAAATGGACTGCAGATGTATTGAGGCACCTTTACATAGAAATTTCAGAGGTCTTAAAACTTGGCTTTGGTGTGAAATATATTTTACTGTAAGCAGAGTTATTAGATGGAAATATTTGGTTTGACAATCAGAAATTTTGAATGTATAACATTGTTATTTGGTTTAAACTTTTTGTTTTGGTTTAGTTTTATTACTTTTACAGTTCTCAACTGCAGTCGTTTTTTTTAATGTGATAAATGATTTAGTGCTGTGATTGTTTGCAATTCTTAAGTTAATTAATTGATATGTTCCAAAAGTTTGAAAAAAATCATATAGAGGTCATGTAGCGGGCTGACAAAATGAGTCTATTTGCGGTTTTTTCCTGGGGGTATGGAGATATTTATATCACTGGAAAATGATGTCCAGAGATATTGCTCGTTTGTAGGCAGCTTGATGGTCCACCCGGCCTTGGGTGACTGCTGCCTTCTCCTCCATTGTCAACCCTTTGTGCCTCTGCAGCATTCGGGTGAGTTTTTGACAAACCCAGCACAAGTCCGTCATGGGCCTGGCAACCAAGAGATTCGGCAGGTTATTCCTCCACAGCCTTTTAAAGCATGTTACATGGCTGACGATTCTGCGGCCTGTAAAACTCAGAGAAAAAAAGAAAGATTGAAAATAAGTCAGTTAGTCACGCAAACTTCCTTATCTTCTCTTTGGTGTTCAAAAACAGGCTCCAGTTGCTGCCATAATTCTTTACCAACTTGCCCAAATCTGTAAGTCTGACATCTGATTCTCTGCTTATGCAGAGATCTAAGGCATGGGCCTCCTGCTCAAGCAGCTTCTGGTACTGTTATCTTTTCGAGCACTAGAGGTTTGCCTTTTGTCTTACAATTACATCTTACTTTGTTCCCGTCTGGAGATGTGAATAATTTGCGTTTGATTAGATGGGTGCTTTTATCCTAATGAGTCCTATAAAATTATACTGAATTACAAGTATATTAAAGAGCAAATCTTACCTACCAAGGCCTGCCATTGTTGACGCAATGTTTTAATTTGCTCAAAGGAAAAAATGGAAAAACATCCAGTAGATCCCTCTCCAGCTGTTCTCACCCTCTTGCACTTACAGGAAAATGCTCTGATCTTCCTATCCTCCTCTACCGGCGTTTGTGGTGCCGATCTGTCTACTGAGACCTGAGGATCAGCGTCTAAATGCAAAATAGGAAATTATTTAATAATAAAAGCTTAGTGGTAAAACTTCTATTAAGACGATACATTTTAGAATGTGTAAAACATTAAATTAATTTCAAATTAAATAATTTTTAGGGCTCTACAAACTTTTAAAATAAAAGTTGTAAAGAGTAACAAACCATTTAGTTCTTATTTGTGGTGGTAGAGAGAAAAACACAATTTTAGCGATTAAAAAGCTGGCTATCGATTGAGAGCTCTTGGTCCAGCTATCATATATTTTTTTGTCACTTAACCATATATGACATCCAAAAATTCACTTGTTTGGAAGCATTTCATTGGATCAATCAAATTTTGCTGTGTTTGGTAGACCAATCATAGGAACCCTTGAGTTTTATACCAAGAACATGGCTATTCTTTTACGGAATAATCGAATCCGCCAGTGTAAAAAACCGCTATATCCGAAAGTAATTTACTTTTGCCAAGCAAGTTTGTTCTTTTGCCTGACTTCGATGAAAAACATGATTAACTTCCAATTTATAAAAAAAAATACTTTGGGTCAAAATCGAGCCTTATATTCAGCAAAGGCTGTTATCTCGAATCTGCCTGCTCCGCAACTTGACTCATTTCGTCAGACCATTACATTTAAAAAAAAAAAAGGTTAAATTCCTGAATGGGGACTTCAATGAGATATCCCCTTTAGTGTGTGTCATTATAAAAAGTATACCCCTTTTTTTTTAAATATAAAATTGACAAAAAGTTCTAATTTGCAATAATCTCAAGACATATTAGTGATGTTTATAAAGATATGTTACCAAAAAAAAAGGCAATATTACTCTCTTAGCATTGCTGATCCTTAATATGATTTTTGTTTGTACCCTCCCTAAACCCATTTATTCTGAGGAATATTGGGGCAGCATTAAAGCTTTTTCCACTCTTTACACATAATCTAGGAATGCGTTCTATCTCATTCTTTTTGTTTCTTTTCTGTAGAACCACACTTTTTCTTCATACTTTAGATTGTCCATGTGATGTTTGACTTATAATTATAATTTATTGTGACAGTTTATGTTCGTTGCCTAATTCATCAACCTTTCAACAGCACAATCACATTTTATTTTTTAAATTCAAAAAAAGAAATGCAAATGCAGTACAGGTGGCATTGTTTGCTTCTGTTTAAGAGAGAAATTGTGAAAATGTTATGATGAATATGGAAAGGGAAACCCAAGTAATTCAATGCTGCTTTGTTTCATTTTTACCTTACATGATTTTTTTAAATTGTTTTTTTCGTGGAAGCTCCCTGCCCAAATTCTTATACTATAGCAGTGTAATGAGTAGGGTCCTTTATCCAGTGTTGACTGCGTAAAGACAGAAACTGTACAAGGATCTGCTAAGATGGTGGCTTCATGCCTACCAATTTTACACAGCGGAAACCTCATTATTCAAATTGCTTGGGATTTGATCTAAACTTTTAATTACAAAAGGGGTCATACCTATGCCACAAAAGTGTTAAATGTAGGAGGAAGTTTAGTTACTTAAGTTGTTTGAAAAGCTGTATTTTAGTTGTTTCCTTTTGTTTTATTTTCCTGATTGTTGTTGTTATTATTATTATTATTATTATTATTATTATTATTATTATTATTATTTTTATATTATTATTTATGCTCCTAAAAGTTCAGTAGACGTATATGGAGCCAAGCATCAATGCAATGTTCAATGTGAAACACTTTAAAATTATAATATATATGCAATTTCTGTCATATTGTGCTAGTACATGTAAGTTCCATCTATGGTACGGTGGAACTCGATATTTTTTGTTTTTGTTTATTGCTTTCTGATGTTACTGTTTACGATGGTCTTTCTGTGGAAGAAAAATAAGGCAGGGATGTCTAGCAGGAGTTGAGAGATAAGATCAGTGTGTGTGGTATGCATACTCTAACTGTAGCTCACCAGCTGGTAGGCCAAGATGGCTTCGCTTGAAGTAAGCTTTTTTAGGAACAGTTGGATGCAAGTCTATCTGGGAGACTAAATTCTGGTCACAAGTTAGTAAGATTCAAAAAAGTATTTGTAAACATTATAAACATCCTTTCCAAGAAATTTTTCTTCCCCTTCTGAATCTAACTCTGGGAAGAAACGTACCCAAGAAACTTTTTTTTTCCTCCTTTGAATCTAATTCTGGGAAGAAATGTATCCCATAAATCTAACACGAATTTAAGAGAAATGCTCAGAAAGAAATTAAACCACAATGAGACACGGTAGGCCTATATTTTGCTATGACATTTTTGGTATGTTTGTTCTTGCATGATCTAAGAATTTTTGTATGCAATATGTTTAAGTTGTGATATAGAATCTCACATTGTTTTTGCTTCTATGATTTTTGTTTTACTCATTGTATATATATATATATATCCAAGAGCCATAATATTCATTAAGCCACAGTTTCTACTTATTGCTAGTTGCAGTAGATTAGAGCTGTATTATCAGTCAGGTGATACGGTACTAATACCTTGGGACACTAGGTAGCAGCTTCTATGTTGTTGTTTTTATGTACAGTTGAAAACTCAATCTCGCTTTACGGGTGGATTTCATGTTTAGTCTTTGGCAAAGTCGTATTTATTTAAACTTAGTTGCTTCTGCTTAGTGGCGCAAAATTTTCAAGGTTATAATGTTTTATGGATTCTGTATTTATAAGAATCATCTGCAGTTCAAATATCAAGATCATAAGATGCTATCACCGAGTTACGTGTTTGTAATATTTGTTTGTATGTTTTGCAGATATTGTTCTTAGACTAAATTATTAACCATGTGTTGTCTATTCTCATTACGAGCATTATATGCTTGTCTGTCTTTATATTAATATAGACCTTTCATCTGTTTGTTTTGCAGACATTGGTTGTGGACTAACTTATTATTGAAGCTGTTTTTTTTTTTAACCATGTCATGTGATTTTTATACTAAATCAAATGCTCGTTAATATTTGTGAAATCTTTAAATAGTGCAGCTGACTTGTACATACAGACTGGTATTTGCCACAATTTTTCTCTGCAGTGCTCGTATGAGATGTTGCTTTGGTGCTAAGGACTCCAGCTTCTAGTGATGTGTTGTTTTATTAGCGACGGTGTGTTTTAACTAGTATCGCACACTGCACTGCCAACTTCAGTGCATGCATTTTGTGTTCTTATTTAGTTTATTTACCATAATTATTTATTTATACATTTATATATTCTAGAAGTTTCTATAGGCCCCTGGCCACTAATGTCAGTCATATTGTGTTCAGAAGTGTATTCTTTTTGTTTTTGTTTTTATACTAACATTAATAATGAGTAATATTACGTTATTTTTTTTTTCCTCCACAGACAGTAGTTTTGTTCTCTCGGCCTGACTAAAATCTTAATTTTCATTTTTTTTACAAGTGTTTACCACGACGAAGTAGCTTTGCATTCTCAAGGCATGATTTCTTCAGGTTTTTTTTTAATTGATTTTATAACTGAACTGACAAAAGCGTTGTCTTTTATAGGGTTTTAAACCTTTTTTTAGGATTTATTGCATTTAGGGTAGGATTAAGCTATTTAAGAAGGAAAGAGGTTGCCTCTAGGTTCTTTATTTTTCTTTTCTATTTGTGCTTTTTAAAGTTTCGATTGAGTACTTTCGTTTTCACAAGCTGCGAAGACTACCACAATCATATCTGATGAAGAAGAATTCAATTCTTCTCATCTCTTCAATTACAATTATTGCAATGTATAATGTCTTGATATGAAAACCCACCAGACCAAAAACTTAAGTTCAAGGCCATATCCGGGTTGAAATAGGTGTTAGTTTCAGTCGCAGTCCTAGCAGTTAGATTATATGAGAACAACTGTTGCATTAAATGTATTATAGCTTTGCCTACCTCAAAATATAAACAACAGACATAAGCTTGTGTATCTAACCTGTGCAATGAGTGCAATATTATATGATGTCAGTTGATGTTATTTTTCATTTATTAATATTACTGCAAGTTTTTTTCATAGATCATTCAATACAGTGAAATTTCAGATGTACGCAAGTGTTAACATAATGCCTAATTTAAAAATTTTTTTTTTTTAATTTATGTGTAGCATTGAAATGCTTTGGGTTAAAAAAGATGGTGAAAGGATATCAGTATAGTTTGTACTTTTGCTTAAATCTAAAAGTCGCTCAAAGCACACATTAACTAGGAATGTGAGTCCACAGAAAAGACAATCATGTGCTCTAAAGTTCAAGTTAACTTATCAAGTGGATTGAGTACTGCTCAATAGTGCAGTTTATTCTAATTCTATGAGAACTTAAAGTGCGAAAGTGGACAATTTTTTAGATGTACAACAAGGTGACACAATGGTCTTTGTGCTTGTTGAACATTGCGGGTGTATTCTTACTAAGTGGGATGGCTTTTTGTGAAATCTCATTTCTTGTATTATGTACAAACTATTTAAAGGTTTGTATTGTATTTTGAGAGTTGGTCTTTCACAGGAATCCTTTGCATCGACATTTGCTTCAGGAAAAAATTACGTTGCAAAATAATATTGTAATTGTGATATTATTATAAACTGCTCCCATTGTGATGTTTAGTGGAAGAAATGTCTATGGATTGAAAAATACTAATGTGTTGTTTGTTTTTTTATGTCTAGATAATGAAGAGGAGAGATACCGGATATGAGAGGCTAGTTTTATTTCTTTGAAAAATACACATTAGAAAATTCACATGTAACAGTAAGTTGTTTACTTCCTAAGCCTAAAAGTATATCAGGGAAGTGGGAAAGACCTGAGGCATTAAAAAAACAAAATAATTAAATTAAAATTTCTTTGAAATTGTATGTATTAGTACTACATGTACTTTTACTCAAATATCGATTTGACTTAAAAAATTGAGAACCTGTGAAGTCCCCACGCATATGGAAAAGATTACGTATAAATAATAAACATATGATAAGTTAAGGCATTTTGTTCATAAGGAGCATCCGAGCAGTACTTATGACATGTTGCTACAGCAGGTTTATAAAGTTTTCCCTAAGTTGAGTAAACTTAAATTTGACTAATATTGGAGTCCTTTGCCGGTGTTTACATTACAGTTAATATTTTGTCGTCATCTTATACATGTTATGCAATACTTGTAATTAGATTCTCGTGTATATAATTTTGCTTGTATTTTATATTATTATTACATGCTTATATAGACCATGCATATATGATATAGATTGGGTCTTAAGTTGCTTTTTTTTAATTAACTGTAAAAAAAAAAGTCCTCAATTAAAAAAAAAAAAAGGATTATCGAGGTCAGTTTCTCAACATTTACTTGATTGTTGTTTTAAAAGCGATACAAATATGATTGTGATATAACTATATTTAAGGTTGAAGATGTTTTGATTGGGCTTTACTTTATATGATGAAACTAGTTTACTGCTTTTACTAGAATATTTCAAGCTAATAATTATAGTCTTAGAAGAATCATCTGAATGTGTACTTTACAGAGTCTATATGTTTGACTTGAGCCATGGGTGAAGCTATGCAGTGGTAAAACTTAAGACCTTGGGACCATTATATAAAAGTATAAGGACTTCAATTTTTTAAGGATTACAAAAATATGAAGAAAGAATATATTGGAAAGATCCAGCCTGAGAAGTTGAAATGAAACATATTTTCTGACTGAAAGCAAGTTGATTTTAAATAGAATTCTCTGTCTTCTGCATTTTTTCAAAGGAATTGACTTAGACTTAAGTCTATTGCGCAGCTGTAAAGGAATAATAATAATTGTAAAAAAAAAGAACTATTGTTAAGAGATATGAACTTAAATGACTATAAGAAAGATTAAGAAAAAGTTAGAAAGAGACAGCCAAACAGGTTGAAATTAAACACAGTTGCTGTTTAAAGGCAAGTTGATTAAACCATTTTAAATAGAATGCACTGTGCTGCTTATTTCATGGAAGCTGTAAAGGAAGACTAGTAGGAATAAGAAAGAAATATTGTTGAACAAAAATTACTGACTGCTTTGCTTGTATTGAAATTTGAACCTTTTTTACATACTGCATGCTTGTTAGTCTTTCTGTATACTATCATTATGTACAATTCTGTAAATACTTGTAAGATAACACTTAACAATAAATCTTGAACTTCCACAAGTCGATCATTCTTGGAGTAGAATTTCTTTTTAGCAGATCGAGTGTTGTTACAGCTTTTTGTGTTAAAGTTACGAAGGGTATAAAACTTTAAAACCCCTGGTGTAAGAAGCCTTTGAATATTATTGGCATATTCTAGTTTGTGGCTTTCACATAATTTAGTGGCAAAGATAATTTTCATTCATCGAAAAGTAGCAACAAACCAAAACCAAACAATGTCCAATATGTCTTAGTGTTAAGGATAATAAGACGCTGAATTGATGATAAAAATGTATTTTTAATATTGAACAAGAATATTGTTTTAATAGTTCAAATTAGAATATGATTTATAAATAATTATGTAACACACAACTATCTACAGAACATACTGTAAATTATAAAATAAGTTTAGTTTTGACTATGTGTAGTAAAATAAAAGACATCTAAAAGATAAATGACGTACATATCAGCATTAAAGGAACAGTCAAAAACTGTGCACTCATAGAACACTTTGTCCTCTTTTTTTAAGACTATATAAATCCATCTCAGATGTATTATTGTGTATAAAGCAGTAGTTCAATTGTATATTTCAGTTAAAGTAGAAAGCACTTGTTAATTTAGAACAAACAACTCATTAAATAGTCTGGAGGCAAACTATTTTTACTCCCCTATTTGACAATGCGCAGTTACAATGATATCTCACCTAAACCTTAAAAGATACGGGAATAAGTTGTGGAATATATCCATTTCAATAGCTCAGATAGAATACATATTCATTTATAGGTAAAACGGAAACAAAAATGAAATTTAAGAAATAGTTATATGGATGGCATTGGATGGGCCTAACATTTAAATAAATATTTAATAACAATAACCGTTTTCAACATTTTGCACAAACTGAAAAAAAAAGAAACATTAGCAAAATTATATAAGTAGATATTTCACTATTGATTTTTTTATTCAAAAGTTTCCCTTTTAATATCTTAAAAACAACAACAACTGAAAAACCATTTATGTAAAGATCTATAGTAGGCCTACATGTAGTTGCTCATAAAATAAAAACAAAAGCCTTAGATGTGACGTGGGCATCTGTTTATCTAAGGTTCAAAACAACTCATTTAGACTGTCACAAAGAATTCTAACACAGATTGTAAATCATGTGTTAAAATGTATCCTGCTACATACATAATTTTGAAACCAATATTTTAGGAATGAGTACCATAGTAATTATAATCTTCCATTCCTTACCCTTCCTTGCTATAGGTCTACAAACGATTAGGGTTAATTATCTAAATAATAATAATAATAATAATAATTTTCCATTCCTTACCCTTCCTTGCTATAGATCTACATACAGTTAGTGTTTATTATCTAAGAAAAATTTAGGAATGTACATAAAGCTAAACATCAGTAATAGCTTCAGAAATCACAGTCTTTGTAAACGTATGGAATGTCAAAATATCACAAATTTGTAGAAAGTGAAAAAAAAAACAAAAAAAAAACAGTACAAGTATCTCAAAACTTTAGTAAAATGGTGGCAAGACTGCATCTAATTAGTTCTTTCAGTTTAGCTCTCCTAGATTTATCCTTGGTCGGGGAAAACTAAGCCCCATTTTAATTTAATGTCTACTAGGCCTGAAGATCAATACTGAGAAAACAACAATTGAGATGGTATGGACCACATAATAAGTGATAGGAAGTGAAGGTCTCAAAAAAGATCCTGTACGTCGATGGGTCCTGCTCTGCTACATTCAATGATAGATCAAGATATCTAAATAATTTATACTATAGCATACTCTACGTCTACCTACACCAAGATTCTTTATCCAGAATTCTTAACATTCTGACCAAATTGCAAGATGTAATATTTAGAAAAGAAAAATCTGGCTCCTAGATCTAGTCTATTATTATAACAATTTACTTCATCAGCTTCAAAAAAATGCTGAGAAGAATTTATTTCTCAAATTCATCAAAATGATACTGTAAACGTTTGTAGAAAAAAACGGGAAAGCCACAAAATTGAACCATTTTGACTGCATTTCATAAAAATTGATTTCAGGTGTTCTAGTATACAGAGAGCTCAGTAGAAACTACAACCCTCTAGATTAGGATGCTAAAATATTTATCTTATATCAATAAAATGTCATATTATTAACTTTTATCCACTATGAAATGAAGCTTGTCTTTCAAATAAATAATACATAACATCTACATGCCAAAATAGGTGTGATATGTGTAAAAAAAACAACAAAAAACTGATGTTAAAATAATTGTAAGCATTTATATCATAATATATGATAAATGTATATTATTATTCAATATTGAGAAAGACGTCTAGGATTATATGTACTTGTGTAAGTATAAATAGTGCGTAAGTTATGTGCATACAACAGAACAGGATTTACAAAAAAAAAAATAAAAAAATAACATGAACTATTTTTGTTACACAGATAATAGTGTTGCTTTCCGTATACAAGCCATTTGGTTTGTTTTATGCTAAAGCCAAAAAAAAAACAACCAAAGTTTAAACAAGATGTGAAATGATGGTAAATGCTGCTATAGCTTTTTTTATAACTCGCAATATGTCAAAATTTATAGAATGGATGTATAGGTTTTTTGAATAAAAAAATAAAAAACAAAAACAATCTTGACACAATCGTTGGCGGATAGAGACTTGCTTCAATGATATTAAATGATAATGTCTAAAATAAAATAAGAAAAAGAAAGTATGTTCTTTTAGTGAAAATGAAGAAACAAAAATATTTAAATAATGGATACAGGTATCTCTTGACAAAATTGAAAGATCTTAAAGTATGAAAAAAAAAATCGACCAGACAGCAAAGAATTTTTAAAAACATCAACAAAATAAATGGCAGAAAAGGGAGCTATTTTCACTTGTCAACTTTTGTACACATAATTATATATATATATACATATATAGAGAGACATTTTTTTGTCTTGTACCCTGATGTACTAAATTTTAGCAAATGTTTATTCTATGCCTTAGTCAGCAACTGCATTTAGTATTATCTGAAATTCTAAAAAAAAAAATTTCTTTTAAATATTGTTTGAACAAAACATTATTACATGTACAAAAAACGCAAATGTCCAACATTTTCAGTGCAAAAAATTAGAAAACATAAAATTTTCTTTAAAACAGGACAATTCATAAATCTATTTTAAATCAACATATTGACTAGACAATTTGTAACACAGTTTTACGTAATAATTTTTTTACTATTTACAAAAAGTCTATAAAATGCGTAAGTTTTTAAGCTCTTCAACGTTTCTAAAAATCAAGTAAATAGCTTTCATCAGATAATAATTCATCCCTATGGGGAATGGTAATTTGATATAATTATGCCATATATACCAAAGCCATGGATTTTTTATTTATTAACCGTAGCATTATTTTTACAAATTTTTCAGCATATGGGCCATGATGGTATAAACTTTCAATATAAATATCACGGCAGCAAATTCTAAAATTTTATTATATCGCCTACTCACAAGTAAATATCTCCTGGTGATTAAAATTTAAAAAATCTCCACGAAACAAGGATTAATGCATAGATAGTCAAACAATACAGATAGAGAGAGAGAGAAAGAGAGAGAGAGAGAGAGAGAGAGAGAGAGAGAGAGAGAGAGAGCCATAACAAGAAGAGAGAGAGAGAGAGAGAGAGAGAGAGAGAGAGAGAGAGAGAGAGAGAGAGAGAGAGAGAGAGAGAGAGAGAGAGAGAGAGGGAGGGAGAGGGAGAGAGAGAGATAGAGAGAGGGAGAGAGAGACAGAGCGTAAGATAGACAGACAAATAACTATTAGAAAGGAGCAGGCAGAAAGCGAAGGAAAAAGAGAAAGAAAGAGACAGACATAGAAATAAAGAGAAAATAAAATTAAAAAAAACAACAACAGAAAAGTTGAGAAAGGAAGCAAGAGTGATTGACGGATATTTAAAAAGATTCAAGAACTGTTCAAAAAGAGACTTAAAAAAAAAAAATTAATTATTAGAATTAACATACACCCTAATGTCCTTGCAGATAATTCAATATCAGAGGATGAGACATAATTTGCTGCCCTGTTCACAACTTTCAGCTGACGGCAAGGTCACTTTGGTAACCACGGTTACGTAATGTGATGGGACCATTGTGGAGGGAGGCGGGGGTACAATGTGGGGTCGAGGTGGTGGGTCGGTCAAAAACTCCGTCTTGTTGAACTTTCCTTTGCTGTGTCTTCTCTCGGTCACCTTTGTAACCACGGTTACGTAATGTGATGGGACCATTGTGGAGGGAGGTGGGGGTACAATGTGGGGCCGAGGTGATGGGTCGGTCAAAAACTCTGTCTTGTTGAACTCCACTTTGCTGTGTCTTCTGTCAAGGAAAAAAATGAAAGAGGAAGAGATGAACAATGACTGTTACTATTGTGTTACTATAGTGGAAGCCGATGGCAGAGTGGTTTAGCACATTGGTCTTCGCCGTGGCAAGGCAAATTGGTGCCGAGTAGAAGGAGAGAGAGAGAGGGAGAGAGAGGGGAGAGGGAGAGGGAGGAGAGAAGAGAGAAGGGAGAGAGAGACAAGCGTAAGATAAACAGACAAATAACTATTAGAAAGAGAAAGAAGCAGGCAGATAGCGAAGGGAAAAGAGAAAGAAAGAGACAGACATAGAAATAAAGAGAAAACAAAATTAAAAAAAACCAGAAAAATTGAGAAAGGAAGCGAAAGTGATTGACGGATATTTAAAAAGATCAAGAACTGTTAAAAAGAGACTTAAAAAAAAATTAAAAAATTAAAATGAACATACACCCTAATATCCTTGCAGGTAACTAAATATCAGAGGATGAGACACAATTTGCTGCCCTGTTCACAACTTTCAGCTGACGGCAAGGTCACCTTTGTAACCACGGTTACGTAATGTGATGGGACCATTGTGGAGGAGGTGGGGGTACAATGTGGGGCGCGGTGGTGGGTCGTCAAAAACTCTGTCTTGTTGAACTCCACTTTGCTGTGTCTTCTGTCAAGGAAAAAAATGAAAGAGGAAGAGATGAACAATGACTGTTACTATTGTGTTACATAGTGAAGCCATGGCAGAGTGGTTTAGCACATGGTCTTCGCCTGGCAAGGCAAATTGGTGCCGAGTAGAAGGTGCGGGTTCGATCCCCATCCATGTCATCAGTTTAAAATGTTTAAAATGTGTCTTTGTCTTCTTGTCTTCTCTGTTGGTCTCAAGCTAGCTAGGTTTGTGTGTCCCTTTTAACTATTTTCACTTCATTTCTCAGTTATAGCATCATTTTTGGTCCCTAGTCTGCTCGTTTGTTAAAGCCTCTATAGTTGTTGGACTGCTTTCTGTATCATTATTGTAACCAAAGAAATGATGTGACTCAATCCACTGTTTTAAAAGTCTGTCAATATGTCATCTGATATGCAATGAACTTCTTAGTATGTGTCTAAGTTATCCAATTAACTTTTTAGCTGAATTTGCACAGAATAACAATTATTGTCCTAGCAGATGAAAACAAATTATAATTAAAGAATTTAAAACTTACATAAAATGACTCTTTCATTGCCTCTTAACAATGAAAAGTAAAATTGATTGTACAACAATGCATGTAATTGATTTCATAATTAAATAAACTTTAACAAAATGTAATGTACTAGGAAATAGCAATGTAACATTCTCTGAAGAAAACTTAATTTGAAAATAAAAAGTTCAATATAAAAAAACAATGTATTTCTATTTGGTTGCTTTTTTAAAGTTTTAATTCGCCAAAAAAGTCTTTATTTATTTGTATGTATGCTTGTCTGTCTGCCTGCGTGTCTGTCTGTGTGTGTGACTGTTTGTCTGTCTCTGTCTCTCTTTCTCTCTCTCTCTCTCTCTCTCTCTCTCTCTCTCTATCCATCTATCTATCTTTATCTATCTATCTATCTATCTATCTATCTATCTTTAATTGTTTCAGTAGTATCGACCCAAAGCTCTTAGACTTGCGACCATCCAAGACAATACATTTCGACCATGTTAAAAAATGGATTGCCTCTTTACTTCTCTGTTTTCACCATAGGGTTTGTGCTGCCAATACAGCGGACGTATCGTGTGTATTTCGATCGAATTATAGGCAAGCGGATGTGACAATAGTTACTCGTTTTCGTAACATTTGATGTCAGGTAGGTACTCACTGCTGCCATCTTTCCATTATTAACTTTTTTTTTTTTTGCTCAGAGTTTTGTTCAGGCATCTAGGTGTTTTGCAAGTATATGCCATATTGTAATGTTTCATGTAGGCCTATGTTTAAAAAAAAACACTGTATAATTTTACGAGTGCATTTATTTATATATAGCCATCAGTACCACCAGGAATAAATTTTTCATAATTGTCGTTATTATTTAGCATAGCTTATTGGAATTAAAACACAAATAAACAAAAAGAATACATCTATGAGGGTTGCTGTCCATATGTATTCTCTTTTATCGGTGTTCTTTCGAACCTAGGTATAGGTCGAAAATTCCGACACAGAGAGTCAGTTTGGTCAATAATTAAACCAGCATCCTAAGCTCATCCTTCTCTTTTCGATTCCCTCTAGTTCTAAATATGGCACAATCATAGTGCCCTCTGTAATATGCTTTCATGGCGTAGGGGCCTATAATAAAACTCCTTTTGCTTAACAAGTAGCTCTGCAAACATCCCTACACTGTGCCAGGCAAAAGCAAACAATAGTATTACATTGTTACCATTAGGACCAGCCTAGCATACGGAGTTCCAATAAACTTGAAATAGATTCAGTGAAGCGTTTTCTTTGCTCAATGGAATGAACGCTGTGACGTCATGACCCATTTAATCTATGAAGTCAATAGTACTGTTGTAGCAAAGAACTATTGGCCTTGCACCTCTGGTTAAAGACTGTTGACACTTTTGTACTAAACGGACCAAGAAATGCCAACTGTCTTGGTCTGGGAAAGACCCCTTACTGTTAGAGTCCACTGTGCGTTGTCATAATAAAAAGAGAGAGGGAATGCTTGACAAAGTAGTGATCTCTGACGACATCACGATCCATAAATTTTACACTGTGTTCGGACTATGGTAGTCACTCTGGATATTACGGTGATATCTTTTTAATCGTTTTTCGTGAAATTTGGTGAACTTATCTTCCTGAAACCATTGTTTTCATCTTAATTACTTTTGGATTTCAAAGTGTAGCAGGCTAGTAAAATACATACACGTATTCAGATAATCAAGTAGTGGATATAATAGAAATTAATACGGTGTATATCCAAAATAATTATTGCATCATGTACATTACAGTTACCATGAGTTAAGTCATAAAATTAAAATAATTAGCCTACTATCGCTACAATTATCACCATAATCGTCAGCATCAGCAACAACAGCAGCAGCACTAGCGATATCAAGTGTCATACGCACCATTACTACTAGGCTACTACTACTGCTGCTACTACTACTACCATTACTACTACTACTACTACTACTACTACTACTACTACTACTACTACTACTACTACTACTACTACTACTACTACTACTACTACTACTACTA
>RQTK01000008.1:784399-805615 GCA_003991915.1 Elysia chlorotica
TAATAATAATAATAATAATAATAATAATAATAATAATAATAATAATAATAATAATAATAATAATAATAATAATAATAATAATAATCTTTCTTTCTCTGTCTCTCCAGGCAGATTCTCTGCAGCGTAAGATAATGGATCAGATAAGAGACCAGAGCAGTCAGGTGACAGAGGGTCTCACCTTCAAATTCACCGTGGCGAAGGTCATGAAAGGAGACATGACAGCCAAATGTCCAGCAGAGGCTCGCGTCGTCAGGATATTTGTGAGCAGCACCTTCACTGGTAAGGTCTCAACCTCATTTCATCCTCTAAGCTTTATTCACTCACTCACTCCCTCACTATTTCCTTTGACTGGTTAATATCGAGAGGTATATGGAGGTTGACAGCAATTGTCTATTGGACCTGTTTTATGCAAGATTGATCTTGGTTCAATAATCAACATAAAAACACAACAAAATTAATGTCACAACAGATTCCCCACTTTTTTTTTAGTTTCAAAGACTTAACTATCAGATATTTTAATTGAAATTTGTTTCAGTCTATGCAATTCAATAAGTACACCAATATTCTTTGAATATATAAATATAGCATGCCAAAGTCTGCACCTTTAAGTTTACTTTTGTATTTATATCTAATGTCCAAAATGTAACATCGCTTAGTTTTCCAATTGAAACCTTTCTAATTATCTTATTTATTCATATTGTTGTTTTTTCCTAATGATAATTGCTCTCTTGTCAATTTTATTCTCATTAAATTTTCAAGACCAGAAGTTTTTCTAGTGGCCAATTCATATCTAAAATTTTATCATGAAATCTTATTACAGAACATTGTAGTAAAAGTTTTGATTATATCTTTAAATTTACAGCACATTGTAATAAAGCAACATTGGGTAAATTATAGCCACTTCACTATTTCTATCATGGGATAAAAAAAAGAAAATTGGCCCTGCAACATCCTGATAATTCCAATCAGAAATTAGAACTATTTCAAGATAACCTCATTCTCTGCATAATATTGTCTTTTCTACTTTTTGACAGACACTCGTCATGAACGTAACTGGCTGATGGAGAGAGTCTACCCCAAACTGAAGACTTTCTGCCAGAACAATGGCTACGATTTCCAGGTCTAGCCCCCTCTTTCCCATTTTTCTACTTCCACTCCTCACCTCCTGCATTCCAACAATCAAATTTATATGTTATTACTGCAACCAATACTATAAGTTCATAGGGGTATTTTGTATACCTTCCAGTCATCTCCATTTAAACTTCTCGTCACCAACCCTACTTTCTCTATTACTACCACTATATCCACAACAAAACCTTTTTTGCAACTACTTCCAAACTTACTCATCATCATCTTCTTAATAAAAAATGAGGTGATTTTTCCAATTTAAAGCGCAGCAAATATTTGTTCGTGTTTTTTTTTTTCCTTTTAATGATACATTTTCCTTAAATATATCTCTAGAAACATATGCTTAATAAAAAGAATATTCTTTAAATATGATGCCTTTTGCGAATTGATTTGAAATCTTCTTCTCTAAGGCTGGGAATGGTGTGGGTTTGCATCCTCCTAATTTTTTTAACATCCTGTACAAAATAAAGGAGAAGAGAATGTAAAGTCAGGGTCAATTCTTTTCGATTTCCTTTCACACTACTATTTCATTGTCACTTCCAGGTCCTCCTGGCTTGTTTCTCTTTTGTAGCCAATGAGTTCATTGCATTTGGCATCAATCACTGCCCCCATCTACATTAAGTTAGCTTCAAACCAGACCATGTTTTTGTGCTCTCTCCTTCCATATGATGTGATGGCAGCATTGTAGATGGTATTCTGTATGGAATTCCATGTGCGTTCTGCATTAACCTCGCCAGTGCTTTGAGTGGTGGCTAGACTCTCATCAAGTTTTATGTTGAATTGAAAGTTTTTATCGGGAAAGGCTGTCTTGGCGGTGTTGGTTTTTTGCTGGACTTCTTTTTAGAGTGTTGAAAATAATTATTGTTTTGCTTTATCTTTATTTTCAACGCAACCAGAGTTTTGTGGGTATCGCAGTCTCCGCTATAGTAATGTGCTGGTTTTATAAAAACTGTTTATGGTGTCCCTTCTTGTGATAATCATGTCCAACTGATGCCAGTGTCTTGACTTTGGGTGTCTCCATGAGACCTTTTGACAATTTTTACTATCAAAGAATGTATTGGTATCACAGAGTTTGTGACATCTGGAAGCAGCACAGTTCTAACAGTCTCATTCATATTGTCGATTCCACGATGATCCAATACAAATGGCCAAGATTCCTGATCTGCGCCTAGAGGAGCATTGAAGAGAAGCGTTTGCTCTGTTGGTGGGAGTCTGCTTAGGGTAAGGTCCAGTGACTCGTGGAATTGTTCAGTACTTTCAGATGAGGCCTGCATTGTTGGGGCGTAGACTGATATAAGGTTGACAGGACCTTGTATGGTTGAGAGGTGTAACGTTAGGATTCTCTCTGTGCTTTGGGAAGGAGGCTCAATCATGTAGTTTAGAAAGTTTCTTACTGAAAAACCAGCACCATGCTCTTTTACCTCCTCTCTGCCTTTTCCTTGCCAGAAAAAGTTGAAGTGCTGTTCTCTCAAAGATCCATTTTTGGGGAGCCTTGTCTCTTGTAGGGTCGTTATGTTGATGTTGAGCCTGTTTAGCTCTAGATAGATGACTGCAGTTTTTCTAATACCATCGATAACCTTAAGATCATCAGTAAGCCCGCTTCTCATCATTATTACATTACAGTTTCCTGTTCAAAGATCTGGAGTCTTCACCTCCTCTACAAAAAATACAAAACCATGGATAGAACAATGAAAGGGGAATGTGAACCCTCTTTATAACAAACTCAATAAGTCTTAATATAATATAAATTTATATTTCCTCGTTTAGTTTTTTTGTTGCCATCAAATTGGAGAGAAAAAAAAAGTTGGGAAATCTTTTGAATTAAACCACCATGTCCTGCACAAAATCATTTTTTTTTTTTTAATTTCATTTCTCTGTGCCCAAATACAGGTGGTTGATATGCGCTGGGGTATCCGTGACGAGGCCCAGGATGATCACATGACCACAGACATCTGTTTGAAGGAGGTCCAGCTCTGCAAGGAACAGTCTACTGGGCCTTGCTTTGTGGTGAGCAGTTTTCAACCAGGGATTTTGTGCTTCGTGTTATTTTATGGGGGGAAAAGTAGTTGATTTCACACAATTTTTACTAACAAAGACTTATGCAGTTGTCTCTGAGTGATAAAATAAAGGGGGAAAAATTGTTTCAGAGAGATAGAGGGTTCAAAGCCAGAGTGGGTTGTTAATCGGCAAGTTCTTACATGGACACCACTTTATTCAAGAAAGGCATAGTATACTGTGTAGTTATGTAAATGTACATGCTTTTTTTTTTCTTCGTATAAAAAAAACAAAATATACATTATTTTATAGTTACTGTTATGTAGTATCCAAAAAAGTAAGCTCTAATTTTCAACAATGAATTAAAGAAACCAGGAATGTAGGGTCTTATATTGTTTGCATTTCAGTCTCTCATGTCGCACAAATATGGATATAGGGATTTCCCACGCAGTATAGCAGCAGACGAGTTTGAGAAGCTCATTGCAGGAGTGAAGGATGAAGATGCTAAAGAGATGCTACTTCGGTTGGTTGGTCTCTTGTGTCCATGAGAATATGGAGTTAATTTCTGATTTGGAAAGTGGAGTTAATTTCTGATTGGGAATATGGAGTTAAAGTCTGATTGGAAATATGAAGTTAAAATCTGATTAGGATTATGGAGTTAGTTTCTGATTGGAAATATGGAGGTAATTTCTCAGGCATTTGATGAAACAACTAAATGACAATAGATCTGGATTCTGAAAAAATTCTTTTCTTATTTTATTGCTCTGTCAATACAATCTTATCGCTCATCTGTATTTTTACAGATTCTTTATTTGGCTTATATTGATACGTGAAATTTATTTTTTGTAAACATTAAAAGTGTGCTATTTTTTTTTTATTTTTAAGGCTATTTATCTAGGCTATAAATATTACAGTATTTTCACTCCTCATTCTGAATCTTAACACAACTTTCAGTCTCTCTCTCTTTATCTCTAACACTCACTTTCTCTATCAGATGGTTTCAACTGGACGAGAACTCAGTCCCGCCCACATATGTTCTTCAGCCAATCAGCACTCATCTGCCCAACACCAAGTCAGATGTAGCTGAGCTGAAAAAGGAAGCTTGGTCGTTGTGGACGACCCAGAATTCCAGAATGCACTCGGCTCTGGCACAATCCTCCCAGGTCACTCTGGATCCTTCCAGACACAACTCTTACATCCAGTCAGGTAATCACTCAAGCATTCTGCCTGTTCCTTTATGCATTAAACCCCGAATATGTCCAGTTAATGTAACTTCTTTATGTTTATTTAAACTCAATCAATACAGCAAATGTGACAATTTAACAATATATTCTTTTTTTTCTAGCAACTTGTTATATTGATTTGCACTCCTTCCATTACAAAATTTTAAAAAATCAAAGCTTTCACTTTTTATAAAAGTTTCAAACTTTCCAAGGAATCATGCAAAGTGAAAAGGTAACGGTCAATTAATTTCAGCAAAATTAATGTAACTACCTTGATGTTGTTTTTTAATCAATCCATCCAACAAACGCAACTTCCTCGTGTTGTTTCAAACTCAATCAACCAAGCAAATATAAACTCTATGAGGTGTTGTTTGTT
Source organism: Elysia chlorotica (assembly GCA_003991915.1). NCBI lineage: Eukaryota > Metazoa > Mollusca > Gastropoda > Plakobranchidae > Elysia > Elysia chlorotica. The sequence goes on from RQTK01000008.1 coordinate 789,122, forward strand.
TTGTTTTTTTGTGGGTCTTTTTGTATATCAGAATAGAATAATTATAATCTCACTCAATAAGATAATGATATTATTTGCTCTGCACAATAAAAGTTATATTTGATATGCACATGAATCTTATGATCAGTTTGTTTTAATAGATGATAGAAAATTAAAAGATAATTATCAATCCATTTTGTCCCTTTAACATTGTACTAAGTAGTTTAGTCAATAATTCTTCAGCTCAATTAAATAATGTCTCATTTTTAAAACATTACAGATTTTTTTAAAGTTTTTAGACAAAACATAGGACATTATACACTTGAGGTAACAAATTATTCACATAATGCGAGATATTAACAAAGTTTCTGTAGCAACCTTACATTCTATTATTTTTTCCCCAGAAACTTTTTTTTCATTATTTAATAAACTATCGCTGTTTAGTTAAGGTTGCTTGGTTGGTTGGGTTGGTTTAACGTCCAACAGCAGCACTATATAGGCTATATTGTGGACGGGCCCCAAGATGGACGTCTGACAATTTTATGTGCTGCCACACAAGAGACAGGGCGGGGATACCATGACTCCTGTCTCAGCCGGTCACATTATACTGACACCGACTGCTTGGTTAAGGCTTTTCTGTGAATTCTATGTACATTTTATTTTCTTACCTGTGCTGCCATCTCTGCAGTGTCAGAGGCGGAAACCGGGAAGGGCTTGGAGGGACTCCTGGAGCCACACAAGGATCGGATTATCTGGTTTCGGCGGGTCATCAAGGACATTGATCAGGTGGATGCCCAGAAAGAATACGATACGCTCAGGAGATATAAAGGTAGGCAAAACTTGATAATATAAAGATTAGAAAGGTTTTAAATGCAGTTAAAAGTCTGGCGAAAGCAAGAAGGGAAAGTCAGCTATTGTGGTCTCTTTGTAGAAAGTTTCTTTGTTTGAATTCTCTTAGGTTCTCAACTGGAGATCCTACATCCCTTTCAGTTAAGTGAGAGTTATATCCCCTTGTCTAAAGGCCCTTGTGCCAGTGCTCTTTAAAATGATGAAAGAGGGGAAAAAATGCTAAAATGGGATTTTGTTCAGAATACTGTTGGTAATTCAAGATTATTCTCTCTCTCTCTCTCTCTCTCTCTCTCTCTCTCTCTCTCTCTCTCTCTCTCTCTCTCTTTCCTATTCTTCTCACTCTCCATCTCTCTCTTTCTCACTTTCCCTCTCTCTCTCTTCTTTCTTATTCTTCTCACTCTCCAACTCTCTCTCTTTTTGTCTGATTCTTCTTACTCTCTCTCTCTCTCTTTCTCTCTCTCTCGCTCTCTCTCTTTCTCTCTCTCTCTCTTTCTCTCTTGTTCTCTCTCTCTCAGTCTCCAACCCTCTATCTTCGTTCTCTATTTCTCCCTGCTATCTCTCTCTTTCTTTCTTTCAAAAAGCAAGCCACATCACTTTTTATTGTTTTCCTTTTGCATTGAAGATTGTGTTTTCAAAGGTAAGATATTTTTTAGGAGTGCAAGTCACACTGATCCTCCAAAGCACTAAAATAAACATGTGCACATGTTTTCTAATTCTAATAACAATATTGTTTTCTATTTACATAAAACTTAGGGTATGGTGCAGTCTATTGTGTTGCCTTTCTGTAACTATCACACACTAGGAACAATGTACCAAAAGTTTCAAGAAAGAATGGTACATAAGTATATGAAGCAGTTTTGATTACAGTAATAATAATATGGGGATGATAAATAATGTATGGTTGTTGATGATGATGATGATGATGATAATTATGATGATAATACTGGGTATCTTTATAATAGTGTTAATGATGATGATGTTCATCATGAGGGCTAATAATAATAATAATAATAAAATTTATAGTATAATAATGGATGTGTTTATTATAGTGTTAATGATGATGATGTTCATCATGATGGCTATGGTAGTGAAGATAATGATGACGATGATTATCATGATTATTTAATTATACAAAAGATGGAGATGAGAGAGAAATTGGCTATTACTCAAATCCCTTGAATATTTCAAATTGAAATAGTTGATAAATGTGACACTTATTGTACAAGTGAAAGTAGCACATAGTAAGGACATGAAAGTGAATAGGGAACAAAACAGTAAAGAGACAGTGCAAGGAATTGGGGAGAATTTTGGTACTTCTTCTTAAAAAAACAACAACAACAACAACAACAACAACATCTGCACGTAGATAAGCTCTTATACCCGTTATTGAAACTATTAACCTTACACATGTTAATAATTTGGCAAACACTAACTAACTGCTAATAGTGTCGGTGAAAGCTCAACTATCCATGTGTTGGTTTTTTTTACTGTATGTGCACTATAATAACACTGCTCCTACAGTAAAATGGTAAACACTTTCTATATAAAGAAACCTGGAAATCATTGTTTATTGAATTTGAGTTGTTGTTTTTTTTGTTTTTGTTTTTTTGTGGAACTTCATAGGAAATTATCTAGGATGACCATATTAAATTTTTTTTTATATTTAAGAATAACTCTTTTGCATTTTACCTTTATCCTCTTTGAAATAAAATAGCTTTTTAGTACTATGCAAAAGAAAGTAACAATTTCAAATCTTAACTATTTTTTTATGGTTACTAGAGTTCTAAGTGCCCCTGTGCCCCCCTGCCCCTAAAACCGAAAAAAAAATATGAGCTTTAAAATCTCAAGCACATGATATTAAAAATATATTTAAAACAGTTCATTCATGACAATGAATGTTGAAAAAAAAAATACAAGCATGGTTACACAATAAAATAAGGTAGAAATATTTTTTATCCCTTTAAAATTTTTTTCTGACTCTGTGATAGATCTATATCAATGTTTAATAAGATTAGTGTGTTTAAAATATCATTGTTTCTTAAGTTTTAATAACATGTATTTATAACAATTATTTGTGTATAACCTTGAGAGCCTTTCATTTTATTTCTATGCAATCTTTTGCTTTTTTTAAAGTCGTTTTAGGGAATCTTGTATGCAAATGTTTCGATTTAAAACTTTTGTGATTATGTTTAAAATTGCTGTTAAGCGCTTTCAGCTTTGTGAAGGGAAAGTGCCCAATAAATAAATATTACATTATTATTATTGAAACACTTTTTTTTCTGAATTTATGTTCTTAAATAGTCCTGGGCATGTATAACTCTAATCTTGGTTATACTTGTTTCCCCAATATGGACTACCTGAACCTGATATAGATACCAGTGGTGATTCGGATAAGGACCAGGAAGCAAAGAGACTCTTGACACGGTTGGAGGATGAACTACTGACTGAGAACATCCCATCGCAAAATGTCTTCAAGTATGAAGTCAACTGGCAGACCAATGAAGGTAAGGCAACATAAGATAACAATGGGTCCTTTAAGGGGAAAGGTACAACTCAGGAGACCCAAATTTCGGTTAATCTTAAAACTTAAAAGAAGCTTACTTTGTGAAGCACACGTCTTCCGATTGGGAAGTACCATTTTGATTTCCAATCAGGACAACAATCTCCTTACTGACTGGGCCAGTTCAGTATAATATGATCCACTGATGTAGAAATCCTGACATCTCCATTTTATCTCTGTGTAACTGCACTTAAAATGATCAGATGCTATAAACTGGTCGCAAAAATATCACAGAATCCTCTTTATCATCATTTAAGATTATCTTTATTTACTCTCACATCTTAGTGTTAAAAAAAAAGAAGGCATCATCATCATTATAAACAATGAGATTCAGAATCATCGTGATCTCAGCCTCAAGAGTCTCACCTTGATCTGCGTTCTCATGAACATCATCACCATAACCACCATTAACTTCATCTTTCATACATGTATTTCTGGTACTATGCTAATCAAAGTGATCAAGGCATTAGAATCCTCATCCATAATCATCATCAGCACCATCATTATTGTCATCATCATCATCATCATCATCATCATCATCACCATCATTATTGTCATCATCATCATCATCATTAACAACATCATTATCACCATTTTCATTATGAAAATCATCATCACTGTCATCATAATCATAAACACCATCATCATCACCCACTATAAGCAGCACAAATGGAAGCCAGCTGCCTTTAAAACAACACAATTTTTATACTTATCATCCACAACTCTCATCTCTGCAGGAATAAGTCCGGACTCAAACCCCAGCCACAAGGCGTACCTGACAAAGCTGTGTGAAGACGCCGAGGGTCGGCTGATGACACTGTGCCAGAGGGCGTTCAATCGTCGAGCCAAAGTGACCACACGTGATCCGCTCTTCCAGGAAAGCCTGCAACACCTGACCTTCTGCCAAAACAAGTGTGAGGCGTTCCACGGCCGGGCTGAGAGTCTGCAGGTAACAGGACAAGGGCAAAACAGGCTCACGGGCAATACACTTATTTGGGCTGGGGACTACTGTGTCGCAGATTATTCATTTGAAATAAATTACAATCTGCTTAAGATAAACTAAGGCTTTATAATTATGAACTATTTCTGAGGCACCATTCATTAGATTTTATAGCGCTGAAACTTTGGTGGTAGTTACTATATTTCAATATATTTATAGATTTTCAAAAACCAGCCCAAAATTAATTACTATTTGTGTCTTATTTTTAACCTATTGTGGCTTTTGTGTAGCTTAAGTTAATACATATTTAGAATGACAAATTTACTTTCTCACTGCTGTTAAATTATAAGCAGCTAAAATTGTACGTGATCACTGTGATGCATAGGATGGAATTTGATTATATAATGTTTTCATTAAAAAAATAAAGAATATCACATATACTTTAGTTTATCATATTTTCTTAATTACATTTCATTACATTTCCCCTCATTGGTTTTCACCACATTTCTCTTCATCTTTTAGTAAGGAAGCCTTTTGTAAAATTTCCGACGCTGTTTTTATTCCTCCATCACAGCAAATTGAGGATTACCTGCGTGGGCCAGCCCAATACCCGCTGACGATCTATGGTCCATCTGGATGTGGGAAAACATCCTTGGTTGCCATGGCAGCTAAAATATGTCACAAGATCCATGCAGGCAAAAACATCACCATCATACGGTAAGATCTGGCTAGAGTATAAAAATAGCTCTGGTATAGTCACTGGGATAACTAAATCGCAAAGATACGAGGGCAGGCCTGATAGCATTGAAATGTTATATCTCTTATTTTTTAGTCCAAAGATAATTGCTTACTGTGTTGGAAGCACAAGTCTGCTGCTGTGTTTTCTTAGTTAATTATTAATAAATATAATAATATTGATGTTAATAAAAATTTTAAAATTTTATATACTGCATAAAGATTACTGAAAGGTTGTGCTCCATGCATTTAACATTGCTCAAAACTATATGAGATAGACAATAAACATAATTTTATATATACTTATCTCAAAATGTTGTCAAAGTAAACTATAGATTATATTTTAAGTTTTAGGCACAGGTAGAATAGTTGACACCACTATTATGTAGGCTCACAGGTTGAACGAAATTTAATTTCCTAGTATCATTATGTCCTAGCAATACCAAGAGTCTAAGAGACATGGAAGACTGTAACCCTAATTATGCAAAACTTTTCTGTCGGCCTGTCTGTCTCTTATGTGTTTGTGTATGTCTATCTGCCTGCCTGTCTGTGTGTGTGTTTGTGTGTGTGTCTGTCTGTCTGTCTGTCTGTTATTAATAAATAAAAAAATGTTTAAATTTTATAGAGAATATAAGGACTACTGAAAGGTTGTGCTTTACATTGCTCAAAACTGATCTGAATAATAATTATTATGAAATCACTATGAGATAGAAAATAAACATGTTTTAAATACTTAGCTATAGATTATATTTTAAGTTTAAGGCACAGGCAGGATAGTTGACATCACTATTGTGTAGGCTGACAGGCTGAAGGAAATTTGCTTTCCTAGTATCATTAGTCCCAATAATACCAAGAATCTAAGAAACTTAAAACTCTGTTACCCTAATTATGCTAAAATTTGTTAACTTCAATTGCTTTGGAACTAGGTTGATATTTCAGGAGGCCTTGATATGAACAGATCACTGTGTGTATATGTGTAGGGTTTTTATAACTTCAGCGATTGGTTTGACTTTGTGTCACCACATATTTCTTCACCCAAACACATTCCTTATACATGTATCTCTCTTTTTACCTCCCTCCCTCTCAGTCCCTCTTTTCTGCTATCTTTATCCCCTCTCCTTAGATTCCTCCATATCTCCTCACTTTTTTCCCCCCACCGTTGCTTCCCTCTCGGCCGGCCTGTCTGTCTGTCTGTCTGTCATTTTGTCTGTCTGTCCTTCTGTCTGTCTATCTGTCTCTCTCTCTGTTTCTGTCTGTCTGTCTATGTCTGTCTATCTCTCTCTCTCTCTCTCTCTCTCTCTCTCTCTCTCTCTCTCTCTCTCTCTCTCTCTCTCTCTCTCTCTCTCTCTCTCTCTCTCTCTCTCTCTCTCTCTTGCTCCCTCACACTCTTCTCTCTCTCTCTCTCTCTCTCTCTCTCTCTTTCTCCCCCTCCTCTCTCTTTATATATGTTCTCACGCTACCTCCCTCCTCCTCCATCATCCCTAGTTTTATTGGCACCACACCAGACAGTACCACCCTACCAGCCCTTCTCTCCAGTGTCATCCAGCAGCTGATGACCGCAACAAGGTTGACCAACAAAGCCCTCAACCCAGCCACTTCGGCAAGTTCACTCTCTAAGAAAACCATTTTCTTTTAAGACTACAGTTGTTTTTAAAGTACCCCTAATCTCTAAGAAAAATGCCTTGAAAAGTTCTTTTTACCCAATCAAATTGAGAACAATATAGCTTGACACAAAGCAAAATCATTTTTCCATCATTTCCACTAAACCTTTATATAATGTTGTGGGTAAAGAATAAGCATTGTTCTTATTCAAATTAAAATAGCAAATATGGTCATTTCTCTTTGAAACTTAATCTATTCCTCCTGTGAAAGTGTATGTGATACTCAAGTATCCATATAGACCATTTAAAAAAGCGAGTCTTCACAGTTGCTGTTATTGAACATAAAGAGACCAATGTTTACCTTCACCTCTCAGACTGCGCGGGTGATGGCACTCCAGCTAAACATGATGCTGGCAAGAATCGGCAAAGTGTGCCCGGTCATCCTGCTCCTCGACTCTCTGGACCAGTTTGATCCTTCCCACGATGCCCGTCACCTCACCTGGTTGCCCTCCAAGCTTCCAGCAAATGTCAAGATCATTGTGTCTACCCTGCCTGATCCCCAATATGAGGCTTTCCCAGTGCTGCAGGTAATTCTTCACAAGCAGCAGACAACTATAAGTATAACACATAGCAATACACACATAACTCTTTGTACTTGTAAAAGATCGAGCAGCAAGGCGCCAGTTTTTTTCAACCAGCAGAAGTAGCTCTCTCTCTTCCTAATGTATTTTTCATTGCCTAAAGTGGGAGGGATGACTACTAAAATAGTTGCCCTCTTGAAAAGTTGGATTTGTAGTGTCACCTAGGATTTGCATGAATGTTTTTGGGGTTTTTTCTGAAGCACGAATTTGCTCACCAAGCAATTTAGTCCTTTGTATAATTATGTTATGTTTCATATACAGATTTCATATCTAAAAAGGATTTGCCTTGCTTCAACCACACCTCCAAATTCATCCAATGAAAGTTATATTTGGTTACTAGATGCTCCTGCATTAAATTTTTGTTAGATATGAAAAAGAGCTAGATGTAGCAGAAGCAATGTCAGCAAGTCTGAGCTAGAGTACAATCAATTAGATCTAGATCCATTCTCAGGAAATTGATCCTCAGAAAAAATTTTTAAAACAAGATTGGGATCATGATATAGACTACTCCCAATATCAGTTTGAAATTAAATTTCAAAGTAAAAAAATCTAAATGGGTTGTTCATTAGGGTCCATAATATTAATTATGATATAATTACACACAAAATCTACTACCACATATGTCGCTATTCAAATGGAGAAAATAAACACATTCAGTAACAACAAAAAGGAATTCTATATAACAAACTTTCATTATGATTGCCTTGTTATATTATTACATTACACTAGATCCCTCACAGGTTAATCCTTTGAGCCCTGGCGTCTGGCAGTATTTTGACTCTATACCTAGCCTCCTCAGCTGAAAATGGCCCACAATGTCTCTCATCAAAATATGTGTTTACTGGTGTGTTACTGTATAGTTCTTAGTCCGTACTAGATCTAGATCTACATGGTTATTAAGCAGTGTCTTGGCTCAAAGGATTAATTATGACATGTCACCGCCTATATTCAAGGGATGCCAGCTTCTGTAAGAACTTTCTAGTTGAAAAAGGTTGGTGGCCAGGCAAGATCTAGTACCGTACATCAGTATCAGCACTAAAAGCTTGGACCAACATTTCTGCTGGTATAAAAGTTTATATTATGACGTAATTTATGATTGCTTTGCAATGGCTAACTAATTTGAACTAGTTTATCACTTACTGGTGTCTATGATAAAAGAAAAAATAATATTTATTGCTTCGTTCTCTGAAAATCGGAGCCCGTCGCTCACGTTTTATACGGTACTAAAAACAACAGAAAGAGGGGGAAAAGGCAGTCAAAGCTGAGACTAGAACCTATGGTCTTCTTTATACAATCTGCATTCTCTACCCTTGGACCACTATGCATTCAAGAAAACTTTGAATGTACTTGATATAATCCCTTTATGTTTTGGCAAGTGCTAAGCATGGATGTTTACTGGTTGTGTTATGTAGGCCAAGTTCAAGGACGCCCCTGACAGCATGCTGGAGGTGCCTGAGCTCAACGAGTCCGATATCACAAGCATCCTGGACCAGTGGCTGGCGGCAGCAGGTGAATTGTCACATACTAGTCTTACTATCTCTCTATTTCTCTATCTCTCTCTCTCTCTCTCTCTCTCTCTCTCTCTCTCTCTCTCATCACGTTTCACTAAAAACAACAGAAGGAGGAAAAAAAGGCAGTCAAAGCTGAGACTTGAACCTATGGTCTTTTTTATACAATCTGCGTTCTCTACCCTTGGACCACCATGCATCCAAGAAAACTTTAAATGTACTTATAATCCCTTTATGTTTTGGCAAGTGCTAAGTACGGATGTTTACTGGTTGTGTTATGTAGGCCAAGTTCAAGGACGCTCCTGACAGCATGCTGGAGGTGCCTGAGCTCAACGAGTCCGATATCACCAGCATCCTGGACCAGTGGCTGGCGGAAGCAGGTGAATTGTCACATACTAGTCTTACTATCTCTCTATCTCTCTATCATTCTCTTTTTTTTTACAATCTCCATCTCTCTCTCTCTCTCTCTCTCTCTCTCTCTCTCTCTCTCTCTCTCTCTCCTCCTCTCTCTCTCTCTCTCTCTCTCTCTCTCTCTCTCTCTCTCTCTCTCTTTCACTATCACTCTCTCTCTTCTCTCTCTCTCTCTCTCTCTCTCTCTCTCTCTCTCTCTCTCTCTCTCTCTCTTTCTCTCTCTCTCTTTCTCTTTAAATCTCTCCCAATCTGTCTGTCCATCCATCACTATCTATTTATCTATCTCTCTGTACCTGGTGATTTTGCCAATTTTTATGCCGATTTATTGTTATTTGTGATATATAACTGCAACACCATCATTATCTTTTATTTCATGCCTGCTCGTTGAACCTTCATAGACTTACTGACTCCACACTATTTAATGCTGAATTTTTTTTTTACCATCTTTTAGTCTTTATTGAGTTATTGTTATACATGTAATAATTCTTTTTCTTATTCTTTCTTTATTCTTTCTTTTTTCTTTCTTTAGGCCGCAAGCTGACCCAAGCACAGAGATACTCAGTTCTAGATGCTTTCCAAAAATGTCCTTTGCCTCTGTTCCTTAAACTATCTTTTGATGAGGTTAGAACTCAAAATTCCTTGTAAAAAAAAACATTGATTTTATAGGCAGAATCTATCATAGTCTTTAAAAAAATAAAGTCTGCATGCAAATGCAGAGTTTGATATCCCTAAATATTTGTAAGTGGTCTTTTTTCTAATAGATATTGTTACCATATTCAATAATTAGTACATTCATTTGCTGGCGCTTCAAACAATCTTTCTGTTCTAAAATAGAATTGATTTTTAAATGTTAAATGATTTGTTATAAAAATATTGTTATTAAAATGAGGGAAGAAATTATCAGTCCCTTTTTTTATTTTGGACACTCTAGTTTCAATCTCAATGATCTCCCCTTTTTTAAGCCTTCTGGGCTTCCTAGGTGGATCCTACATGCTGATTCGGAGTTAACCGTTGTTCATGATTTATTTGTACTTAGGCAATCAAGTGGAAATCTTTCACAAGACCAGAACTGACCATTCTTCAGCCAACTATCCGAGACTGCATCAACCAACTTTTTATGCAGATGGAAGTGGCCCACGGCAAGGTGTTTGTGTCTCGCGCTCTCGGTTACCTGACCATGAGTAAGCCCTTTATCCTGGTCACTAGTCAGTAAAATGCATTGACCTTTAGCAAATCTCTCCTTAAATAATATGGTATCTTTCAAGTCAGTTTGCAAAAAGTCAACTCAAGACAGTTCATGTTTTTTTTGTCGATATTAAAACTAATATAAGTTTTATTCTTAATCTACAATATAGCATAGTTGCTAATATTAGACATTAACCTGTTGTGTGCATTGATATGCTATCGTGCTATCACCTTACACACCTTACATTTCAAGATTTTAAAAAAATCAAAGCTTTAACCTTTTGTACATTTTCGAAAATCCCCCAAAATAGTGCGCACACCAACCAACTGGTGAAAGAGAGTATGTACATCCCTTTATCCCTTTCGCTCCTCCCCTGAACAGGCGAGTCTGGTCTGACAGAGGCAGAGCTAGAGGACATCCTGTCATGTGACAACCAAGTCCTGGGCGACGTGTACAGGTTCTGGACCCCACCAGTCCGGCGTCTGCCACCACTTTTGCTCATCAGGATGAAGAGAGATTTAGGCCATTATGTCGGTGAGCCTGCCACTTGATATTGGTGAATGTATCAGCCAAATTATGCCTGTAAATCAAATGAATTATACCTTGTACTTAGGCTGTGTGCTCCTGTGTAAAGGATATTAAGGATAATACTCCCCCACAAACCGTGTATTTAGGCTACCTAGTTCCTTTCATTTGCCCTTTTTTAAGCCCTCTTTTACCTATGGCCTTTGTACCTTTTATATCAAGTTTTTATACTTGAACCTGCTAATAAATGTTCTTTAATGATTTTTCTTTTGCTTTCATCAGCCACTTACAATCTTATTATTTCCTGATGTAATTGACCCATCTTTTTTGTGGTCTACCTTGAGACCTGATGCCATTCGTTATTTATCAATTTGTTGTTAATATTGTCCATCTAGTATCTTTCCTTCATGCTATCTGCCCTGCATATCTCCACTAGGTTCAGGTCATTGTTCAAGTGCAACATTCATCTGTGTTTCTGAGTATTTTTACACTGTTGAAAAGAACGGGCTAGAAACTTAACTTAGCCTTACAGCTATTTAAACTCTAGATTAATTTGTTTTTTAAGTTTTACTGTGTCATATACTATTTGTTTTACTGCTTACATTTTACTCTTCAAAAATATTTTTGTTATGCATCTTCTGTTTGTGCATTTTAAAGGAAACTTTATTCAGCCGGATCATGGAACATGCACCATCTAATTTATTTAATAGCCTTTACAATAATTTGTTAAAAAGTATAAAAAGGGCTGTAAAATATCTTTGACTTTTTGGCAAACTTGGACCAATCTCAATTTAAAACATCTGTATTATGTTTAAGTATTTTTTTGTATAACCAAAGATTGCAATTATAAACACATGATATTGATTTTGTTTCAAAGAATAGAAGAAGTATATTATCATAACTTATCTTTTCCTTTTCTTTGAACTGTAAATTTATCTAGCTCTTTTGACTTTTTTTTTTAATAGTATTTTATCCTTTTTCCCTCAATGAGTAAACGCTTAGGGCTTCCTTTAGAAAGAGCTATACAAATGAACTTATTGTTATAATACAAATATCTCTTGGACTTTGCTGTATTGCAGTAAACCGCGGTGCCGATGACAAGCAGGTGTTTTACTGGTACCACCGTCAGTTCATCGAGGCAGCCAGAGAGAGGTACTGCAGTGACCACAGCACGGTGCTTGACTTCCATGACGGCTTGGCTCACTACTTTGCCGGCACCTGGGGAAATGGTACTGTAGACCACAGAACACTCTTTAAAATTTTTCCGCCACTCCACACAAATGTTGTGTGCTTTGATATGGGATTGTGCTAGCATCTCTTTATACTGATCTGCACACCTTCCATTTTGAAATAAGAAAACATCTAAGCTTTTACCTTTTATTATGAGTTTTCAAAATGTTTCCAATTAGTGCGTACACAAGATATTGGCCATAAAGGCTAATAGGGAGGAAAAAAGAAAACAAAGAAATTTTTTTTCATAAAAAAATGTATGATAGAGCTTAGGGAATTCAATCCCACAGAAAAGAGACAACATATCCACTTGTAAAATGTTATTCAACAAACATATTTTCAGTGCAAATGTAAAAGAAGTGAATACTATAAAGTTTAAGTCCATATTAGATATTCTTACAGAAAGAGATGGTAGACGGAAGTTTTGCTCCAAGTCTTCCAAGTTTTTTGGAGCTTTTGAAAGAATTTCATAAATTACTAAATAGGTGTGGAGGTTTATTTTCCACTGATATTGTGGTATGTTTTATTACGTAATAAAAAATGAAGTTTAAGATGCGAATAGCTATATATATATAAATCTTCAATGGTGACATTGATTTTAAAAAAATAATAATAATTAAACCTATGTTTTCAATATGTTGTGAGACAAAAATGCCATTTAAATAAGAATGTAAACAATTAATAATGACAAAATTTAGCAAAAATAACTATATGTTATGTCTGTGTTGAAATTGGTATAAATAGCTCACACTATGATCCTTATCAGGCAAAACACTTTAATTGTGCTGTTCATTTGATGTGAGATAAAAGGCTATTCTATGCAAATAGGAGGTAACAAATTATTATGAGCAGTTTATATTAATTTAAAAGAAACTCTGTTCAGGTGTGTTTTTCTTAGAAACATATATAAAAATAGAGAAAATAGATTTGAAGTCAATAAAGTGTGTGTTAGATATTTAAAGCCATTGATTTCATTTATTGACAACTCATTATTCTGCAATATTACTTAATTAATCTCTGTCTCACATATCTGACTTTTTTAAAATTTAAATTGTGTGCCCTTAACTAAATTTTGTTTAGAATTTATGAAGTAAGTCTTAGAAGAAAGATCCAGTTAAGTGACAATTAACTCAGGCAGGAAACATTGACTCACGCAGTGTCCACTTTCAATCCAAACTTCAGGCAACCCAAAACCCTTTCATGACAACAAAGGAAAAGAAATGCCGGCAGATAGACATGTCGCCTCACAGCCTCTTAGACTTGGTGAACAGTTCAACACCAGGAAGCTTGCTAACCAGCCATTCCACAGAAACCGCTCCCACAACCTAGTGCTGCTTAAGTCAGAGTGTCTCCTGAACCTGGACTTTCTCAAGGCCAAGATAGCTTGTCTTGGGATCCGGTAAGAGAACTGTTCGGTTTAAGTGTGACCTTTGCAATGATGATAAGACAAAGCAATCATGAACCGCTAAAACTTGTTTCTATTATTGTAAACATGTAGCAATCTCACAAGATGACTCCAGTTATGGTCCAGACTTGCTCAAGGAAAACTTCAATACTGAGATAAGGGCAAAAAAAATAACATGGATTGTTACTTTGAAATGGTGTAAGGCAATTATTTCACTGATATAGTTTTACCTTGTCCTCATTTTTTTCCATTTATGAATATTGTGTTTCTAATTAATACTTGAAATTGGATGAATTTTTATTCAGGTCAGTTTTGGATGACTTTTACGATGCCCGTTCAGCCTTCCCAGACGACCTTGCCCTTGAGGGAGTGGGCGAGGCGCTGCAGCTGTCCCAGAGTGCACTAGCCTACGACCCACGATTACTTCCTACACAGCTTCTAGGCCGGATTAGAAACAAGCAGGTACAGTCACCAATTAAATTTTTACAAAAGAAATCATCCTCAACATGTGGCAGAATGTAAGAACAATGAACCAAGAAAGCTTTGAAATAAACCAGACGAGTGTACAAGCAAGGAAGAAACGTCAAGAATTTTTCTGCAAATTTATTAAGCATTATCAATAACCAATAATTAGAGGGTTAAATGACATGTTTGGTCACATAAAGTTTATTTTATAACATCACTTGTTACGCTTCAAATCACATAGAGTGGTTCTGATAAGCATTATCTTTTATTGTGCCCTTTTTATCTTTAATTACAGGCCAAACAGCATAACAGTGATTTGGCAATATCCCTGAATGTGCACCAGATCACATACAATGGTTCTGACAAAATCTCCAATTGCAAACCACCTAACATAGACTCGTTTTTGTTATTAATTGGTTGTGCGACAAATCACATGGAATGCTTTTAAGCAATTATTTGTTGTGCACCAGATAAAAGATTACTGGTTTTAACAATATCTTTGATTGCCCACCACACCATATATATCTAATGGCTTAAACAATTATCTCTGAGTGCACACAGTGTCATATCAAATGGTTGTCATTATATCTCTAATTGCGGCCCAGATCCAAAACCTGGTTGATGTGTCGGCCCTCCTGACAAGCTGCCAGAGATCAGGTGAGCCGTACCTGGAGCCTGATCGCCCGATGATGGAGGCGACTGGGGGGATGCTGGTCCACTCCATAGCCGAACACTCAGACAGCATCTCAGCCATGGTGGTCAACCGGGCAGGAACTGTGGCTGCTACGTGTGAGTTGAGTAGTAGTAGTAGTAGTAGTAGTAGTAGTAGTAGTAGTAGTAGTAGTAGTAGTAGTAGTAGTAGTAGTAGTAGTAGCAGTAACAGCAGCAGTAACAGCAGTAGCAGCAGCAGCAGCAGCAGCAGTAGTAGTAGTAGTAGTAGTAGTAGTAGTAGTAGTAGTAGTAGTAGTAAAGCAGCAGCAGTAGTAGTAGGAGTAGTAGTAGTATCCTCTACACTTTTCTTGCAAATCCAAGATGTTAGCCGTTCAAAACTCACAAACAGCAAATTTGTTTGTCTTAATTCATCCACTACCTAATGGGTCGATGTCAGAAGAGTGTGACCCGCTGAGACAGGAGTGGAGGTCTCTCAGCACTGTCTCTATGCGACAGTACGTGAAATCGCCAGGCATAAGTTTTGGAGCCCATAAAAATATAGCTTATAATTATTTCGGTTTGGTGTTGTATGGCAACCAACTGATATAAGCTTGAACTACAATATCATCCCTCAAGTTTTGTTTTGGAGCAGTGATGGATTATATGATGATGATGATGATGATGATGATGATGATGATGATAACGATGATGGTGATGATGATGATGATGATGATGATGATGATGATGATGATAATGATGGCAGGTGGTGATAGTGGTAAATGGTATAAAGTAGTAATGATTAGCAGTTATTGAGTGTCCTAAATCATTTCAATAACGGTATCACCATTTCTCTCTACCACATACCGTACAGGTGAGGAGAAAGGCACTGTCAAGACATACGATCTCCAGGCAGGCAAAGTCCTCAAAACCATCACTGGTGTCGGCAAAGATGTCGATCGATTGGTGCTGGCCAACGACGACAGCACTCTCATCCTGAACCCATCTAACAAAGTCAGCGCTTATGATCTCATGACAGGTTTGTTGTTACATTTTTTCTTACCCATTGATATCAAAATTTTGGGGTTGTGATGCTACAGCGGAGAGGGTAATTAGATTAAAAAATCGATTGTCTTGATTGCATCAGTGTGAGTTTTTTGAGGTATTAAAGATTTGTTTCAGTTGACCTTGGCAGCATGGAAAAGTTATTTTGTAGATGTCTTACTTTTTTTTCAACAACCATGCAGGCTCTTGTTACATCAGTTAAGACATCTTTTTTGAAATAGAAGAAAAAAAATAATTATTAACTTGTACTTACTTTTTCTTACAAAGAGAGAAAATTATGGCAAAAATAATTATGTACACATTAAGTGAAGCCTGCTCTTTTGAATAGAAGATTTTTTTCTGAGGAAGAAAACTTCTTGACATTTATATTTTCGAAAGAGAGAAGTATCAGCAAAACGTTAATGCAACTATTTATGAAATAAAATATAAAAAGTCTGAAGAAAGAATCTTTACCATAAACCCCTTGTATCCATATCTCAGGAACTAAAATGTGGAGTGCTGATTTTCCTAAGAAAGGCAGCCAGTTCATCGTAGGTGGACCCAAATTCTCCCGGGTTCTCCTGATTCGCAGCAGAACTTTGACTTTTTTGGATGCAGAGACAGGGAAGCCTGTTGGACAACCAAGCGAGTTGCCAGAAACCATCCCAAGCGGAGTCAAGTTCGAATCTATGACTCCAGCAGTTGGTGGGTACCTTTTACTGGTGCTGCCCATTCTCTTCCTCCTCCTCCTCCTCCTCCTCCTCCTC
>RQTK01000008.1:808382-821455 GCA_003991915.1 Elysia chlorotica
AGCTTTGTCCGTGTATGGGATCTGAGCACAGGCAAGAAAGCCACAGTTCTGAATGAGCCCAACGTGATGAACATTGAGGATGTATTTACCCCCGACATGAACAGGTTTATAACCTACAACAGCGACAGGTGGGTAGAGGAGATCACTAGTCTGCTTTGCATTTGGAACTGTTTAAGATCAAATCCCATCTACAAACATGACTTTTGTTTTCTTTTAGTATAGTCTGCTTAAAGTGAGTTTTGTTTTACTATTGTCTGTGTGTACTGATTTTTTTTAACCAAGAACATTTTGTCATACAATAGTTCATTTTATTCAAAATGCCTTGTTTCAAAATAATCTTTTTTCCCATAGATTTCGTAGTAAATTTAAGACCAAAAGCAAAGTGGGAATCAAAATTTATTTTATATAAAAAATATTATTTCATATCCCTAGACTTTGTTTTTCTTTCTGTTTGCATATATACCTTTTAAATGTTCTCTCTCACACTCTCTATCTCTCTCTCTCTCTCTCTCTCCTCTCTCTCTCTCTCTCTCTCTGCCTTTCTCTCTGTCACTCTTTCACCCCTCTCTCCCTCCTTTTGTCTCTCTCATATCCTTTGGTTCTTTTTTTTCTTCAATACAGAACTTTAAAAATCTGGGATATGAGTCGATCTGACAATCCCACCATTGAGTTCAAGGATTTGGGCAGAGACTACAAGTCTTCCATGAGAAAATCAACTTTGCAGTGAGTATTGATTGTAACAGGCTGCTGACTTGCTTATACCTTCTGTATACATTGCATTTTTTTTTGTTGAGGCTTACCATATTAACTTGCTAATCAATCTAAACAAGTAAAGAAACATTTGCACTACTTGTCAAAGTGAGCTCTATTATTCATTGAACTTTTTGGCTCAGACTCATATCTAGATGTTGTTTGGTGTTATCTGAATATGTTAGGGGCCGTTGACCTATAGATTTACACCCTAGAGGGGTGTGTTGGGGTGGAGGATCATTCGCCACTGTAAGATTAATATTGATGGGGAAAAGCATGTGTAATAAGGAGGGAGGGAAAGTCAAAAGGTTCCAAAATAGGTTTTAGGTTATTTTGAATGGTCCATTACAAAACTTTAATGATAAGGTAGATCAGTTTATTATACACTTAATATAGTTCTACCCCCCTTTTTCTCTTCCCCTGTAGCCATACTCTCCCCTCAACCTTATCCTTCTCTTTCCATGCTTTCAGAGAGCTAATGCCCCTGGATTCTTCAGGTCGCTACTTTCTAACTATGAGGACAGAGAAAGAAGACCAAGTGATTAGCATCTTTGACACATTATCTCTCACCTACATCTACGAGGGCACTTGGAAATTCAAAGACTCTGATGTGAGCAGATACACTGCACTATAAATATACTAATTCATAAAATTTGTTGACCATGTAGACATAACTTAGAACACATTATTACAACTGGAAAAATGAAGAGAATAGATGGAGAGGAGGACAGAGAGAAAAGATCCAGGACATGCCAGGAGGATTGATCTGTCAAGAGGATAGATCAAACTGACAGTAAAATGCAAGGACAGTGAGATGTGGAGGGACATGCTCACCAATGCTAAAGGGCATGGCACTCCATGATGACGATATATAATCATATTAGCATAGTTCCTTATGTAACGCATTAGCCAGTAATAAGGCTTTGGCAGAGCTTTGAGTGGTGCTAATTAAATGTTATGATCCAAAAACGCTAGTGAAACATTTTTTGTAGGAATAGGAACTTAGTCACTATGATTAGTTTTTAACTTAGGGTAGTGTCAATAATACAAGATACAATAAGATGATAATTTTTATAAGTTCACTTTGGAAATTTTGTGAATGCAGTGTGATACAACCCCTATGAAAAACTTACAAGAAGAACATCTTGTACAGAATACAGCTTATAGATACGAAATGTCAAATTTGATCATGGTAGGCCCTACTCATGTATGGATGACGACCACATCTAGAATGTCACTTTTATTTATTTCCAGCATAAAATGTCTTACATACGTGCTGCCGGTGACTGGAAGATTTCTTTTGAGATAAACCGTCAGTGTCGTGTCCTTGACCTTCGCACAATGAAAGTCAGCTGCGTGATTCAAGGTCAATCACCCCAGTACAGTGGAGAGTGTTTTGTTGTTAACGGTGGAAAAGGTTTGTTTCGTAAACATTTTAAAAATAAGCTCATCTTTCTATGAAGCACCATGCTTTGTAGCATTGGCAATCATGCTCGATCATATTCTGCTTGCAATGCCTGGATCACTTTCACTACTTTAAGCCATTATCTTATTCCTTTGGTTAACTTTTCTCATTGTTTCCCCTGCTCCATTAAGACATCATTTATTTAATCACTAAATATAACTAAACATCCTCAAAGATTATGAAAGATTTTTAATGGAATCTGAATCTTATAAACTAGTCATGAATATTTTACTGTGTTGGAAAAACAGATTATGTACTTAAACTGGCTGTACTATTGTATTGCAAAATTTTAAAAGGTGATACCATATAAATACTGAGTTTTTATTTTAATGAGCAAGGATTGATTTTAGTTTTAAAGGATTGATTGAGTTTTTATTTTAATGAGCAAGGATTGATTTTACTTTTAATGAGTTATATACTGAGAGTTTTTATTTTAATGAGCAAGGATTGATTTTATTTTTAATGAGTTATTAGGCAACTTAAAAAGGACAATCTTGAAGATATAAGGCAAAATGAAAGCAAGGAAAGGAACAACGGGTTGCAGTTACGGGGAAAAAATATGAAAATTAATAAATATTATAGACAGAAAGGGGAGGAGCGTTGGCAATAAAACAGAGAGTAGGGTTTACTTGGCAATGCTTTGGAGTCAATGCTCCAAATAATAGAATCTCACCATTTCTTGATTCAGAGTTTGCAACACTGTCAAGAGGTCGTAAGAACGTAAAACTTTTGGACTCCCAAACTGGCAAGATTCTCTCCATCATGAAGGCTGGACAAGCTAAAAGAATTGATACTCTTGTGGTAAGCTAGAGAGCTGAAACAGTTTTGACAGTTTGCATAACAAAGTCATATACATAGAGGCTAAATAGACAAAAAGAATTGACACTCTTGAATTTTTGCTTTTAGTTTGGACGTTTGGACTAAAACGCTAATTTAGACTCCAGTTAATTAGATGAGAGCCCTTGCAATTCTTAAAGCACACTTATCAATAGCTGTATTAAAAATACAGCACTACTAGAAAGTTCTTGCTTGTTTGTGGCTTATGCGTGTATGAACTTTATGTACCATAATGATAATAATTATTTCACTGAATAAATTGAAATTGTGGTTGAAAAATAAAGATGTCGCTTCTGATTTGCAGGCATAGAGAATGTAATGTAAAAAGATTGATATATGACAAAATCAAAACAAAATAAAATGCATGTTCTAAATGTTCTAAAGTTATTTATTTTTTATTTTGTTTTGATTTTTTTACTTATTCAGACAAATACCACAGGTACTAAAATGGCTGGTGATTGCGAGGGCCCTATCCTCGTGTTTGACGTCATCAAAAGGTGTCTGGTTCTTATTCTTTACTGCGGAGTCCATGATTCCACAGGAGAAACTGGAGAAGGATGTTAAGAGGAAGTCCATAACATGCATTCATGTTTTTAACATTTCTAACAGTGAGTAAATCTGAATAATTTATGAGTTATATTAAATCTGCTTTGAATGAGGAAAGTTTGGGCAAATAAAATAGGATAGTGTTACTTGTTCACATATTAGGTATTCAAACGTTAATTTATCTCTCTAAACATGTACCAGTGTGAGTCAAATTTAAATAATACTTTTGCAGGAAAGAGTTTTTAAGTTGGCTTTTAGCTCTCAATAAATCAGTTACAGAAAGGTCTTTAAGCAAATTTAAATCTGCCTCTAATTTCCTAATTTCCACAATTATTTGCATAGAGAGACACATTTTTGCTATATATTGACAGTGTATTGCTAGGTCTATGTCTTGAATGGCTGGAACTTTGAATATCAGAATATCAGTGCTTGGCGAGCTAGGCTCAGCTGATAGAGTGCTGGACTAATTAGCAGAAGGTTATCTGGAAAGTCCAGACAGTCTCACTTTTTCATCAATAAAATAATTGGACCTGCTCTTTGATTGATCATACACATTTGCTCTTAGTGGCTCAGTTGGATAATGCTCTGGACTGACTAGCTGGAAATCTATGGTTCAAGTCTCATATGGAGCTTCTGTTGCCTTACTTAAATTTGCAGGAAACCTCTTATAAAAAGAATGTGAAACGCTGTAGCATTTGTTTTAAGCTTCGGGTCTAAAATGGTAAAGCACTGGTCTCCTAATCGGGAGGTCCCCGGTTCCAAACCCACAATTGTTCAAAAATTTATTTGTCAGGTTCCATCCCCACCCCCTATTGGTTGGGTCAGTGTCAGTATAATGTGACAGGCTGTGAAAAGGAGCCCAGGTCTCCCTGCACTGTCACGTGTGTGTGGCAGCCTTTTATCTTGGGGCCAGTCCACAATATAGCCTATATTATGTGTTGACGTTGGACTTGAAGCAACAAACAACAAACAAAGCCACCACCGTCAACCATCCAAATTCAGAACTACTTTCCGCTGTATTGCAGAGAGACTTGACCATGTGCTGTATGATACTGAGGACTACAACAAGCTGGCCCTGGGACCTGCCACCGATCAAACTGTCAGTGTTGATGGTTTCCAAATCCTGGATGACACACGCCTAGTGTCTACTCATGACGACTTTGTTGTCAGGATCTGGCAAGTCAGCTCTGGTAAGAAGTTTTAGAGAGGGAGGGGGAAAGAGCGAGAGGGAGATCGAGAGAGAGAGAGAGAGAGAGAGAGAGAGAGAGAGATAAGATAAGATAAGACAAGCCTTTATATAATCCCAAGGGAAATTTTCCTTGGTGATACAAAAACATGACCAAAGGGAAGGAGGGAGGGGGGAGGGAGAGAGAGAGAGAGAGAGAGAGAGACTTTGAATAACAATCAGGCAATCTTTCTCCCTAAGTGTTGGGTCAGTGTCAGTGTAATCAGCCAGCCTGAGAGAGTAGTCCTAGTATCTCCTATTCTGTCTTAGGATCCCTCCACAAGAGTGTCAAACACCACCCAGGCCGATTGTGATGCAACGGACAATGCTGGATGTCTGACTGACTGAATGAGGTTATTCACTGAGGATCCTAAAAAGAGATAATGTGAGGACACAGAAGTTGTGATGCTAATAAGTATTTGGTAGGTAACTTTCTATAAAAGATGCTTTAACACTACATAAATGTCTTCACTTTTCTTATTCTGACAGGCACACTGCTTCAGAGATTAAAAGGTCACATCTCGTATGTGAGGGCCAGCGCATGTCCTGGTTCATCAATACTGGTCACCAACGGCAACTGGGAGGAGGAGTACACCATCCGGCTGTGGGACACAAACACCTGGGCCTGCACGGCCCTCTACAGATACGAGTACGAAGTAAGTACCACTTTCTTTTGGTAAGTAATTTAAGATAAATATTACATCCTCTAGCCTCTGTATCATCATGATGCTAAGATTATGGCATAATAAAATTAATGCCAAAATATCAGTGATATATCGTTGTAAATGATAAAATGAAATCTATCTGACTAAACATTCTAATTAATAATGTGCAAATAGCCTTTTGCTTAATCTTATTGAAAAGTTGTGTCGAATTTGAAGCAGAAATGAGGAAATAAAACCGTTTTAATGATCATCTCAAAGAATAACGAAAATCACTTACGCCAAAATTGTAGCACAGTGATGGTATGTGCTCTTGGTGCAATGGATAGAGCATTGGGCCACGATTGTGAAGGTCAGGGTATGATCCCTAGTGTGGACAATCTTTTTTTTTCGCATTGCCTGTGTCAACCCAGTTTGGAAGGGATAGCTCAGGCTCTGAAGTCACAATCACAGCAAAAAATGAAATAGGATGAGGAAAGTAATGGTAACCTACCACTTGCCAAGAAAAATCAGGACCTTAAGTCTTGCTTCCTCAACGCTCTGTCAAAGAGTATGGAACAAACTAAGACTCTATATGATTGGTTTTTCATGGCTTTCATTGGTCTGTAGTAAAAGATATGTTTTACATACCTCAGTCTTTGTTTGATCTCACTTAATTATCCTTAGGGTCATGTTAAGATAATTATGATGGCTTTCCATCAATTCAAGGACAGGTTATTAGCTGAGGATTGAAGTTCAGACCTTCTCATTGTCATTTTAGTTGTTTTTTTATATTTATAAGCACTAGTCTGATACACACTTTCATGCAATATGTAGAAAAATGTGATGTTGTTTTTTGTCAATTTTAATAAACCTAAATGTGTACATTGGTATCCTAGCTTAGATAAAGACTCATGAAAATACATGTATAAAGAGAAATTACGAACAGATTCTTACACTGCTTTGGACAACACTATATTTAGAGAGTAAGTTAGGTTCCAGTTTGTATCATTATAATCTGTACGGTTGGTATTTAATTATTACATTGGTATTTTGGATAAGTTGCTTTCTATACCCATCAGTGATACCCACTAAATGATCTTATAGGCCATTGTCAGAGTTTTCTAATATTGAGTTTGTAAATTGTTGTTTAACTTTTATCTCATTACTTTTGGTTTTATCTATTTGATCCATCTCTCTCAAAACAATACAAGATCAACGACATACAATTACTGGGACCCAACTCCACAACTCTGATTGGTCGCTTGAAGTCTGATATCCAGCCAATCACTTTCAAGCTCAAGAATGCTGGATCAGAAAAGACCCTGAACAATTCTGTATTCACACCAACTTTGAAAGGTGAGATGGTTTATAGTGTTAAAAAGTATGGAATAGCTTAGTAATAGTAGAAAATTTAGAATTCATACAAGAAAAACATATTTGGAAAGTCATACTTAGACTCGTAGTTTTATATTTTAAAACTTAAAACATGACATTGATAGGAATATTTTTTGTCATAGTAGCTCATTACTGTGGTGGTCCCATATCCACATTGTAGAAATTACATTTGGTAGGGATCAGGCCTTGAGCCACCCGGGCGATTGAATTGCATTACAAAGGCATTAAATTGTTATAATATTGCATAGCAAAGGGAATAAGTATGACACCCTTGTTGATGAGTGAATATGTAATTTTCTTACTCCCTTATTCTAAAAAAAAATTGTAGGCCAAATTACTGGAAACTGGCTTTTTAGTAACAGTGAGTTTACTAAGCACACTGCTAATCCTATCATAAAAATCAACACAAAACAATATCCACCAACAGACTTAGGACAGTTAGGACTCAGAAAAAAATTAATGTTTAAGTTATTAAATTCAAGTTATTCATTATGCCCAGTAACATACAAGAATAATTCTGTACCAGTCATAATGTAAATATAAAGAAGTATGGGACTGGACACAAAGAATGTGAATAATGTGAAATTATTACAAAAAAACTATGTAGGTAGTTCGATGAAAAATAGAGAGAGAGCACATAACATGCAAAAGATAGGAAATTTAAAACTGCTCAACCATAATTATATGTAATTTTATATTACCCAGGCACAATGGTCCTTGATCTCTCCCACCCTGATGACGAGACGATCAATGAAAACAGCCCAGACTCCGATCCAGAGGAAGTTGACTCTGAAGATGAAGATGATGATGAGGACTTGGATTCCGAGGAGGAAATCAGTGACGAAGATGCATGGCTCAAGTAATGGATATTCCTCACCAAAGCTATTGGTGCAGATGCTTTTATATTAAAGGCATTTAGTGATATACACAAGACTGTGATAAAAAAATGTTTTGTCTTACAAACAAAGGCTTCCTATGCTTTTAATTATTTGAACAAAGTTTTTACCTTTAAAAAGTGAACAAAATTCTAAGAAACAAGAATTCCCAGCATTGTTTAATATTCTGTCTATATCATATTTTCAGCCTTCCCTCTAAGGTCTTCACTTAAGAATTGTGTTTCTTTCAGAACCCATTCGATCATTTCACACTTCCACATGATCTTTTTTTTATTTTTAGAAGACACCTTGAATATCACGTGTGGTCTTTTTGTTGGGAAACAAAATAAACACACACACACAAAATGGCACAGAGCTCTAAAAAATCTGGTCAGAAAGAAATTTAAAAATGTCACATTGTATCATTTTTATTTAAGTTAATACTTGTTGTGCAGTATTGAAGTGAAAGTTAAAGATGGCACAAGTATATTTAGATGACGCAATCAACCTCATGATACCTCATTAATCTTGATATGTTTTTTTTACAATGTATCATATTTTGTTTTCAATGCTGGCAAAGTAATCATATGACATGTAAGCTTGAATATTTTTTTTGTAAATTATGTTGTTACGGTTTCAAGGGACACTAACGCAGAGTTATAATTTAAAATGTCCTCTAATAAAAACTAATGTTACCATTGGGTGTAAGGTGGCTCAGTCTATAGAGGGCAGGACTGACCCGACCAGGAGGCCTGGTGTTTGAATGTTCACTGGTTTTAACTTGTCCTTTATGATAATTTTATAAAAAGACCCTTTCTCAAAATAAGATTCTTTGGTAAATCTATCACTATCAAATAATATTACTTTTTGAAGTAACAACTGCTGAATGTAACAATAGAATTAAGAGCAATGTTCAATGTGATAAAATTTTCTAAAATAGGCATGCTTTGTACTTAAGCTTTTTTGTTTGTTTTGTTTTGGATTGTGTGTTTGTTTTTGTTTTGTTTTGTTTTGCCTACTTTCTATCATTATGGTGCAAGTAAAACTACAAGGTACAGCAGTGTAAAGCTGGAGTCAAGACACACCATATATATCTCTTATAACTTGAAATCTATGGGATCAAACTTTGGTGAACCCTTTTAATTATAAACAGGTTATTTTGTGGAGATTGTAATAATAATATACGAAGTGCAATTAACTTTGCAGTGCCATTGCAAGTAAGAGATATTTCTATTATGTTCATTTACGTGGAATTAAAACTATCATAATCTTATGAAAGAATTTCAAAAGTCAGTTCCGTTAATATTTGTTTCTTTTAATTTTTTTATATTACTGGAAGCTCAAAACAAAGTATATATTATTATATATTTGATATTTGTAACCATAATACTATGATGTTGATTTATTAATGTTTCATATGCCTATTCGGCATAATGTACATGAACAATATTCTCCCTGGTGGAAGGAAGTTGTCAGGAGACTGACCTTCAATAGGTTCAAATGTCATTGCTGATTTACTATTAAGAGACTGTAAAACCTCAAATATAAATGAAGACGACATACCAGTTCAGGTTGAATGTCACCAAATCAGCACCAACGTTCCTGATGTGATGATGGAAAGGGTCAGAGAGCACACCAAAAAACGACTCAACTCTACAGTCAATGGTTACAGTCATTTTAGATGGTTGGCCCGCAAACAAGAATGTGCTGCCATGAGAGCTCACTCCCTTCTTTCATTTAAGTAACACATTGAGCGTATAAAATGATGTTACCTTAAAAGGACTGAGAGTTTTCATCCCAGGTATGAAATCAAGAAGAGACTGCACTCCGCTCATTTAGCCTATAACAGTACGGTGAGAAGGGCCCGTGAAGCAGTTTTCTGGCCTGGGGTGGCAAGTGAAATGAAACTATTAGCTGACTCCTATGAGGCATGTCAAGCGATGAAGCCAGCAAACTAAAATGATACACTAGTACACCTGATCACAGTCGACAATGCAACGAACTTCATGGAGGCAGACTTCATCACGTTCCTGACATCTCGCGCCTTGATAACGAAATTAAAAGCCTATTTCGCAAGGCGTGGAGTTCGTATAATCGAAAATAACTCAATGTGGCTCCCACTTCATACGTCATGAGTTCAAGTCATTTGCTGCTAAATGGTGTTTTTCCCACAAAATATCTAGCCCAGGTCATCACAAATCTAATGGCCGAGCAGAGTCGGCATTAAAGATAACCAAACACATGATGAAGAAAACGTTGAAGGAAGGTCAAGATCAGTATGAAGCCTTGTTAGAGCTACGCAACACGCCACGGCCATATGCACCAAGTCTTGCAGCAGCTGAGGCAATGTTTCACTTAAAGCAAAGAACGGGTCCTCCTTGGAGTTGTCTGACGAGAAAATCAGACAGCGGGACTGCGCACTGACGCGAGCAAGTAGAAGGAAAGACGCTATGACCCGTGCGTACAACAAGCGCGCCAAAGACGGACATCCTCTTCAGCCTGGTCAACCATTCGGGTGAAAAGTGTCAGAAGGAAAGCTTTCTCTGCAATGGACTCTTGCGAGAATTTTAGATGTCATCTCAAGTCGTGCATGTGTGGTCAGTCGATAGTATTATCTGAATGCGGGGCTGGCTACTGCTACACCCGGTGTCAGTATAATGTGACTGGCTGAGACAGGAGTCATGGTATCCCCGCCCTGTCTCGTGTGTGGCAGCACATAAAATTGTCAGACGTCCGTCTTGGGGCCCGTCTACAATATAGCCTATATAGTGCTGCTGTTGGACGTTAAACCAACCCAACCCCTAGTGCTACGGCTGGGTATAGTTGCGAAGTCTGCAGTGCCTTGTGGTATATTCGAGTAAATGTGTGAATCATAGGGGCAGTTTGTTCGATTTGATATACATGTATAAAGGACGAGAACCCCACATTTTCTAAAAGGGTAAAAAGCTTCTAATGTATCTTAAGCATATATGAATTTTTTTTTGTTGTTTTTTTTTTGTTTTTTTGTTTTTTGTTTTTTTGTTTGTTTGTTTTTTTTTTGCTTTATGGCACCGTGTAAGTTTGATATAGTTAGAAAGAAGAAATTGGAAGTTTATTTGGATCGGACACTAGGTGAGTGCATATTGCATGAACGTGTGTACCGGGATCAACAAACGAGTTATAGTTTGTTGTCCAATACCCCATAATGCTGATTAGTCAGATCAGAGAAAATAGAAACCGTTTATCTTGAAGCCTATTGGTCATGTCATTATAAGATAGACAGAGAGAGAGAGAGAGACAGACAGACAGAGAGAGAGAGAGAGAGAGTAGCTGTCATACCCTATACCGCTTACTGGTCAAATCAAAGAGCGTACATGTCATACACCCCACTTTGCGCCTATGGATCATGTCAGATAGAGGAGCTGTCATACCCTATACCGCTTACTGGTCAAATCAAAGAGCGTAGATGTCATACATTCCACTTTACGCCTATGGATCATGTCAGATAGAGGAGCTGTCATACCCCACACCGCTTATTGGTCAAATCAAAGAACGTACATGTCATACACCCCACTTTGCGCCTATGGATCATGTCAGATAGAGGAGCTGCCATACCCCATACCACTTACTGGTCAAATCAAAGAGCGTAGATGTCATACATCCCACTTTGCGCCTATGGATCATGTCAGATAGAGGAGCTGCCATACCCCATACCACTTACTGGTCAAATCAAAGAGCGTAGATGTCATACACCCCATACCGCGGATTGGTCAGAGAGAGAAGATGCCAATCTTCATTCTCTTGTCTGATTCGTGATCACAAAATAATAATTGTTAGCGTTTCATCGCAACCGCTATACCCTTTAAGTCGGCGCCCCGAGAGCCAGGGTTAAAACTCTTAGTATTATCGTCTATGCACTGCTGTTAAAATAGTTTCTCAGTGAACTCCATAAGTTCAAAGCGCCTAAGTAAAGTGAGACAGAACCGCTGTGTTTAGTGTATGTGTTACACCCGTCTGTGGGCAAATTACGGGCATAAAATAATTATTGCATTTTGTTGTTTGTTTGTTGTTTTTTTTTCCTTTGAAAAATCTCTAATAGTAAATCTTCAATAGGCTCATTCATTTAGTTGTAATCATAGGGTTTTTATCTATCAATACTATTAGCAAAAATCTATCTCAATTCGAGTAGGTGTTACTTGATATGACTTTTATTGGTGTTTTATATGCCTATTCGGCAAAATGTACATGAACACTGCTCTCCCTGTAACAGGAAGTTGCCTTTGTTTAGTTTATTAAAGACGTTACTTATTCCCTCACTACTCCCTGATGGTCCAGCTCTTGTATTTAAATAATAAAACTCCAAGTTCTTGGATTAAGTCGTTTGTCATATCCATAACTAACATTTGTGATTTTATTGATGTAAAAAGTTATATAGATCTACTCCAAACTTGCTCATTTTACACAATTATTTTTACACTTTTACAAAATACTTTATTATTCATATCTTGACCTATGATGATAATGTGTCCCTCTAAACATGCGTTTGTGTAAGCCATGCAACAACCAAAGAGTAATTAAGAATAAGACCGAAATAAATGTCCATTGTACCGGTACTACATGTATTTTCTTCATGAAAACCATAGGAACCAAGTTATTAGAACGGGATTTCGAACCAATTAATGTTTTTATCCCAACAGATTGTCTTGATGGGGGCAGATAACTTTGAATGTCTTTCCTTCGAAATTGATAGAATGGGGCGTATGCTAGCACATTATGTAGAGGAACAAATTGCAGGTGATATTATGGATTGAAACAGTCCTGTGTTCATGGATTTGTTTGTTGTTGTTGTTGTTTTTTTTTTTTTTTGCGGTTTTTAATTTACCGAAATCGGAAATTGGCACTTACAAACTGTGATGACATAGATGTGATTTTTTTCTCTACTTTATGATTTACATTGTTACAATTTTTTAAACCTTTTATTTGATGTCCACTTTTTTTAATAAAAAGATGTATTTTTTATAAGGCAAATTGCTTTGTGTTCTTACTTAGACTCTTTTGGTTTTCAGATTTTTAATTATTTTTTTATGATGCAGTATTACATCAGCCATTTATAATCCTAACATTGCATTCAGCTTCAGACACTCTGAACAGGAACACGTTGAGAAAAGAAACCGCTAGTTATGTGGGGTTTTTTTATCAAGACAGCTGATAACATACAAAATTGGAGAGACATGACTGCTGATGTCTATAACAGATCTAAGACTCAAAGAAGAAGAAGAAGAAGAAGAAGAAGAAGAAGAAGAAGAAGAAGAAGAAGAAGAAGAAGAAGAAGAAGAAGAAGAAGAAGAAGAAGAAGA
>RQTK01000008.1:822038-852968 GCA_003991915.1 Elysia chlorotica
ACTATGTCTGTCTCTGTCTCTCTGTCTCTCTCTCTCTCTCTCTCTCTCTCTCTCTCTCTCTCTTTCTCTTTCTTTCCCCCCCCCCCCCTCTCTGTCTCCATCTCTCTCTATTTTAACTATTTATCTATCTACTATCTATCACCCTCCTTTTACCCTATGTCCCTCCTTTCTCTCTCTCTCTCTCTCTCTCTCTCTCTCTCTCTCTCAAGCATATATCTCTATCTATCACCCACTCTCGCTTTCCTCTCTCTCTACCCTTTCTTTCTTGATCTTCTATCTATCTACATATCAATCTCTCTTACTCAATCTATCTTAATCTTTCCCTCTCTCTTCCTTCGTAACTGCCTCCTTCCTTCCCCCTTGTCCCTCTCTTCCTTCACCCCTCACTCTTTATATATATATTTACATTTTCTATTTAGATATCTGCCCTCTTCACTCACATTGTATCCACTAAACCTCTCTACCTGACTAACTTCCTCCCGCCCTCCTTTACACGCATAACATTAATTTTTTCATCGGAGCTTGACTCCTGAATTGATCTATAATTATTTATAAAGCTATGAAACGATGAGAAGGAAACACAAATGAATGTGTGGCAATCTTTACTCTAGTTATGCTTTTGCTACTATTAAGCGCCATTTATCATCAAAATTTGTCAGAGGTTAAAGAGAGAGAGAGAGAGAGAGAGAGAGAGAGAGAGAGAGAGAGAGAGAGGAGAGAGAGAGAGAGATCACTTCCTTAAATTTGCAAACTGAGCAATCACGTGTATGTATGCCTACTACATGAATTATTCATCACTATGTAACATGTGTAGGCCCCTATGTATGGCTTCTAATATTCATCACTATGTAAAGTCTCGTTGGTCTTAATTTTACATAAATGCTAATGAAATAACCCAACGTGTGTTTAGTGTGTGACAAAGTTTCAGTTATTAAATTAGTTCAGCCCGCTTCCGTCTATATAAATATTATTCATTTCTATCGCACACACGATTACCACCGAGTTATGAAAACTTTTTCAGATGTTGAGATTTCAACATCCTCTTCTTAGTTATATATCCTAAAGGCAACAGCAGCAGATGGTTGTGATAGTTCTGGTGGTTGTAGTTCTAGTTGAAGTGATGGTAGTATCTTTCTGCATATATTCATAATAGCATTCCTACTACTTTCTTTTATAGAAATAGTTGTTTTTAATAATATGGGATAATAAAAGACTTATATTTTAATTAATTTTTGTACAATACAGTTTTGAAAAGTAAATGACGATTTGGATCAAAGTATAATTTTTAACATAAATATTTATATTGTATGAACAAGATGGTGTGTGACAACTCACAGAAATGTTTGCTATATTCAACCATTATTGGTGTACATTTTATTACGGCACCGATGAGTTTTGCCTGGGTGTACGGCAATCTGTCATCCTACATGGACTCCTACTTCCAGTTTGCCTGCTCACCGCAGTGCATGGATGGAGACAGCCAGTGGATCTTAGGTCTGTGCGTCGCCATGAACTGCCCGGGCACTCTGGTGACGAGTTATGTGGCGAACAAAGTGGGGCTCAAAATGACTGGCGTTATGTCCGCCATCTTGGTTAATGTTAGTCTCTTCGCAGCCGCCTGGTCTATGAAGGTGTCGGTGTTCGGCACGACGATACTAATGGGCGTCATGGTAGGCCTGGTGCAGGGGATCACCTCCGTGGTTGTCTACCAGTATGTTTACGGCTGGGCTGCGGACAGATCGTCCTTGTTCATTGCGACTTCAGTCGGGGCGTCCACACTACTCTCTCTAGTACAGAACCAAGTCATAACATTCATTGTGAACCCGTACAATCTCAAGCCTGACGCCATCCGGGGTTCCAGGGCGTTCTTCTCCCAGCCAGAACTGTTGGAGAGAGTGCCCGCAGCAGTCTTCTCCTACGCCGCCATCACAGCCGGCCTCCAGTTAGTGGGATATCTTCTTTTGGCCAGGAGATCGTCGGCTCTTTTACCCCCGTTGAGTTTTTCTAATGAACCGCAAGAAAAAGAAGGTGAACCAGATGAAGTTGTTTCTAAAAAGGATAGGACGTCTCCTCAACGACCGTTGCAAAAGCCAGGAGCCCCCTCGAATAAGCAGAGCTATAAAACTTACGGCACAAATGGCGCTTGCAGTTCTTCAACCAATCATAAATCTTTTGATGAAACTAGTTTCCACTCGACTATAGATATCGCCAGTGTTCAATCTGCGTGCCATATAGATCTTGCAGAGAAACAAATATCACTGACGCCTTCTCAAGCATTAAAGACGCCGACATTCTATGCGGCTTTCTTATTTGGGATAGTGACTCAGTATTCTCTCTTGCTGAAAGCAAATTTCTACAAGCAGTTCGCGCTCCTGTTCATCCCTGACGACAGGTTTCTGACGCTGGTGGGTACCTTCATCCCCGTGGTGGCCGCCAGCTCCAGGATGAGTGTCGGCGCGGCCCTCAGCGCTCGTCTCATCACCATCAAGACTGCCTGCATCCTCAGTCTGTCCGTGAACAGCGTCCTCTGTGCCTTCTGGTATATCGTACCTCAAGTTGACGCAGTTCTCTACATGTTTTTGGTTCTCTCTCTGGCTCTGGTCCAAAGCATGTTCTTTGTGATTGCCCCTGTCGTTACTTTGCAAAACTTCGGCCCTGAACACTTTTCTACTATCTACGGTTTGTTGATGTTCAGTTTTGCTGTGGTCGGTCTTATCAGCCCAGCGGTTATCCCTCGATTAATACATTTCTTAGGCTGGTTCGGGCTTTTTGCATCCGCTAGTCTAATGTGTTTGGTCACTCTGTTGGTTGTTGTTTGTACAGATTTTAAACCTCCTAAAGCAAGCTAATGATTCTTTTTGAAGCTCAGTTTGCAATGTAATGTAGGCATATGTGTTGTATGTTCTAGAACAAAAAGTATAGATCTTTCCAAAACACGATACACATTCTATAAGGAAAAAATGCCATATTATCATGTGGTACAGGCAATCCTTTCAACTTACACCACCCATTCGTTATAAAAGTAAGGCGGGATCGTGTATCTCTTTCCATAGGCGAAATTCAGAACTAACTTTTTTTACCAAAATTACAATAAAATACGCGAATCCTAACAGATGTTCATTTCCCTTTGTGTGTGGGTTTGTTTGTTTGTTTTTTTAATTTTTTTAACAATGGTTAATTCCGCGTTTGAAAATAATAATGATAATAATTATTATTCTTTTCACTTTTTAATTAGAAGAAAGGGAAGCGAATAATTGAGTCGTGGTCCATGAATAGAGTATATAATTATGTACATTGTGTCTGAATATAGGCTAAATATAATATAGACCGGTACCGAAGCGGAAAAGAATAACTGTACACCATATACGAATGGTTATAATTATTATTGATGTCCTCGTATTTGTGGTTTATTAAATGAATAATGCAAATGTCACTATGTTTTAGCTCAGAACTTTAATTAGAGATCGATCCAAATCCTTTTCTTGTGCAGTATCATTTTTCTAATGACACGACAATAAAGACATCAAAATGTGTATGCACAAAATAATTCTAGCTTCACTTGTTATTTTCTAATTTCCTACTCTACCCATTATATCAAGATCCCAATTGAGTTTTTCTCGTAAAATTTAGTCAATGTCACCCACACACATACAAAACCTCATAGAAGGTTGGTCATTTTGTCGATAAGACAAGTGACTATCACCAACGGTCAATAGTGACGGTGTTGTTTTTTGTTTTGGTCTGAAACCGAAAGTAGATCTTTTCTAGATCCTAATCAAGGTCTGTTTCGGAGAAAAGCAACAAAAAACGGTTCTTTGAGCTATCTTTCTACAGATATCCATCTACATCTAAATTGAAGGCTATAAGTCTAGTCTAGTCATTCTCTAGCTCTGGAATTGGAGTGGGGCAACTCATGACCATCCAACAGATCTAGATAATATACCTAAATCTTTCTAAACATGACGTTAGTTGGTTTCGAGCTATTATTTTTAAGTGTTCGAGATCAGCTTCAATCCAATGATGATGCAGCTATCGCAGTAGTTCATTGGAACCTCATCTCAAATGGTCTTAAATGCTGTGGCACAGGAGATACATGGCCTAATTCACAGGTAGCCTATAAAAATGAATTTTTGTTGTGCAAAATTAATTATAAATAGATCTATAGATCTCGATCTGGGCCTAGAGTACTAGACCTAGAATCTAGATCTATAGATAAATGACACATTTATCCTTTTAATATGTCCTCTTCTGAACTAGATTCTAGGGCCTACACTCTCTTAAAAAACAGCATACGTTTTGAATATTTAGCCTAGCCTAATATGAAAAAAAAATATCCATGCATTTTTAACCCCATATATTGTACAATACTTAAAGGCCTAATGAAGATCCAACTTTGCAAATATATATACTAGATCTAGATCTAGACCTAATGTAGATATAAGATTAGCTTTCCAAGAAGGGGAGGTTTAGGCTACATATGAATGAAACTTAAAACTAAAGCCCCACATTGTGCCATTGTCTGCAACAAGACATACTTAATACTTAATTAAACATCTTGGTGTAATTGGCATAAAAGCTTAGATATTTGTATTGGATA
Organism: Elysia chlorotica; assembly: GCA_003991915.1. Classification (NCBI taxonomy): domain Eukaryota; kingdom Metazoa; phylum Mollusca; class Gastropoda; family Plakobranchidae; genus Elysia; species Elysia chlorotica. The sequence continues at coordinate 826,636 of RQTK01000008.1, forward strand.
GTGTTCTAATGAATGGAACATGTTTGATTTGCTTTGACCAAAATCTAATCTAGGTCTAGACCAAGCAACACATCGTTGAGAATGAATAGTTAAGAGAATAGGTGTACGCCCTACTAAAGCTCTTCCTCTGTCTCTCTCCTCTCTCTCTCTCTCTCTCTCTCTCTCTCTCTCCTCTCTCTCTCTCTCTCTCTCTCTCTCTCTCTCTCTCTGTCTATCTCTTTGCCTGTCTCTGCCTGTCTGTCTGTTGCTTTCTTTTTGTAGAATCCCTTCCTAAGTACAGTTGTATCCATAATGTTGATGTCTAAATTGAAAGTTTAAAATAGTGCATGTAGGTAGTGAAACGTACCGGTATAGAATTTAGAACAAAATTATCATTTAATTTTGAAGGAAAAAAAAAAACCCAGCAAAATTGTCTCTAGAATTTCTTATTTGAAGCTTTATTTTTCAAAAATTTTCCAGGGGAGCCCCTAGTTTAGCTTTTGCCTACAGCGGTCGTTTGTTCAGCGAAAGTTTTAGCAGTCCTATAGAACTTTACGAAAAGTGTCCCTCTTTTTGTGTAAATCAGGTTGGCAGCTCTGCCTATACATTTCAAGGCAAAAGATTATGGTTTTGTATATAAAACAAATTTAATTTAATTAAATTTATCAACTCTGAGTCTGGTTAGTTGTTTGGTTATTTTTGCTGCAGTGTTTGCCAAACTGTGGAATATGCTTTTATTTTGGATACTTTGTCTTTTGTTCTAAAATCTAATTTAATGTTATAAAATAAATTATTTATGTTGGTTTTACAATTATTTTTTTTTTTAGATCAGAGCACTTTATAGTAGATAGAAAGTGTTGGAATTCGATTTCACTATCAGTAGGCCATATGTTTCATAATTCAATGGTCATAGATAAAATTATGTTTCAGAAAAAATTATCAAAATTTTGAAGCTACATGTATTATTTTTACAGGAAAAGTTGATTTCCAAAAGCTTTAATTGAATACACTATTAAAATGCTCTTCTGCTTCTACTTTTTCTGCAATTCCAAATGACTGTTTAGAGTGAAAACCACATCGGAAGTGAAGCTCTCCCACAGGGCTGGAGCCAGGACCAAAGTATCTACACACTGCGCTATGTTGATCCCACGTCCAACCGCACCTACTTGATGAAGGCTCTGGCGATGGATGGGTCTCTTATTTTGCATCTTGTGGTTGGTTTGAATTTCTATTAGAGCACTTCATTACTTCAACATAACGGCAAAGAAGATAATGCAACATTTATATTATTTTGGTCTATTAGAATTTAGTTAGTTGAAGATAAAGATAGTTTTGAATAGCTTATTAATTCTTTTCTTCAAATCAGTTGTGACCAAGGTAGCTAAGAAAACTTTACTTAAGTCAGATGCAGCAGAAAGTATTAATTGTCAAAAATCACTTCCTATAATGATATCCACTTTCTTCAAGCAATTAGAGCTCCTAAAGTTGTTGTTTCAAGTGGTTGATTCCTCATTTTGCAATGTATAACTGCAAGGATTGATCTATTCCTTATGTGATTGATCTTTTTTTCTTTGGGCAAAAAGTAATTGGAAACAAAACCCTTACTTTTCTGCGTTGATGATGAAGTTATAAAGTTGGTATACACTTATTTGTCAAGGTGAAATTTCATTTATTTACTATTATCTACTAGAGTGTTTGGATAGAAATTCAAATGCCATAAATAGGACATGATTTTGAACATTTAAATAATTCGTTCCTTTAAATCTATTAAAATAATACATTGTGTGAGATAAAGATGTGTCATTGAAGATCAGTCAAACCGCAAAAAAAAAAGGTAATTCATGCAAAACAATGAATATGACATAGAAATTGATTCGAAAACGGGATCCAATTTATTTTTCTATAACTCAAATGTTTGAGATGTAGATTTACAAATGTATTATCTTTCACTGTAAAAAAAAAAAAAAGACTGCTGGCTTTCCAAAAATACTTTTTATGTTTTCTTTTGCTTCTTCTAGCGCTGCTTTGATGAGAAAACTGTGAGCATGACAGTCCAATCCCGAGATTATGTCACCAACAGCCGTGAATCTGTGCAAAGGTAAGATTTTTTTTATTTAAGAATTTAAGACTTTATCTTTGGAGTTGGAAAGGTCTAGTCTTAACTTAAAAGGTTAAAATTAACGTACACTATCTCTCTCTTCTCTCCCAACAAATACGAGTATGTGGTCCACACTCAAATATAACAGTCTTTCATTTTTACAGTGCACTTTTATTTTATTTCTTTATGAAAACAAATTTTTTGATTCATGGTTTTCTTTTTTTTTTGTGCTGGTGTTTTCTTGATAGGTTTGTTGTACATAAATACTTTTCAAATCATCCAAGAACATTCAAAAAATTGGAAGGAAAGCTTATTGATGCATTTATTATTTCTCTTTTTTACTTCATTTCACTTCATAACATGTAAGAGTAACAAAAATGTTATTTCATTGCATTTCCAGTCAATATTCTCCATTAATTTTACTTAAAGATTGAATTTTTTTTTTATCATGCCACTCCGTTTGTCTGTTACTTCGCTTTTAGAGCAGCAAATTTCTTGTTTACTTACATAAGATCTTAAACTCAGTGTGATTAAACTTCAAGCTCTATAATACTGATTGTGATAATATCTTATGCAGCACTTATAGAGCCCTGTCAGTGCTGAACAATCAGCTGGACAAAGAGCTCTATGAAAAACTAGTAAGCGGCAGATCAGGAAGTGCAAGAGGTTCCGCGTCAGATACAGCAGCATCCTCATCACACAGGCCTCTGTCTCACCCAAACCCTCCTGAACGCTCTCCCCTGATGGTGGATCCTCCAAGGGGTCCAGGTAGTGGCGGTGGTATCGGTTACATACCGCCAAGGAATCCTCTGGGGTAAGTGATCAATGGCTGTGTTTACATATTAGTGATCAACTATAATAATAATAATGAAAATTATGTTTTGACACAGTTTAACTAATAAGCCAAATGAACAGTGTGCTGCGATTACAAATTAAGGATTAAAGTTTCACTGTTATGAAAATTCTTCATCAATTCACAAGTGCAAAGATAAACTCTATTGGCAGAAGAAAGACAAATTGTGAACTTCTGACGTCAGTGTTCTGACCGACTTAGAAACAGGCTGTATGCAGATGATAGGCTTGAATTCAAATTCTTTTTCTTAACTAACCTTTTTAGCGTATATTTATTTCACAGACCAGGGTCATATGACCCATTAAACATCGGAGGAGCTGACCTTGACCCGTTTGGTAGAGGAGGTGGGATGTTCATGGACCCTCGGAATTTTCCTCATCTGCCCGGAGGAATCATGCCTCGACCAATGCCAGGCTTTCCTCCGTGAGTTTTGTTTTAGTTCCTTTTATTGTTTTAGATTCTGAATCAAGAAGATATGTGTTTTAGATTCAAAAGAAAACATGAGTCTTATTTTAAGAGTTACATTTAGGTATTTATTTTGTTGGGGTTTCTATTAAAATATGTGTTGCAGCATTTCATTTTCAATTGTGCTTCTAGTATCTTATCTAATGACTAAACTAAAAATTATTTAAGTAGCCCTAACTCGACTTTTAGGAGCCTAATACTTAAATATTATCTTGTATATGTTAAATGGGTCATCTCTCTAGGGCACACAAAAAAAACAAGATGTGTCAGGTAATTTAAAATATATTTTATTGAAGAAAGGAGTTTTGATCAAGATAATGAAATTTTTTGTTCATCCACTTTCAAAATTCATGTATATTTTTGTTTATTTGTATAGAGGTTCAGTCCCCCCAGGTGCTAGATTTGATCCAGTGGGGCCGCCTGGACTGAGACCACAGTAAGTAATCTTTGGTCACAGAAAGTAAGGCTCTCTTCTAGTTTAATGTCTCTTACAATCAATAAGAAAAAAATAAGTCAGCTACAGTGGGACTTACTTCAACCTTCGACGTTCCTAATTGAAGCAGCTTGCTTTACCCTTGGACCACAATACACCCATGTCCTCTTTCATTTCAATGTATAGATGCGTAAACATGGAAAACTTGCACATCAATATTCTTGATCATTTAAGTAAATAATAGACATTCTTGTGACAGCTGATGAGAGTCAACCATAAGCAGATAACCCAGACGTCTGACAAGATCTGACAAGGTTAAGAGGAAAATTCTTTACCAGCAGTTTGCACTGATGTTTACATTGCAAACACGCACAATGCCAACAGTGTGGAGAACTTTGGAAATGATTCCTGTCCCTAAAAGATCATGTGTCATACCATTGGACGATCTAAGATTTGTTGCTCTTAAATCTATTGCTTTTAAAGGTTTTGAAAAACTAGTATTGAGATAATTATGTCTTAACTGCTACAAATAACCAGCTTGATATTTTTCAGTTTGCCTATAAAAAAAAAGAGGAAATTTTGAGGATGGTGTGTTGACGTTTTAAATACTGTCCTAAAACATCTTGAGACACCCAGAGTTTTTGCTAGAAATTTATTTGTTGATTTTTCACCAATTTTATACACTACATTAATGACTACCAGACAAAAGTCACACAGATTAATTAAACTTGCGGACGACTCTTGCCTAATGGAAACAAAAACAAACAACAAAATTTTTACTTTGAAGAAATTAACAAATTTGTGTCATGGTGGGAGATTAACTTTTTAAATTTTAACGTTAATAAAACAAAAGAGATGATTTTTTATTTTACACAAATCAAGGCACCTGCTTTAACACCGCTAAAAATAAGAGATATGCAAGTTGAAGTTGTTGACACATACAAATATCTCGGTCTCACCATTTATTGTAAAATTTCTTTTACCACACATAATGAAATCATGATTTAAAAAGCTTATGAACGACTGTAATTTTTAGGGAAATTTAAGTTTTTTAATTTCAACTACGTTATTATGGAAAATTTTATGTCAACTGCATCCGAAGTTTAATATCCTTTGGAATTACCTGGTTTGGAGGAAACCTATAAAAAATCTGTGCTCAACGAGAAAAGGATTTGTGTTTGTAGATGTATGTGTATTCTTGTGAAGAGGTATGTGTTTCTAAATAATAATTACGTATGTCTGACAGTGTATAATTTCAACAGTGTTACATGTGAATATAAAAAGCTTATTTTATTTTTTTTTCTCATGTATGTTTAACTGATGTTGTGATATTGAATCAAATGTATTATTCTACGACCAAGAATTCCCAATATGATAATAAAGGCTTGTCTAATCTTTTTTTTTTGTTTTAAAGGCACCAAATTAATAACACTAACATGTCAAACTTATTCTCATTAAACTTTGGAGTACAACTGGTAAATTGAACAATGAATGAAAGTTGTCAGCCTCACCAGATTGTAGAGATAAAAAATATTTACCAAATGCAGGTGATATTCAACGCTATAAAAGGATAGTTTGTATGAATGTTATAAATCTAAATACAATATTAATGTGATACAATGTCGCATACAGGACTTTTTTCATAGTGTCATTCCAACATAGTGCATTATTTTTTTGTATTATTATTCATTTAAATTGTTTTTAAAAAAAAAGAACCCATGGAATTGGATATACAATAGAACTCAAATATAACGAATTGGGGCTCAAAGAACACCTTACATTCAATGAACACAAAAAAAAATCCCGATTTTTCTTCTTCTTTGTATCTATTAAGCTACCTTTGATCCAACTCAATAATGTCATACCCATCCTCAGATCCAACGAACCAGAGGTGTAGGCAGGCTAACAAAGTTGCATACCAGACACTCTAAAAATACACGTATAACTCACACTAGTCACACTTTTCAAACATTATTACTGATCAGTTGTTCCCTTGAGTATCAAAGCTTTACCTATACTGTTCAAGCGGTTTTTGTTTTCATTTATAGAGTACAGATTTGAACCAGTGGTATCAGGCTATTAGTATTAGAAGCAGAAAAAAAATTTATTGGTAACCAACTACACGTTTCTTTTAAATCTGATTCCTTTGCTTTTAAGTTGGCTTCCGTTTCGTGATATTATTTATGCACATTTGCAGTTACTCCTGTATCTTATAATTAATCCTTAACCTTTAACTTAACATGTAAGCACTGTTTCCTCTACACATTGAATTTTAAGTATCTTTTTAAACAATAACTATATGCAAATAGTAATAAGTGCCTAGCTAATGGTAATGGAATGGTTCATTGAATTTTTGTTTTTATTTTACTTTTTCTTCCAGACCTGATCCGGATCATGAGAGACCTCCAAATGGTTATGACGACATGTTTATGTAAATTTCTCCTTTGTTTGAAACTGTTTTAGTTTATTTTAAATATATTCTGTTATGATGAAATAAATTAATACAAAGAAAAATAGATGACAGTGTTCTTTTGTATCAATTGTCATTGTAATGTTGATTGTTTAGTTGTTTTTGTTGTTTGTTTTTTTTAGTAATAGTATTCCATTGCTAGCAGCTGACTGTCATGTTAACTTCTTTCTCTGAAAAAAAAAATTGTCTATAGTGTGGAGAAAGATAAAGAGAAAGAATGAAATTTAGTAAAAAGAGCCATGTCCCTAAATTGTAGTAATTCCACAAAATCTAAAAGCTAGACCTATCAGTATCACTTAAAATAAAGGAATGTTTAACAAACTCATTCTTTTAAGAGCTATACACAGCGTAGAATTTCCCCCAAAGTGCAGCATTTTAGTTGCGAGCAGCAGGCCACAACGACCGAACGACTCGCTGAGCTTAGGAGACAAAAGTGATGCCGCGATCGCTCACACATGCGACAATTAATCACTGGCTTGACAGGCGCTCTGTGTGTGCTGTGCATGTCTGCCAATTTAACGGCAGGAGTTGGTAACAAAACGGAAAATTCTGCCTTTTTTGTCCTCACAACGTCAAAACTACTAAAGATTCCTACACTCATTCTGATTGCCAGATTGTAATCTATAAGACGCAGGAAATTTGCTCCAGATCTCACCTGCTCTCCATAAATGAACTGTGCTATTTCTTAAAAAACCATGATGTGTGTAAAATGTGATGTATAGTTTTGAAGTTTCATGCAATCATTTATGTAATAAAATGTCTCTGATTATTTAAAAGAATAATGTTTGTTGAAAACTTGTCAAATTTTATTGCCTAAATAAAGTTACTTAGAGAAAATTTTTCGATAACGTTTTGTTATTTGGGGAAATAAAGGTCCGACATGTTTACATTTTTGTTGAAAATCGTGGAAATTTTTTTTTTAATTTTTATTGATTATTATACTTATTGGGTAGTCACGGATTTGATGATCTAAAAAAAAGTCTTTCGATTTCCTACCCGATGACCAAAAAACTACTTGAGCTATTCTTTTAGTTCTAATTGTAAAGAAGCAATGGCCATTTTTATTTGTATTTTATTTTAACATTAATGTGGGTTTTTTCATATTTATTTCTTGAGAGAAAAAAATAAAACCAATATATTGGCAATGCTGCAGGCTCGCTTACACCCACACAGGCGCTGATCGAAGGTTGAGCTCTATTGAGTTTTTTACCTTGGTCAGTCTTCACGGGCCTGGGCTAACCAAAGTATCGCTGATGCAACGCTGTGTATAGGACTCGGTCACCCAGTTTGGATGTGATTAGTATCCAAGAACTGCATGGATTGAGGGAGAAAAAGAGAGAAACTGAGAGACAGAGAGAGGAAGAGTGAGAAATAGAGAACTAGAGAAGAGTAGGAACATTTAAAAATGTAAAACGACATTCGAGCCCGCAACCTGTTCTTAACATAATCAGAGACTGAAGAGACATTGTTGACAAATTTATTTTATTATTGATTATTTATTGATTCAATTTGAATTCTTGCTAAAATTTCTGATAAACAAGTAGGTTGGAATGAAGTTTAAATATCAACATGTCTCATTTCAATATTGACGACTAAATAAAGCACATTTATAAATGACATTTCTCAGGGCTTTCACAGACACATGACCTTTTGTGTGTCTCAGTTTGAGCTTATGATTACAAGTATTTAAAAGAACATAAAAGCATCACAGTCATAGTACAAAATTAAACAGATATTTACGAAAGATAGACATAATGTATGTCTTTGAATAATACTATAATTATGTCAAAACAGAAATTTTAAAAAGTACCTTCTCCAAAGTTCAGTTTTGATTCACATCAAAGTCTTGTACAAATAAGGCCTGAACACCAACTTCACATTTTTTTTTTTCAAAAAAGAAAACAGGGTGTCTAAATCTATAATTGTTGTTTGAATAATAGCCACAAAACCTGCCCTTTTGCTGTTGCTCGAATGGTACAGTGCTGGACATTGAGGTTTGATCTGCAGCTGGTGCCACTTATTTAATGTAAAGGAAATCTGCTATTGATGAACAGTAGCTGGTGAGTCTTTTAAGAAACCAAGGGTTCTACCCTTTAGGACAATAATTATTTTGATCCAGATTCATATTGAAACATGATAATTTAATTACAAATACCTTTTTGCCTGCTTTGCTCTTTTTTTTTAAAGATTCATAAAACACAGGTAACAGTTTTCATATATTCAGACACAAATTTTAACAAAAATAAAATAAAGAGAGAAACTTTTGACAGGGTTTACATCTCAACATAGAGTGATATATGAAGACTACCCGAAAAATGACAATGTCCACATTTTGAATTCTGATGATTTTTTCCCCTACTTCATTAAAATTTACTGATTGGTAAAAATTGTCTTTGAAATACTTGTTAGACAATTTTTTTTCTCGGTAAAGTCTGCATATTTTTCTTCTTTTTTATCACATAAGCATTATTTAATTTGTAACTCAATAAATTTGTCTTCATTCCAAATATATTAAACCCCAAACTTGTAGACAAAATAATATAAAGCAATGGAAATAGGTTTAAGCATCAAAACAGACAGTTTTGCTTGAGGCAACATACACTACTGACAGTCATAAAATATATTCTTACTGTTAATGATCAAAATTGTTTACACATTTATTGACAAATGGATCCACACTGGCAGCTTTGATACAGTGACTAAGGGTTGAAACAACAAAATGGCACAAATTTCTAAGAAATTCGATAATATTAATTTTGCTTAAAATTATACTATTAAAAGTACAAAAATCTATCAAACATTTGTTACTTCCTTAAAATATACAATGAACTAGTACATGTATTAATGTCAATTTCTCCTGAGAAAAAGCAATCCTGTTCACACACAACAAAAATAAAACAACAGAGTCGAGTGGAAAACTGTTTCATGTTCATAGCACAAAACTTTAACAAGATGAAAAATCATGTTTCTATACCAAGTACGTAAATGTTCTTAAAGCTCATAGGGACAATGAACAAAATTGTTATAAAACATGTAATCCTAATATTGCAGCAGACAATATTAAAGGATAGAATTGATTCTTAAATTAAACATTCTTAATCTTTACAATTTCAAACTTAGATTTCATTTTAAATATAAGATCATAACAGATGCTATTTCTAAATGCATTTCCTGTTTCAGTCTTTACTTTTTTTTAATGTTTTCAATCTGGCAATGTGTTGGCATGAAGGTGCTTGAAAGAAAGAAAGAAAAAAACTTTGCAAACAGTAGCATTAAAAAAAAAGGGCATTTTAGTTTTTTTAATATTTATATTAAAAGGGAGTAGAAAAAAGGGGTGGGTGAAAGATTTTGAATAGCAAAATGATCTTGGAGAACAGTACTTATCTTTTCTCTTACAGTGAAGAATTTCAAAGAAGGAGTCTTTATATATATATTTTTTTTTTTTAACCTTACGTTGGTATATATACACACCTGAATTACTTATGAATTGAAACGTTTCCATGATACAACTTTAATTTTGTGTATTGGAAAATATACATATATATATATAAAAGCACTAAAATATTTAAATTTATCTTTGAATTTTTAAAAATTAATTATTATATATATTATTCTATGGAAACAAAACAATTTTGTTTCCAAATCACAAATGAAAAAAGATACAAATGTTGAAACGTCTATGTATTTAAGGCACAAAAAACATGTTTTATCTAAATTAGTCCAAGAACAGTACACATAATAACTATAACATATAAAAATCTCACAAATTATAAGTTCTTTTTCCTGCAAATGTTCACAAGTGGTGTGACTGTGCAACAAAGAAAAACATTCACAAAACACTCTGAATATATGCACCTATTCACCAGCCAACAACACTCTCGTTTAAATTAACTGATTCTTGATCTTACTTTCATCAACACTGTAGTCGTAAATACTTGAGAGATTTACTTGACTACCATTACCAGCTGTGTGAAAGACATCTTATAGCCTTCAAACTGCACATAACTGCCCAATAGTTTAATTTAGTTTAACAAACAGAAAAATAAATGTTTCTAAATTGGAGAGCACAAATAAAATAATATTAAATTAATTTTTTTTATATATCAAGGACACAAAATATTTGGTAGTTTGGTAATGAGGCACCTCTGTCAACACAGATTTCTTGTCTTTATCTCCAAAAAAAATATTTCTCATTAATCTTTTTTGTTCTTTCACATAAACTTTTTCCCCATGTCTCTCTTTCAGATCCACCATTGAATGCAGCGGTTGAGTTGAGTTGGTTTAACGTCCAATATCAGCATTATATAGGCTGTATTGTGGACAGGCCCCAAGACTGACGTCTGACAATTATATGTGCTGCCTGTGCTGCCACACATGAGAAAGGGCGGGGATACCATGACTCCTGTCTCAGCCAGTCACATTGAACTGACACAAACACAACCAGTAGGGGGTGAAATCGCCAGGGCTCAAACCTTTTGAATGAAGCAACTAGTGTCCGGCTAAGATTTTAACATTAATAGATAGAAAAATCTTTGTTTGACCTCAAGCAAATCCTCCAGGGGGGTGAGGTAGCCCAGTTGGTACATAATGCGACCCTGAGACTTCAGTTTCTAACCCCAATCGGGTCACCTTTCTCAGTGCTGGGTGAGTCAACATAGTTATAATGTGACAGACTGTTCTGTTTTCATAGGTTAGTGTTGAGATCCACCCCTGATAAATTAATCGTAGTTGTTAAGAAACCAACAAAAATATTCTTACATGAACTTGCATTCACACACAAAATCAGATATTTAGGAATTGTTCAAACTGTGACATGCACATCATTTATGTAAAGGTGGAATGACTGTGAGGACCTTGTCGCTGTAAAGGATCCCCTATGGGATTATAGGGGTCATTAAACTAGGAGAAACACCAGTAATTATCTTTGTCCTCCCAGCAGAAATTGGTTAAAAAAAAACACACAAAAAACAGCCTATCTCAGCATGCGGCAGGTGTGCTTAAAGTAAACGTGTACTCGCATAATTCTGATTCCGACACTTTGAGGAGGATCTCTTCAACATCACATATCAGGTAAATCTGAGAAAAAAGAAAAAAGAAAAAACATTGAGGGATGGTGGAGGTGAGGGGAGGAGAAATGGAAAGAATGTTAAGTATTACAGTCCTCATAAAGAGTAAGATGAATTTTGCTTCTAAATTAATATGAAGTTTATGTTTGTCATTTTGAAATCTTTAAGCTTTTAAGAAGGTACCTGACTGCTACAAACAGATTCATCTGTGATTGCCAGCATTTTTTTTTTTTACTGAATTTTCAACTTCACTTTCGATAGGCTGTCATATTCAAAAATAAGGCCGGTAATTAGATGTCCATAGTATGTAAATGTTCATTTCCATCTTCCAGACTCCTTACAAATAGTCCTTTTTTTTTTTTGCTCTAACAAATTGTGCCTCTTTTAGAGTTATATCATCAAGTTATGAACAAAATGCTTGATAACTTACAACTTTGATAGGCTTCTTACTGAAAAGCTAACAGAGACTTGTTTTAATAATCCACAATTTTTTACACATGGGTTAGTATACATCATCAGTATACATTGATGCATCAGCCACTTGCATATCTAGGGTGAATCAGGCACAAGTAAGAATTTCAGGTGGGTTGAAAAGCAGCAAAGCACTTTTATAGGTCAAAATTTGAAAACTTTTCCGTGCCAACCTGAGCCTGAAAAATCCAGGACACATCAGAAATTGACATCAGCCAAGTTTAGATAAACCATAACCTATCCGAGTCAAACTCTTCTCACCTTTGATCGCCTTGCTCTTCCAAACGGGCATAGCTTTGTATCTCCGTCCACCATCACCAGGAGCTGCTGACCTTCGTCCATGACAACGGGCTTGGCGTTGCGACCCAGATTGGTGGGGTTCCCAGCCTGCGCCCTCTGCTCCACTTTAGAAAATGGGCACACCTGGATGCAAATATTAAAAAAAATAAAATAAAAATAAAAATAAAAATAAAAAAGAGGAAAAATATTCTAGAAAAAGCAATGGCAATGGTCAAAGAGTATGACATCACTTGGATTAATTGCACAAAAATGTTATGAAAATCTCATGCAAGTCCAGTTTGTGGTACAAAAAAGAAACAAACATAAATTGTCTAAGAGGAAGTGGCTTGTAGAAATACATAATTAGTCTCTGCAAATCTGGTGATTATACGTAGGAATTATGATATTTTTTTTCATCTAAAGTTTCATTTCTATTAGACTTTTTTTTCTATCTGGCATTTTGGACTCTCTACCTCCCTCCCTCGCTATCTCAGCTGTCATGAACCAAACAAACACTGACCTGGTAAGTGTAAGCCTTTTCTCTCAAACTGAAGCACTGCTTACTCAGAGGATAGAAAACTCCATCAGGGCCATATTTCTGAAATAGTCATAGATCGGCTTATGAGTGGATTGAGCCAGTGAGAATAACAAACAAACAAAAAAGATAAAGATGAAACAATGACTGGAATAACTCGCAAGGAGCAAAAGACATTAAAATGTGAGAGATTTTGATTCAAGTAGTGAATTTCAAGTGAGTTGGTTTCTTCTTGTCCAACATCAGCAGCTAGACTACATTGTGGACAGGTCCCAAGAGTAACCTCTGACGATTTCATGTGCTGTCATATAGAAACAGTGCGGTCACATAATACTGACACCAATTCAGTCAGTTGGAAATTGGAGAGAATAAAATAACCTCTCCTCTTGCAAAATGTATTCTGCAAGAAATTCAAACTATCAAACTTTGAATTTTAAGTTTCCACTATAGACTGTTGTTTTAATGTTTGAAGAATTTGGTTTGTTCTATTTACGACTCACTTTCCTCTGTGCTGGCTGTGGCAAGTCACGGAAGGCCTGCCTGATGTAGTCTCTCTGGAGTTTCTGGCCCCTTTCCCTAGTCATCTGCTTCTTGCGCTGGACGTCCACAATGAATTTGCACTTGTCAGAGCAGGGAGCATGAAAAACAGCACCCAGCTTTTCTCCCTCTGGTTTGCAGAGATGTAAAATACGAAAGGTCAAAATGAGTGAATACAATTTAAAAAGTCATAAAGCTTTAATAATGTTATTGGAATTCATAAAACTGCATAATGATGGCAGAATTAAAAAGATCAGTAAGTAGGGAGCTGGATTGAAGAGCAAAGAAGCTGAGGTGAAATTCTTAATAGGGATATCTACTGATGGAGCTGGTTTTTATCTAACCAGTCATTTTTACTTGACTGAAAGCTAGCAGATTTCAGGAAGGAGGAGCAGGAGCACGGACATAAACAGCGAATAGCCTACTATACCTTTGAAGGAGAAAGAGAGAGAGAGAAAGAGAGAAAGGGATAGAGAGCAAGAGTGTGTGTGTGTGTGTGCACAATTTTGTTTTAATGAGAAATTTGGACTATCATCATTATCATCGTGCTGACTTGTTGGTAGTGTCTGCCTGAAGAGCTCTGTCTTGAGTGATCCTGCCTCGCTGGACCTCCTGTGTTTTGTTGCTTCTTTAAATATCTATATTGCTTTCTTTGCTAATTCGTCTGCACTCAAATTGGACTATCAGACTTTGGTTGTTTTTTCAAGATCCCACTGTCCAATATGTAATAAGACAACGTCTGACTGCACAACAATACGAATACAATGTACCCTTAATTCTGATAGAGTCTGGGAGGAGGACCCCACCCCACTCGTCACTGCCGTCGCAACAGTCGCAGATTCCGTCATTCACTTTGCTGGAGCTCACCGACTGAGGCGGGAGACCTGGAACTTGACTGCTACAGTGGAAACTGGAAAACAAAGAGAAATTGTCTTAGTCCAGCAACATTATGAGTTATGTGACTTATGCTCCAAGTTTACAAAAATGTGTTAATCATCCAGATAAAAGTCACATGGTATATCTGATTTTAAGATGTCAATATTAGGAGCAATTCATTTTTATAAGCTGTCAAATTTTTATAAAAATCAACATAGAAGAGACCTGATCAAAAGTCACTGTACAATAAATTGTAAACATTTGTATAATAATTGCAATGCAATTGTTGACTGATATATATTATAATATGACTGGTGACCATATTAAACTATCATTACTTTTTTATCGTTTCCTTCTTTTCAGTGCCATAAGTAGCTTTTCCTTGGAATAATAATTTATATAAAAATTATATTCAAACTTGCCTCCCATGAGGACAAGCCGATGTCCCAGGCTCGTCTGATCCATCAAGACAGTCACAAAAATCATCATTCACCTGCTCCGCAGGAATCCGTGTCTGAATCAAATGCATTAACACATCGTGACATGTATATTTATATATACACATTGGCTCTTAATGTTTACTCTAACTGACTCTAATTTTTCATGTTGGTTTTTTAATAACTAGAAATGACTAGAAAGTCATTAAACAACAAATATTGATATTGCTGTTTATAAACACATATTAATAGTAAAAGGCACTTTTTCCACAAAACGTTTTCAAGAGATTAAATGCATAAATATGTTGTCTCAAATTATGTTTTCAAGTGAATCTAAGGTGTTTAAGATCTCTTGACTTTAGAGTCAAGAGAAGTATGATCTTACAAAACATTTATAGCGTACACATCATTTAAACAGATTTTGTCTTCTTCATCAGCTTCATAAACTTTTAAATCTTTTTTTTTTAATATCAATAGGTTTACCTTTTTGTCAGATAAACAAGCAAAAAGACCATCCTCTCCCAAAATATAGAGATGCTTGTCCTTGGCATGAACTCCTCTCATGTTGATACTGAAATTTTTAATACCGCCTGTTTTTGACTTTTCATTTTGGACTTGAAGTACATTGTCTTTAAGGTTTGTTGCCCCTGCATCAATTTTCGTTTCAACTATTGTACCATCACCTTCTTTCACATTTGCTTTATTTTGATTAGAAACTTGAAAGTGAGAATTTAACTTTTCACTTTCCACTCCATTCTTAATTAGACCTGCTTCTTCAAGTCCATCATTCATGCGGACTTCTCCATCCACTATTCGATTTCTACCCTTTAAGAGAATATGTTGATCATCGTCATCCTGATAGGAACTAGCCTTGTGATTAATCTGTCCCCAAGCGCGGGCCCTTGCGTCGGAGAGCTCCCCTAGCCTGAAGACACTAAGACACTGAAGCATGTAGAACAGGCACACCACTATCGCCAGCAGGGCCAAGGTCTTGTATTTACGTTTACACAGTGCCTGCATTTTGTTTAAAAGTATGACAGTTGACATGTCTTGGCAAAGCCATAGATCACAATGTCAAACTCAAAAGGCCACATCTGAAAATTGAAATTGAAATATTATTTGGCTTTAATAAGTTTCTGTATTTCATAGGGACACATTCTTCAGAAATTAAATTTTTGCTTTAACCACTGGATTAGTTGGGGATGTCGATAAATAATTTTTTCATAAATTAAAAGTGGTTATCCTTAAAATGATTTCACACTTCTTTAAATTCATTAATTTGGATATTCTCTGTTAATTTTAATTTTCTATTTATCTCCTATTAAGAGGCTCTCATCTAGTATAAAACAGGTTATATTAATAAACTTTATTTCTGAGAGCTTTATAATAAAAAAGACATTTGCATTTTAGTAACAATTATTAGAACTTTATAGTTAAATATGTGAAAAACTAAAATACTAATGACAATATAATATATACACAATATGTGCTTATATAAGTGGAATACTCAATATATATTGTGCCTGATAGCCTTGTTTGTCTCTGAAATCAATTTAAGGCTAAGTGATGTAGAACACCTGGGTACTGTGTGAAATAAAGATCTCTCAAGCCTTGCAGACCATTAGAATGCATAAATAGATTATTACTTAAATTGTAGACCTAAAAAGGAAAATTGAAAGGAAAATTTGGGTTGTAATAAAAAAAAATACACATCCTTCTGATAGTTTAAATACTTATTTTGCTTTTAAAAACAAAAAATTGTTCTTAGGACAATGAATTTTTTTCACCAACCTAGAAAGATTTTTAAAGAATTCATTGACATCCAAACTCGGCACAGCGTCCTATTTTGCGATGGAAGAAAATAATTATGTCAAAATCAAGTCATATTTTGTGAGTTTATATCATGAAAAAAATACTGTTCACACTAGAGTCATGAAACTTCAAGCCTTTACATTTTTTTTGATGCAGAATCTGATAATGTTATCTATTTGATAATTGAAACACTGCTTTTATCTAAAATTACATTTCAATTTTAAAACTAAAATCAATAAAAATATATTAAAAAATGCATTATATTTTGTGAGTTTGATATAGATCATAAAAAAACAACATATTTTTCACACTAGAGTCATGGAACATTCAGGCTTTATGTTGTTTTTTTCTTGGATGCAGAATCTGATTATACTATCTTTCCAATAATTGCACCACTGTTTATATCTCAAAATTGCATTTTATGTAATGATATAAACAAGCTACCAATGTTATCTCACCAAGAGTTGCTCTGTTCAAAAAGAGACCCTATCCTAGTTAAGACCTTAACCGAACAGGTAGGGAAAAAAAAACAATTTCATGTCCCTGAAATTTTAGCATTATTGATAAAAATTATGTTCTCGAATGCACTAAAGAGCCTGATACTAAATCTAGATGGTCTGTATATACATCCGAGGTGAGCAAGTCAAAACAAATTTAAGCGACCTATTTTCTAAACACTTCCAGTCATAGGAGTAACTGACACTTTTAAATGAATTCGCATTATCGCATTTTTATAGCAGACATGGGTCCATTCGGTTGGCACTGTAGACCTATTATGAGCAATACTGCTCAAAGGTTAAATTCTGTGGTATGCGTTGTGATACAGTTACATTTTCTCGCACATGGGCCGAACCAGGTATTACTATATTATCAATACCATTCAAAGAAAACCTCTACGATTGAGCAAGTGCTCCAATACCGCATTTATTTCGCAAATGGATCAGATCGGATGACATTGTATTTTCAATGAATCAATTCGGTACCGCTCAAAGGCAAAATCTACGATTTGCGGACTTTGAGGGCAAGGATGAAAAGGGAGATTAAGTAGGAAAACACAGAAAAAGGAGCGGCAAAGTCAAAATCGCGGAGTTGGCGGATCCGCGGAAAATTATGATCACTGATTAATGTTTGGGCATTTATAATTCTGTAGGGTTAGGTTCATTACTCTACTGGAAGTCAGCCAGCAGAGAAGTGAGGGTCTTATTGCTCAAGGTTCAAACACACACTGTTATCTCAAAAAGTACTGTGCACGGCAAGGGCATTAGTCCATCTATATAGGCTAGATATATATTTTTTTCAAGTCAATAGTACCTCTGACACTCAGTAAAGCTAGAATCTAGATCTATATACAGTAAAACATGCCTACAGCGGGATTCTCCGGCCCAGAAGAAAAGTCCCGCTGTAGGCAAGCTCCCGCAATAGGGAAGCAAAGGGAAGTTAGCAAAAAATTATAACAAAATTACCTCCCTTGTATAACGATAAAATAAACGTGACTATTGGGCCGTAGGCCTGATTTTATATTACTATTAGTATTATTAGTTCAATTTTTTTTTGAGTTTTTGTTTTTTGTTTGTTTCTTGTTTTTTTAATACACTTTTCACTTTTGATTGGTCTGGTTTGAATTGTCCTTTCTTGATAGCTGACATGATCGGTTCTTTATCTTTCAAGAAGGTGTACAAGGTACCAGATGAAATCTTATAGTCTCTGCAAATTTTGGCTTTCGATTTTTCTTCCTGTCAACTTCGTTGATTATTTCAGCCTTCTGTTCAATCGAAAAACATTTCCTTTTCTTATTAAGCCTTCTCCCCTCTCCCCACCCCGATCGATTACGACCATTCTTTTGTTTGCGTTGTTCAACTTGTGTAACAACTAGCACCGACAATCATCCCTCGCTTTCACTTAGGCAAGGATTAGTACCTATGTAAGTATGTTCATGTCTAGATCTAGAATGTGCCTCTTTGTCTCGAGGCCACGCACAGTCTTGACTGGTAACTATCCGTCAATCCATCTCTTCCCTTCCCCACCCCTAGTCCCGCACTTTAGCAGTGCAAACCATAAACCCATCCCACGCCGCTGTGGTTAGGCTAGGGCGTGGAAAACAAAACAATGTCGTTCTTTATTCTTCCTCTACAGCTCGCTCAAACTCTCCCACTGTATCCATGTTCGGTCCTGTCCCTGCCCCGTATATCAACGCACAGGTAAATATAGAAAAAAAACGGGGCTACTTCCAAGGTGCCGCTATAGATATCTAGTTGAGCACTACTGTACTAGTAACTAGATCTAGTATGATCTGGCAGCATGACCTAGATTTAATATTATAAACGGTGCATAGATATTTCACCTTCCATAGAGGGTGGATAAAGATACCTGATTATTTTTGCCAGGGGTGGGGGTAGTCCTTATACCACCAAGAATGCATCAATCAGACTTTTCTTAGATTATGATGAGGTGGAGGCTGCCATGTTTGAGAAACCGAAATCTCACTCTTGTGGATAAAGAGTAACGATTGCAAAGGGTAAACCTATGACTGCATCCTTTTAGAATCTAGAATGTAAACTCGACAGTGAATGTTTGATTAATTTTAAAACCCATGTTTTTCCTTTAATGAAATGGCCAGGGGCACTAATTAGGATAATAGACATACTGCTCATCAGTCTGCATCAAGAGCTGCTGGTCTATCACTACACTACGGTCTCATCACTTTTTTAACACAAAAGATGTACGTTTAAAACGTTTTTGTAAACAAAGCTATCTTTCGCTTTTCCAAACAAGAGTTATGTTCATTGACCATATCCGGTCAACAAAGTTGTGTTGTCTTACTTGTCTACTTGTCTTGATGTCAAGGTGTGGTGCAAGACAAGAATCTATTTATATAAATGGTAAAGCGTTTTCTGTGTTGCCTATACATGTATAGCTCTATATAAATTGAACTCAGAACATTTTTACCTGCATATATTTGTAAATCAGAAACGGCAAATTAAGACCTACAGTTTTCATTGAGAGCTTTCTAGATCTAGGCCTATTTGGCTTTTGCATTTTTACGAGAGACTTCTAATCTATTCTAGATCGAGAACATATAGATCTAGATCTAGATAGAATTGACTCTTACAGGGAAGATCGACAATCTTTATAATTTTATATAGGGTAATATACAACCTAGATCAATATCTATACCAAGCATTGGATTTCACTTTTTCTGTCATTTGGTTCTACAGTGAGTAATTTAAAGGAAGTGGCTATTTCTCGGGCAGCCGGACAAATAGTCGAAAGGCTATTCCTCCGACAGTCTTGGGTTGGCATTGCTTGCTGATCCATCTAGTGGTCGTGACAGCTGTCTCAGTTGGAGCCATATGATCATGATGACAATGTCGACATGACAAGGACAAAGATGATGATAATGATGAAATGATAGTGATGGTGGTGGTTGTGATAAAAAAAAAATAATAATTGTTGGTGCCCCCTTCAAATTTCAGCACCTCATATGGCTCCAACTGCTGTCACAACCAACAGTTGGATTACCAAGCAATAATGCAATTCCAACCCTGTCGGAGGAATAGCCAGCTCCTAATTTAAATCCTTAAATGGGGAAGAGACAATTGGAGTGTTTAAGTCTATTACTTTGTATACAGGTTTTTGTTCAAATTTTGCTATTCATAGCACATGTGTTTTGGGCAAAATATCGCTTTTAAATATCCTATATAGATGCTCAATTTCATAATTTAAGTGTTTTCGTTCAAATCAAATTCTTGGGCCTGACCTTCGCGTAAGCTTAAAACATCTCCCATAATTTGACGTTTCCTAGGTCTAAAGAAAGATTAAGTACTAGATCTAAGTTCAGCAAAATAATTGCAATACTCAGCATTTAGACAGAAAAACTATAACATATATGTATAGTGCATACTGCAAAGCTTGGACAAAAACACTAGATAGATATTGCAAGACTCATTCAAGACATAGGTAAATTAATTAAAGTGATTATTAGTCTAGAACTATTAGAAGTATAATTTAGAGATCTAGATCTATTCAAGAAACAGAAAGTCATGAATCAAACTTAAAAGCTGATTATTAGATTGAATGCTTAAAATATATCAACACAATATCATCATAGTCTACCATTTGGATTCTAGATCTAAGTTTAGAACTATACTTCTAAGACTTGATCTGGATCTTATATTTATTTCACCAATTATTTTAGCCTAGAGGACAAGAACAGACCAAGCTTTTATTTTCAGCTTCAGAATTTAAATATGACTCTAAGTCTAAATATACATCTTTAGTCTGTGTTGACCATCATTCTTCAATTAAAAGTAATAGCACTCAAATACCAAGACCATTTAAAAAAGGTTCATTTCCCAATGTCACTAATTTGCAGTTCACTAAAAATTTTGTTTGTTTTGTATTCTTTATGTAATCACCAGGTCTTGGATATAAATGTTATCAGCTCCAATCAATCCAAACACCCACTGTGAAATAATGGCCAGTAGCAGCAATAATTCCATACCGACATCACCATGGGCTAAGGTAGGTTATCACATGCTTAAAAATGTCTGTTCTAGATATGTCCCTGTCTATGTCTCTCTGTCTGTTCTCTTTGGGGAGAGGGCTAGCCCAGTGATAGAATGTCGGCTTTCGGCTCTGGAGGTCCGTGGTTCGAGTCATGGCGATTTCTCCCCTTTCTGGTTGGGTTGGTGTTAGTTTGTGACTGGCTAGGACAGAAGTCGTGGTATCCTGACCCTTCTGGTATGTAAAAGCACATAATATTGTCAGACGTCAGTCTTGGGACTCAACTCAACTGCGATATTTATCTATCTCACATTCCCTCCCCCCTGTTAAAAATCCATTATTAAAACAATTATGAGCAGTGCCGAATGGGACTTCTGTTTAGATAGCTTATTATAACTTTCATGGTGTATCTTTATCCTAATTTTGTAAATTTGTTCAATATCTAGATCATTGTTTGATTTTAATTTTTCTCTTGAATTTTGTGTGGTAATTTTCTCATTTTCCCATCCAGACGAGTGTGAGTGCCCCTCCACCGTGCTCTCTGGAGGATGTGATGAGTGAGCAGCTGGCTCTGGAGGTGGACCATGCTCAGTACGGTGGGGATCAGGTGGTGGCTGTCCAGCAACAGCTCTTTGAGCAATATAAACAAGCAAGCAGGTGAGGGCAGAGACAGGCAAATGGATAGATAGAAAACTAGGTCAGATCAGCTATCACTAATCAGCAGTCTATTATCAGTCCATTTTATAAAGGTCTTGTCGTTTCCAGATATACAGTTCTTTATGCTCTTTTTAATCATGACTGAGTTAATGTCATAATCCCATTTCCATCTTCTCTTGAGAAAATAATGGATATTATGTGTTCAAAGCAAGACAAAACATATTAATTTTTGTCACCCTTTCATGCACAAAAATATTCACAGTATTGTTCAATGTCAATCATGCTGTCTGTTGCTTTGTTTTTATAAAGAGATCAGATGGTCTTAATCTGCACTTGTGACAAATATGTCTATTTTTTTCTGGAAGTTTAAGAGAAAAAAAAACGAAAAATCTTTAAACAGAATTGAGGAAAACATATGTGCCTAGCCATGTTTCATTTTCTCCTTCATCAATGTGCAAAATGAAGTAACTGTTGTTGTTGCTGTTACACAGTGAGGCAGCAGCTGCCCCAGGCACTTACCTATCTGACGCAGAGCTGGCAGCTCAACTTGCCGCAGCTGAGACCTCTTGGGATCCTAACGATGAGGCAATCGCCCGTTACCTGCAGAGAGAGTTTGATAAGGAGTATGATGCAATGGTGGATCAAGTGGAGAGAAAATACAACGGCACAAGCAAAGGTGAGGTTCAGAGTATTAACATTGGCATTTGTCAGAAAATGTTACTCTTGTCAAAAGCAGTGATGCCAGTATTCTGTGAACTTATGGATTTTCAGGTTAGGTTAATTTAAGTTTAGTTTAAACCTCCACCAGACTTAATTGCTATTTTTTCAACCATTCAGTTTTGGATTAAATTTCCACTACAAAATATTTGTATGCATTTTGTTAGCCAGTTTGGCTAAATTTGTACTTTTATTGCTGGTTGGGTTGGCAGCACTGCTGTTATGCAAAGTATCCTATAAAGGATTATCATCATATCATGCTTTCGGTTATAGAGAGCAAGTAAAACATTTACAGCAATGTCAATATTGTGTAAATTCAGGGATTTTCATAATGAAAAAAAAATTTTGAAGTGGCTAATTAGGGTAAGTAAAGATTTGCAAGTATTATCTTTTGTATTTTAGTATGCTGTGCTGCTGCACGCACAAAGGTACATTCAATAAATAAAAATCCAGTTGTTATCACTGATTGTACAGAGAAGCTAGACAATGCTTTTTAAAACTATTATAACATAACTGTTTTATTGTCTTGCAGTGTCAATTTCTTTTGAGAACTACAAAATGAAACATCAGAGAAAAGAAGCAGGAGTTGATGAAGATGAGGATGATGATGATTTTGATCCTGATTTGCCGGAATTTCCTACAGCCACAAGCTGGGGTAATGACTGTTAAAACTTGTAGAACGTACACATCCAGATATGTTAACTCCCATTCTTTACATCCTGTCTGTATATGGAAACAGCTTTTTACAAAATTCCTCACAAAATTTCTCAAACACATGCTCACTTTAAAAGCATCCCTCTAAATTTTAGCTCTACTTACATTTGTGACATAAGCCAACGATTTATTACAAAATTTTCAAAACAATATTTATATAATAAATAGTATTAATAATATTATATGTTATCACTTTAATATGTATTTAGAACCAGATGTAGAACTGATTTAAGTTTTTACCATAAATGGTTTCCAATGTGACCTATGATTCAGTTTGGAGCGAGTAGCTTTAGCATACACTAAGAGAGTACACAGGCTTTAAAGAAAAAGTCACTCAGCTATCTAAACAAGATCTACTTGCACAGTCCTCACAACAAACGAGTTTAGCGTTACTATATATTTTTTGTTTGTTTGCACAACTATGAAAAAAATCTTATGATTTTAAAATACAAAACTCAACATTTATTTGGTTGCAAGAGTTAAATGCTGTTAATAACCCCTGTGAAAGTTGATATAAGAAATGGTACCTTTTGTAAAAGTAATATCTAAAAATATATTTACTAAATACATTAATGTGTATGTGAAAAGTTTACACTAAGAGACACCAGGAGCCTTTTTGTTGTTGTTGTTCTTTTGTTTTGCTAGAGCCAAAAGAACAAACGTTGGCTTTGTTTAGTCATTTTAAACCAAGGATCATTGGGACGAGTGAGTGAGTTCACATTTGAGAGTTGATAAGAAAACTTTCTTTCCCATTAACAGAGAGTTCTCAAATTCCCAAGATTGGTCCAAAAGGTTATGTAGGGCAAGGCAAGAACATCATTACTAAACATGATAAAGCAATCTGTGGCCGCCGAAATGCAGAGAGGCTTATGGAGGTAAGTATCAGCTTTTTGTATGTATATGTACAAGCTTCTCAAGTATTTTTTTGGGGGGGAAATGACTAACAAAATATTTGTCAGTGGATGCTGATTTACAATATGCTATTAACCAATGGCATATCTTGTATTTGAATTATCTTAAAAATTTGTTTTGTAAGCACCAAACTTTGCCTTTAGGTAGCCATGTGTCTTTGTACCCAAGGATAAGTTATAAATGCTGAGACAGGCTTCATGGATCTCAGGGTAATGTTATCATGATCATTTTAAGTGGCATATTTGTCATGGCTAGGCGTAATAAAGAAAAATTTCAAATAATCCTGCTTTCATCATATTTTTTTTAATATCATAATCTCTGCATTTAATACACTATGGGTAATCAGATATTGTAGCCTAAAATATTTTTTTCTGGAAGACAATTCTCTCGTCTTCTTCAGTTCCCACCTGAATTTGAGAGTGGTGATGGTGAAGGAATGGACATGCAGCTTCCCAACAAGGTTTACAATGGGCTCAAGGCCCACTCAAACCACGAGAGCAGGAAAGGACAGAGGGTCCACGAAAAGAAAGAACATTCTACAGCTGTAAGTATCTGATTGTTTTTTTTTTACTGTACCTAACTTAATCAAAACATCTTACAATCTTCTCTCTCTCTCTTTTGAAAAGACCAACTTCATGCAAAACATTCATTTAGAAAACAATACAACCTCGGTTTTCCTGAAAGTGTCTGTGGTAGGACCTTTTTTACAAGGGCGTGGACTATGACCTCTTTTGCTACCCGTCCCGAAATGATCTATGAGTGTCCTTCCTACACTTGAGTTCAAGCAAAAAAGCAAAGCAACACCCTCTACATTGCTATGAAACATCTTAACCTTTTCAATATCAGAGGGGTGTGGCATACCCCAGGCGCAAATAAATCATGGATTTTAATATTAAAACTAAGGTTTAGTTCCTGAAACTCTAGCTTTTTAATAGTATAATAATTGACAGAAGAAAAAAAATTGCTTTTATTGAATTGAGTGTTTTTAGACCCTTCTTCCCAAACCTAACTTAGAAAAATATGTTGAGTATACAGGGGTGTTACTTACCCTGTGACAACCAAAGGAGAGAAAAATACAAGGAGCGTTATGCTGTGCCAAGTGTTGCCATAGAAGCTGCATACTGGTAACATATTATCATCAGCATCGTCATCATCCTTACCACCACCATAATCCTGATAATCACCATCAATATGTTCACCACCACCACAATTATCCTCATCATTGCCACCATCATCAAACATAATTCTTATACTTATGATGGGCATCACCATCTTTATAACAGACTTTTTGTAACAGGACATAAACTTAATATAATTTGTTTCATTGTTTGTTAATACTAGACCAAGCAACGCCAAAAACAACAACAGCAACACCCTTAAATATAAAAGCTTTTGCTTGTGTTGCATCATGCTACATTGTCAGACTAGAGTTTTGGGACCTATCTGTGGTTTAGGCCTGTTTTTAGTTTTAGTTGTTTAAAAGGGATGTTAAATTCCACAAAAAAGGAACCGTCAGGTTATCCATGTGCTGGTGATCACAAATCCCCTCCTCTGCCCCCTGGACTACCTCCCCCCTTCACCTATTTTTCTCCTCTTTACTGGTTAAAGGGTATGATATACCACCTTGTTCCATTTAAGGGTTTCTTATGGAAAATATGTTAAACAAACTTGCTACTATCACTAAATGGCATTGGACCGACCAAAATCCGCTCATTAACAACAGGTGCAGCTTACAATAATCCAGGCCCTTTTGGTATTTTTAGTTTGTCATGGCTTTATTTATTTTACGAGATCTTTGCTTGTTTGTTTCACAGATCAAAGCTGTTGATCAGAAGACAAGGATCATTCTATTCAAACTGATAAACTCTGGCTTTCTGGCTGGAATTGATGGTGTTGTCAGTGAAGGCAAAGAGGCAGTCATCTTTAAATCTGCCGGTGGAGTGTAAGTTGTGGTCAAATTTTTTTTTTTTACTATTTTTATCTTAGAGTATCGACGTATGGAAGATCATGGCAAACAAGTAACATTTGTGTTGGTTTAACAAAAGGAAAATTTTCTTTTCTATCATGATCAAATAAAAATAAAGTCCATGTTTGATCTTCATTTTAATAATCTATTCTTCAAAGCTCTCATATCGTCAAGCTCATTCCACATTTGACAAGGTCGTTTTTGGATATTTTGACAAAACGTATTGCCTCTGAGACTTTGTTGTTTTTTTTCTCTGTGCCCTCATCTTTTTTCCTTTCTTTTTCTCATCAGGAAAGACGAAAAGCCTCTGCCTCCTCACGTCATTCTTAAAATTTTCAAGACAACAATGAACGAGTTTAAGATTCGTGCAAAGTATGTACAGGGTGACCATCGCTTGTCGAAAGACATCTACAAGAAGCAAAACCCTCGAAAGATCATGAAGCTGTGGGCGGAGAAAGAGTGCATGAATTTAAAAAGGTACTGAATTGGTTTGTGCAAACCACTTACATTTTCTAAAGCTCCTTTTTTTCACATNNNGNNNTNNTNANNNTTT
>RQTK01000008.1:853010-868010 GCA_003991915.1 Elysia chlorotica
AAAAACATATACTTTACTTTACCTCAAGATCTACTGGGCTATTGGTCTATAAGGAATCTTTTTTTTCTGCTTTTATGCCACATACTATACATTCACTTTTCCTTTATTTTTTCTAGGATGCGGCGACAAAATATTCCTTGCCCGACTCCGATCACCCTGAAGAAACATGTTCTGGCAATGACGTGTATCGGTGATGAGCACCCGGCTCCCAAGCTGAAGGTTGTCAAACTGAGCACAGAGGACATGCAAGATGCCTATGAGCAGACTGTGGAGGTAGGCAATAACCAGGCTGAGAACCTTCCTACTTTAGCTCTAGGCTGAAATTTGCTGTCTCTGTCTTTATTTGCCCCTCCTCTCTCTCTTGCCCCTCCCCCCCCCCCTTTTTTTTTTTTCACAGTGTATCAAGTATCAGTGTATCAGGTAAAGATAAATTGATGGCGAAGTGTGTCCAGAATTTATTGTGTACCTTTGATATCTCACAGCCATAAATTCTTCCTTTTGCATTTGTTAAAAGAGCACATGTTTGATATTCGGTAATTATAATTTTTTACTTCCCAAACGAAACAGCTGATGAAGAGGCTATACCACGCATGTGGCTTGGTGCATGCTGACTTGAGCGAATATAACTTGCTGTGGCATGATGGGAAGGTGTGGGTCATTGATGTCAGTCAGGCGGTGGAAAAGGAGAATCCTCACAGCAACGATTTCCTGCTGCGAGATTGTCAGAACATTACAAAGGTAGGCCTGAGCTGATCATTTTCCTATTTCTTCTTTTGTTTCAAAACCAGACATATAACATGTTTATTGTATGTAAATTAACTATGAGCTATAGCAATGTTTAAAAACACTAGTTGTTGTTGAGTTTTTTTTGTTTGTTAATGTTTTAGTTCTTTCAGAGTACCTACACAAGAAGCGCTCACTGTTATTCTTCTTCACTTGGATCAAAGTTACTTAAAACATTTGTTCTTGTTAATTTTTTTTTCAACTTCAATTTCTGATACTTTGAAAACAATTACTATAAATGTATAATATTAATATATTTTTTTATACTTTCAGTTTTTCAAGCAAGCGGGTGTGTATGGAGTCAGTAGCCCAGAAGAGCTTTTCATGGAAGTCACAAGCCATTCACTTAAGGGAGAGGGGAAAGTTTTTGTAGCTGAGGTATGTTTTTCTTTTCATCATTTTTATTTTTTTACCATTTTTTTAGATTTGTGCGGTGATGTTTTCATTGCTTTGTTGTTTTGTTGTTTTTTTATTCATTGATATATCTACAATAAAGAAACTGATAAATTTCAATTCTTTTTTAAATGTTTGCATAGCTTGTATATAGTCTTTGGTAGCAGAAAGGAAAGCTGTCCCGAAGTTTTAACTTCTAGGTCTAAAAAATCCAAAATTGGCTCATTTTGAAATACTGACACCGATCCAATCAGTAGTGAAAATCATGATGTCCAGAGCATGGATGGAGTTGCAACCTTACAGCTAGAAGGGCAGGCTTTACCATTGGACCACTGCTCACTGCACACTATAATCTGTGTACGTGAAATGTATAATAAGCTTTTTCTTGAAATACAATTATCAAAATGCTTCTTTTTTTAATTGGGTAAATTTTGTGTTTGTTGCAGGCCCAGAGATATCTCAAGACTGATTACGCTTTCGACTACTATTTTGAGCAAGACAAGGAAGATTTGTCAAAGGGAGCATCATCTGACAACAGCTCAGATAGTGAAGATGAAGAGGTGGATGGAGAGGAAAATAAATTAGGCTCAGAGAACAGTTCAACCAAACTACAGGAGGACAGTTGTGAAGCAAATCAAAGAGAAGCAGGGGAAAGTTCTAAAGCTGATCTGTTGTCCTCATTATCAGAAGGAAAAGAAAGTAAATCTACAATGCAGGATGATCATTCAAAACGATGGGAAATAAGCTGTGATGATGATGATGATGATGATGTGATGATAGAACTTGATGTAACCATTAGTATTCATTTACATTTTTAATAAGTTAATGTCTAATTTAAAAATATATTATTTTACCATAAAGGGAACTAGTACATGTACAATTACAATGCAAAAAGCTTAATTCAAATTGGAAGAACATGAGCTGTTTTTTATCTCTAATTTCTCTTGTCTCAGTGTCTTACAAAAATATTTTCTAATAGGTCCTCAGCGGTTTATTTTGATGAGTAGCTTGTTCAGGAACTAAAGAAAGGAGCAGTTTATTATGCAATTGGCTCTTCTGCTTTTGAAATCTTTTTTCGCAGAACAGCCTTGGTGTGAAATCAGTAATAGAAAACACAAAATGATTTGTATGAGCTTCTCTGTATAATATGTTTCTTTGCAGAAATACGATTTGAATTTTTCAAGCTTCAAAACTTTGCATTATGACAGATCCTGTCAATGTTTCAGCATTTTGAGTGCAATTGGCTTTCAATTTTGTATGAGGGTTGTTTTGAGAGCTGTTTTGTTGTTGTTGTTTTTTTTAATGATGACTGGTTTTTGTTTTAAATCAATTACTTATTATTCCCCCCTAAAGAGTACAGGTAAGAGTTGGGGCTGTTAGGGTGTCCAATAATCAACTACCCAATTTTAAATCTGCAGCCAGTCCAACCATTTTTGTGGATATATCAACCACAAATTTGCTTTACTATATTGCAGAGATAGAGTGCCTGCTAATGTCTGACAAGTTTCAAATCATTGTGGTCTAGAACTGTAGGACAAGATAGATTCACTGATTTTAGGTACCAATAATGCATTGCTGTGGCAAATATAAGATAAAAAAATTTTTAAATACATGTATTACTCCTTCCTACACCTGGAAAGGAGCCGATTTGAATGGTTGCAATTAAAATCAACTAAAAAGCAACAACAACAAAAATGACCCTGCGGACCCCTCCACCCCCCCCTTTTTTTTTTTTTTTAATTATGAAAATGTAATGAGTTTTCATATTTTGTGTAAAAGAAGCACATTTAATCTGACATCTTCATTGTCATTTGTCATAGTAGTAAAGCAAATATTAAAAAACATAATGATGCTTTCCCACAGATACCTGTATTAGACCAAAGGAATTCATTCACGCTCCCCCCTTTTTTTTTTCCTCATCGACTCAAATGAGAGAAATGAGAGGACGGTGTATTCACGGTAGTCAGGTGATAACAATTCATCAAAGAACTCTTGATTGACTTCACTATTAAAAGACTGTAGTGTTTTTACTCAGTCATAAACTCTGCCACTGCCTCAAGCAGCTTTGTCCTTTATTTTTTAACTGTCAACACACACACAACTTTTATTACAAAGAAATTGTTATAATTTTTGGGGGGTATTTATTATTGTTCATTCAATATTGTTATTTAGTTGTTTCCTGGCATAAAATTAATGGTATCTATGTATCTCAGCTTAAGCAATATATCGCAATACAGTCATCTATGTGACAATTAAAAAATGTTATATGTTAAAATGCTTCTTTTGTCCTGAGAATATTATATTGTGGAACATATGTTAAAAGTATTTTACTTGTCATTCTAACAGTCAAATGTATCCCTACCGTCAAATGAATTAAACCATTATTAATTATGAAAATAATTGTGTTTTGTTCAACTTCTTGTAGAAACTTAATCAGTGAACCATTAATTTTTCTACATAAGTTGTATGAAAAGCAGGATTGTCAGGGTGAGATTTTAGCTTAACGGCATATTGTAAGGATAGTTTGTCTCTTCTGTCTGACAAGGATGACAAGGTCTGCAGCTACGTCAAGGCTTTCTACCGGAGTGGTACGACAGGCCCCGAGGCTGAGATTGGTGGTGTATAATGTCTAGCATTTTTATATAAGATGGTCTGGCAGAGCCATACACTACGCTGCTGTTATTGAGTTTAGATCGAATCAGAAAGCGATAGAGGTAGAGGTGGGACTCTCTATCTGCTCCCCACTCTGTTGTGGGTAAAGTTTTAATAAGATTAAGTGCTTGTTGACACTTTTTCTTCAGATATTTCAGATGGGGGATAAAGGAAATTTTTTTGTCAAATATAACGCACGAAATGTTTGATTCTTCTACAGAAATTCTGTGGGCGTGGTCGATGTAGAGATCAGGATCCCTGTGGAATGTCCTTTTATTACAAAAATGAACAGCTATCGTTTTCTGGAGGGAGAATTTGAAGACGTTTGTGTCTACCCATTTCTGAAGAGCGCTAAGCTGAAATTGGAGTTGCCGCTTTATAGTTTAAATTGAAGAGACTAATACAACAATCAGTTTACATTGTTTTTGAGAGTCTCAGTTTTTTAATGTATTTGAATGCCAAAAATAATTGGCGAGAGAACGCTGCCCAGGGAAACTCCCTGCTCCTGCTTGATAGAGTCAGACAGAGAGGACCCAACCTTTATTTGGAACTGCCGATTAGCTATGGAATATTAAATGAATATGGAACCCATATCTTTAAGGTTTTGAAAATCTGTCTACGAAGTCAACCGGTTTCTGCTCAGACTGCTCTTTAAAGTTTTGAAATGTAGGGGAGTAGTGGTGGTTGGAGGAGTTCCGGAAAAATGAAGCGCCTAGTGTGTTTGCAATCTACCGTTCCCCCTCCATACACGATCCATCAGTCTCCCTCGGGTGCTTTACCAAAGAAGGGATAGTCTTTCCCTGTATTTTCCTTTCTGACTTCCTGATTTTGGACAGGGGAGTATCTTTATTAATTTTAGAAATGTAGCACCTCCAAGACTGTTGCTTCTGCAGGTGTATTGTACGCCGACCACCACACGTTGCTTTCTAAAAATAGCCAAAATATTTACGGGGGGATTTACCCTAAAAGCTAGAAAGGTTTTTGCCTGGCTCGAATCGCCAGCCGGCACCGGCTTTCGAACCAGGATTTGTCCTTTCGTGGAACCGTAGAGGTCTGAGGGATCGTCCTCTTTGCAATTTTCAATTGCCAATAAAGTATCGAAAAAGCTCTATTGAGGAGATTTCAGTAGGAGATAGAGACTGAAAAGCGTGTCACTGTCAGTCCGCCTGAGTGAAATTCCCACCGTTTCGGATAAGAGACGGTTTCGTAGTGGACAGGTGATAAAACAAGAGAAAAGTGGTCAGAGCCGTGAAGGCTTTCAAGAGTTGACCAAGAGTAGTCAAGAGAGAGATGGATCGACGAGCGTGAGGTCTAAAGTAGAAAAAATGCCGTTGCCAGAATGGCCATAACTCATTAACTGGACGAGCCATCGTTCAGGAGAAAGAAATCAGACCCAGAGTGAAA
This sequence comes from Elysia chlorotica, assembly GCA_003991915.1. Lineage (NCBI taxonomy): Eukaryota > Metazoa > Mollusca > Gastropoda > Plakobranchidae > Elysia > Elysia chlorotica. The sequence continues at coordinate 858,243 of RQTK01000008.1, forward strand.
TGTTTCTAAGAGTTGTCCACGGGCATCAGTCCTTAGACTGCTTCGCAGTGAGTTATGTGCGTTTACGGTTTAAGTCTCCCATAAAAATCACGGGAGAAGGAAGATGATCGATAAGGTCCGTGATATCAGAGTAGGAGACTTGAGCAGATACACCGAACAGAGAGTGAAAGACTTCTCTAAAGTTTTAGGGACAGTATTTTTTACAATGATAGCAGAAACGCCGCTTAGACCATCCATACCACCGCTGTGGAGAGATAGGCAGAGAAGAGAGGCCTCTGATGTTGGGGTAATTTTGTTTCTTGAAGGCAAGCTGCAGCGACATTATCTTTTAACATAATGTCCTGCAGTTTATGATAGTTGGCCCTGAGGACGTCACCGAAGATGGGAAAAGAGGAAGGCTCCGATGTTCGGGAGCCACATTTGGGGAGGGGGAGAGAGAGACGTTGCACCTATGTCACTTCAGTTCCTTAGTTGTCGGTCAACGCCTCAAAACGATTTGGAGTTGCCAAAGGGGCTCGCTGCTCAGATTTAGGTGATGCCCTAGGCTTGAACTTAAGTCGAGATTCTGCTACCACGGGTGACTTCTTCGGTTGGACCGGAGAACCTACTTTGAAGGTCTTTTCTCCTTGATGTTTGGCAGTGGCGTTGGCCCTGCCGCTGCCCTTCGCTGACTTTGTACCAAGCTACTAACCTGGGGCGTGGTAGCGCTGGGGTTAGAGCGTCGGCTTCACATGAGAGGGAATTGTGCCCAAAAACTACTGCCGTGCTGTTAAGCGCACGCTCAATCAGGAACAAGACCTTAGGGATGAATTATTTAATCACCAGATCCAACTGGGACATGGTATTCATAACAGAAACGTGGTTGCACAGAGAAGGAGACGACGTCATCATGAGTGAACTGACACCCCGTGACTATAATTTATTTTCAAGGTCAAGACTGGATCATGGTGTCGCAGTGCTGTACAAAGGCGCATTAAGTATCAAAATCGAATAAATCAATAAATTTCCATCTTTTGAATGCACCAAAATTATAGTCAGAAACATCGTTTTAATTCTCCTTTATCGTCCCCCAAACGCACTCACAAAACAATTCATTGATGACCTGCAAACGTTAATCGAAGCGACTGTCGGTACAGCTAATCGACTAGTTATACTTGGCGATTTCAACATTCATTTCGAAAACCAATCAAACACATATGGTCGATCAATTCAGAACGTCTTATCGAATCATTGCTTAAAACAACATGTGTTGACACCGACACAAGCATAAAAAGGTCACGTACTCGATTGGATAATATCAAACATTTTAGACAATTCCTTCACCAGCAACGTAGTGGTCAGTGACTTTCAAATTTCTGACCATTCCGCGGTTGAGCTAAATTCGATAACGTTAACAGAATTTTTTTTTAAATCCCACGTCTGATAAAATCGAGGAAGATAAACAACATTGATATAAGTCACTTTAATAGTGACTTGAATAGTAAATTGTTTAACCCCAATCGTTTACACGTGGAGCACCATGAGCGGAACCCTACCAATTCAGAATAGATTGTTTTAATGACGTCCTCAGGCTCCTTGGTTGTCCCCAGCAGTAATGGATGCAAGGCGGCGCTGCAGGGCGGCAGAGCGAAAAGGGAAACGCACATGGTCTGATGATGATTGTCAACTTGTTGGTAAGTTATAAAAATTTATTTTGCGTGTTTTTCAAATTCGCAATTTTCCATACAAAAAACTACTAAAACTCGGCTATTTGGCATGATAGAAAACTTAGACTTGGTGACAATATTGATGAAGGTATTGCCTTTACTATGCCAACCTAAATTTTTAATATGTCTATTAATTTTCTATAAACAAGCGGAACTTTATGATTATACTAATTTTTAGTTATGCGTAAAAACAATTTCCAAAAAAATCATAAACATTTTTGTTTCAACTGTATCATAAAATGTTGTTGACAAAGCCTTTATCATAAATTATGTTAAAACACCTTCCATTTCAAATTCAAGTTTTCTAATCCAACTAAAATGAAGAAGTAGTGTTTCGAAAATGTAAAACAAAATCCATTAAATCGGTTGATATGACCGTCACCATAGCAACCAACATACGCATTATTGATATTAATGTATTTTCACCGTTAGTAAGTCCTAACTTGAAAAATATTGAAATTTGTATAAATACTAGCACATGCAACAGGGTTTTTGTTAACCGGTTTATTTGGATAAAAATATGAAACAAGCACGACAAGATATACGTATTGAGATATTGTTTCTGGCTTGCATGTCTAAATAATGGAACCACATGTTTTTTTTTTACAAACCATCGTCTTATTTTACTTTCTTTTTTTTTTTTTATCTTGACGCACGGTTGATCACAAATTCAGGAAACATTTCTTGTTCAGTTAAAAATTTAATAACTTTTGAGTAACTCAAACAACAACTTTTCATCACTAGAACACATAAGCAGACTGAAAAGCGTGTCACTGTCAGTCCGCCTGAGTGAAATTCCCACCGTTTCGGATAAGAGACGGTTTGGACCTAACAGCGTCGGCTGTAAAGAAACCAACACACCAACCAACCTTCTACGCAAGCAACTTAAAACTACTTACTCTCCTCAATATGTAGAGCTGTACCCATAACTAAAACGATGTCCCCCTCTGCTGTGGCGTTGGTTTGCACGTCGGGTGTATTGCTCACCTGGATCCCACTCTTTCTGTAAGCCTCAATATCGATGTGGTCAAATCCAACAGAGAAAGTGCCAATGGTTTTCAGCTGTGGACCTGGGTAGAAGCAAGTAGACGAGAAACGAAGCCAAAAAATGTGACTAGAGGTCACATGGTATGAAGCGCGCTAAACATAGGCTTGCCTCTTTCTGCGCGTAGCACTTACACCACTGTTTCCATAGCAAAACCAAGTGCGCACTGCATTAAAATCCTAGCTGCACGCAATGTTTACCGCGCTTCGCCAAAATCTAGGCTTTATTGTGAGGGCCCAATGCTAAGTATACAGGTTGAAGTCACCGTTTTTCTGCATTGACTTGATTATAAGCAAAGAGAACTCGTAACTTAACATGCGTACAACAATTAAATGCGTGGCCTGCAACCGATTAAGATAGAGAGTTTTCAGTTTTACCGCTCCCTTTTCTACCGTAGTTAGTTTACAAGTAAATGCGTTGCCCGCAACATAAAGGAGTAGCTAGTCTCTCGCCTCCCTAATCACGAGGAGGTCTACACAAACCTCTGCAAAAAAACTCAGCTCATGGAGATTCCATTCTGTCTTTGTCTTTGCGGATCGAAACATACTTACTTACATTCTGGACACAGATCTATGTATCTATGTAGGCCTACAGATAGCCCCAGCTTGGATTCTAAACAGGCAAGATTAGGAGTCAGAAAAAGAATGTACATAGTTCGATCTTTATGGGCAGAGAAATATACAGCAGTATTCAAAAGAGAGATCGGTTTCTTTGGACCCACAGCTAAAACTAACTGTCCTCTAACCAGTGAGATAATACAATAATAAGTGGCGCACCAAAGGCGTCATATATGAACATAATCAATTACTGGACAGGAAGCTAAACAGCCGAGCCTTTCCACATGCGACCAACAACACTTCGTGTCACACCCCGCTATAATTTATTTTCAAGGTCAAGACCGGATCGTGGTGTTGCAGTGTTGTACAAATGCGCATTAAGTATCAAATTCGAAGAAATCAATACATTACCATCTTTTGAATGCACCAAAATTATAGTCAGAAACATCGTTTTAATTCTCCTTTATCGTCCCCCAAACGCAAACACAAAACAATTCATTGATGACCTGCAAACGTTAATCGAAGCGACTGTCGGTACAACTAATCGACTAATTATACTTGGCGATTTCAACATTCATTTCGAAAACCAATCAAACACATAATTCAGACCGTCTTATCGAATCATTGCTTAAAACAACATGTGTTGACACCGACACAAGCATAAAAAAGGCCATATACTAATATCAAACAATTTAGACAATTCCTTCATCAGCAACGTAGTGGTCAGTGACTTTCAAATTTCTGACCATTCCGCGGTTGAGCTAAAATCGATAACGTTAACAGAATTTTTTTTAATCCCACGTCTGCTAAAATCGAGGAAGATCAAGAACATTGATATAAGTCAGTTTAATAGTGACTTGAATAGTAAATTGTTTAACCCCAATCGTTTACACTTGGAGCAACATGAGCAGAACCCTACCAATTCAGATATAGAATTGTTTTAATGACAATGTCGACATGATCAGTAACAAGCTGCGGACTGTATTGGATAAGCATGCCCTGACCGTCGTTAGACAGATATTCCAACGTGTTAGGGCTCCTTGGTTGTCCCCAGCAGTAAGAGATACGAGGTGCCGCTGCAGGGCGGCAGAGAGAAAATGGAAACGCACAGGGTCTGACGATGATCGCAAAATGTATCGACTCATAATTAGTGAACTTGTTGGTAAGTTATAAAAATTTATTTTGCGTGTTTTTCAAATTCGCAATTTTCCATACAAAAAACTACTAAAACTCGGCTATTTGGCATGATAGAAAACTTAGACTTGGTGACAATATTGATGAAGGTATTGCCTTTACTATGCCAACCTAAATTTTTAATATGTCTATTAATTTTCTATAAACAAGCGGAACTTTATGATTATACTAATTTTTAGTTATGCGTAAAAACAATTTCCAAAAAAATCATAAACATTTTTGTTTCCACTGTATCATAAAAATGTTGTTGACAAAACCTTTATCATAAATTATTTTAAAACACCTTCCTTTTCAAATTCAAGTTTTCTAATCCAACCAAACTGAAGAAGTAGTGTTTTGACAATGTAAAACAAAATCCATTAAATCGGTTGATATGGCCGTCACCATAGCAACCAACATACACATTATTGATATTAATGTATTTTCACCGCTAGTAAGTCAAGGGTATACGCTCCTAACTTGAAAAATAATGAAATTTGTATAAATACTAGCACATGCAACAGGGTTTTTGTTAACCGGTTTATTTGGATAAAAATATGAAACAAGCACAAGATATACGTATTGAGGTATTGTTTCTGGCTTGCATGTCTAAATAATGGAACCACATTTTTGTTTACAAACCATCGTCTTATTTTACTTTCTTTTTTTTTTTTTACCTTGACGCACGGTTGATCGCAAATTCAGGAAACATTTCTTTTTCAGTTAAAAATTTAATAACTTTTGAGTAACTCAAACAACAACTTTTCATCACTAGAACACATAAGCTGTGGAACGGATAGAATTTTCTGCTTGACTTTTTTGTTGTTGTTGTTTATTTTGGTTTCATTAATTTGAGAAACATAATCAAATGATTAGGTGCTGAATAAAGTGCAGTGCTGGATGCACTCTCTCTCTGACAGGAAGTTATTATTGTTCCCGCCACAGCCGCCGAATCTGAACTTTTTGCAGCTGCCAGTCCATTGGTCGTAGTAGAACCTCGGGAAGTGGCCTCGGCAAAATCCGATCTCCGCCGGTAAGGTACACTCGTACGGCCGCCGGAATACTTGCACATCCGTGAAGGAGTCCCCGACTGTTTGATTTAGTAGTAGACAAGACTAGTTAGCACGAGAAAACCATAAATATATACCAGAACATGATTGTAATTGTAATAATGTTCATTTTATCGGGTGACCAATCTGAACCGCGTTTTTCTCGTTTGTCTTTATCAATACAGATAGGATAAGGCTAGCATAAAAATTAGCAAAATCAGCTATTCAGAAATTTTGAGACCAGCTGGTTCTAGTTTGAGCCTTTTTGTATTTTTGTAAAGTCAATATTTATTTTGAAAGAAAAACAACAAACTTCAATGTTCATAGATAAAACTTTTCTTGCGGTCGAGATCCCAACATGTTATCAAACCTTCTTTGTATCTTATTTGATTTCTTATTTAAAAGAGATGTGATGTAACAGACATTTCGTTGAGGCTCCACAACCACTGTTACACCAAGTGCCTACTATTTAATTACAATTGTGGCGAGTTTCACGATAAAAGACATTAAACGTGTCTTTTTTTTAGCACAGAAAAAAAGAAGAACATTCTGATTTCTTAAACACAAAATGGAAAAGGTATATATTGCATTTTGTAGAAGGGTAACGGCAGCATAAAAAAGTAAAAAGGTATTTATGACAAAATGTGCCTCTGAGTCTGAGGTGATTTCGATAAACAGTCTCACTTTCAGGTCTTATTGGCCTTTTTTTTAAAAACAAAAACAAACAGAATCAAAATGCATAGTATCGTGCGTCAAATGTTAAAATTATAATAGTAATTGTTCAGCATTTTAAGCCCTGGATTAAAATTTAATCTTGTACTTAAACTTCTCTCAATGGGTGAGTTAATGAGGTTTTTTGGGCCTAGTTATAGTGGAGTAGTCGTTGCTCAGTCGGTTTAACGTCGAACGCCATAACTATTTAGGGTATACTGTGGACGGATCCCAAGACTGACGTCTGACAATTTTTATGTGCTGCCACACACGGCAGGGGATTCCATGACTACTATCTCAGCCGGCCACTTTAAACTGGCATCGACCCAACCAGCCTTCCTTCGTCGGAACCCGATGTTCTACCCTAGGGCTACCGCTCCCCCCCCCCCCTCCCTAGTTATAGTGAAAAATACAGGTAGATGTACAAATCTACGTTGACCATTGAGGTCTATTTCCTTTTCAGAAATGCTTTGTTTTAACGAAAATTTATTAGCAGAGAAGAGAGAGACACAACCAAAGAGAATAATATTGATATGAACGAATAAAATAAATTGTATCTCGAAAAAAGTTTTTTTTTATGGAAAAGAAAACCGTACATTACGTTGTTTCGCTTCCTGGCATACATTTTTGCATCTTATTATTTTGCATTATAGAATTAGAAAATTACAATTTTTTTTAACTCACCAGGTTTCGTTAAGCCCGGCTCCATAGCAAGAGCTACCACCAAGACAACCAGGACTGGTCTAGATATCATCGTGTTTGTTTAAAACGGCTGTACTACTATGCCAAAAGGTTCCACTTGAAGATTTGAGGCGACTGGACGATGTGAAGCAATGCCTCTAACTAACAATAAACAAAGATTCTGGAGAAGCCTGCGCCAGCTTGAAACTCTCCGCCGAAACAGAAGAGCTCAGCAATATCCACTTGGTCAGTCAATGATAATGGTTCAGAGCTGCCACCTCAAGCTATCATAAGAGTGTAGAGTTCATAATAAATCCACAGTGGGAAAAAGATGCATTCACATACGCCATTTTGGCGCAAGGCTACCAACTCTGGGCATAGGATACAGCACCAAATTAAAGCTTTGCTTAAACCGAAGATTGGTCTAGATAGGCTTGTTAATGCTGACATTTGGTAATATATCTTGTAATTGGTATTGCTATGATTGCGCCCAGTGTTGGACGCAATGTAGGTCTGATGGTACTGGAACATGCACATTTGTATTAAGTGTTCTCATGCTTAAAATAGTTTAAATATTCTAGTCAGTAAGCAGATCTAGTGCTAATAGAAGTGAAACCGTCTGTGTTCAAGTTATAAATGGAACCAGTGCAAAAAAGCATTTTTTTTTTTTTTTTTTTTTTTTTTTTTTGGGGGGGGGGGGTACTATAAAGGTTACCGTATAAACATAGTGAAATTTGTATATAATGTGAAGAAGAGGGGATTAAAAATACAGTGAACTACCTTATTTGAATGTGGTGACAATATCAGCTCATTCTCTATTCATAACTTCGTTGAAAAGACATTTTTTGTTTTTGTTTTGCATTATCCAAATATAGCGCTGACATTGGATCCATTAAAACCAAACCTTCAAAAACAGAATTTCAAGTCGCAAAACCACCAAATCATTCATTTTAAATAAGAAAGGTAAAAGTGAAATATTTCTATCAATTTAAGAATGTAAGCATTGTAACGACAAAATGTTACTTAAAATGTGTTTTTGTCAGCCTGCTCTGTCTACATAGAAGACAATGTAAGCTGCCGTGGATGTTGCAAACAGTTCAATGATATCTAATTTTACTGTGAGTGTAGTCATCATAATAGTACCTCAATGTTTTGTCTATTTCAGTGACCTTGCCTTCTATTGGTTTGGAAGCTTTGACTTGAACCCACAAATATAAACTTCATAAGGTCATGGATTCTTGTGGCCAACACTCTCAATTGGCTTTCAAATTACAGTCTAATTTTGAGTCAAGGTAAATGGGAGCCTCAATAATTTTGCTTGACCTCTTCCACATGGGCGATTACTATTTTTTTTTCCACTTTTTCAATCTCAATACTAATTGGTCAAAAGTTACTGCCAATAACAAGAACATTGATTTGTTGTTGTTGACTTTTTGTTATTGATGCTGTTGTTGTTGGTGGTGGTGTTGTTGTTGGTGTTGTTGTATATGGTGTTAAGGTAGTTATATTTGTCATAGTTATTGTATCGCCCTGTTCATCACAAATCTGAAAGTCGAGCGTTAAAAACTTTCGGTGTCTGTAATCTTTACATTGTTCATTCCATTTCTACAACCATGGCTGATGCTACTACTACTACTACTACTACTACTACTACTACTACTACTACTACTACTACTACTACTACTACTACTACTACTACTACTACTACTACTGCTGCTGCTACTACTACTACTACTACTACTACTACTACTACTACTACTACTACTACTACTAACCTCGAGTCCAGGTTCCTTCAAGAACTTGGACAAGTCCAATATTTTTTGTGAAGGCTGGGTCCAGTGGTGGGAAGAACTTGTCTAGATGCCGGTGTTACACGCCTTAATAACTCCTCTGCAAAGAGACTCAGAGTCTTATGAGGGGTGCCGTCAAACAGACTCTATGGCTTCTTTTGCCATGTTGAATCCTTGCCAGTACATTGCGCAGGCCAGCACTATATATGCCAGAATGTAAATTTGAGGAATACATGCAATTTCACAGGAGGAATACATAAGTTGCAAAGCAAAAATTCTAGTTTTAAATTAATAAACAAAAACGATTTGGGTATTGATATAGGGCCTACTTATATAGTCTACGATTATGGTTAAGATAGTACATGTAAATCATGACTTATGACGGCTAAACCTCCACGTTTAGCTTTTCAATCCAACATCTAACTCTTCATCGGCCGCTTGAACTGTATCATATCCCTCCTTTAGTTTTGTTACATGCAATTGAAGGATTTTAATTATTGTCTATTATCCCTGGGCCTCCATTAAACTTAGGGGTCGTTCAAATAATAAGTTTATACCTGAGAGGTCATATGGACGCTTAGGTTTACACCCTAGAGCTTGGGGGGGGGGGGGTGCCATAGGCTATTGTAAAAAATATATTGTGTTAAGAGATGTGTATCCACACTGTCGAGAGAGTGAATATCACTCCGATCTATCCATTACTATCACGCCCCCGATAGGCTGATCCATCAGATAACTTTCACTCCGAACGCATGTCCACACTGTGAAGTAAACCCTATTAGTTAAGAGTCAGACCTAGCGGCTGTATAGTCTGAGACTGGATTTTGGTACTTTGGTAGGTTTTGTAAAATATAACTGATAGGCCTATATCTAAGCGTACACATGACCTCTCAGACCTACATGTATCAAGTTAGGTTCATTCAATACATTATCAAGTTAGGTTCATTCAATACATTATCAAGTTAGGTTCATTCAATACATTATCAAGTTAGGTTCATTCAATACATTATCAACAAAAAATTGAAAAGAATGGTGTTGTGTACAACAACAACAACA
>RQTK01000008.1:873010-949692 GCA_003991915.1 Elysia chlorotica
CTATAACTCGTTTTTTGATCCCGGTACACATGCACATGCATTCACCTAGTGTTCGATCCTAATACACTTTCAATTTCTTATAGTCTAACTAAAGTAAATTTGCGCAGTGCCATAGAGCAAAAAAAAAAAGAAAATTTTTAATAACCACTCATATACACATTGAAATGCACATTGAGTAGATTTTTACATTTTTTGTTCTTTATACATCATTTTTTACATGAAATGATGAATACAAATCAAACAAACTGCCCATATGATTTCACACCTTTACTAAAACACCCCACAAGGCACTGCAGACTTCGCAGCCACACTCCAATAATCTGACTCGGCCGTATTACTAGTCAGCCCTGCACTCAGGTTAACACTTTTCAGCCGACCACACACGCACTTTTATGAGTGAACAGAGCTAGGGTCAGAATACATTTATAGATCTAGTCATCCTTCCAGGGAAAATTAAAAATACAGTTAAACACTCTCTTCATACAAAAGTTCAGCAATAAAAACTCTAGATTCAACATCAATTTAGATTAGAAACATGAAAGTAAAATTCTGTCACAAATGTTTTCACAATAGCCCGAGGGGCAGGTTCTTAGGCAGGGATGGCACTTGTATTTAGAATGGCGTGAATGTGTCTGTTATTGTTAAACACTTTTAGTAACTTAAATAGGTTTCAACGGCTCAAAATCCGGTCCCAAAAGTAACTTTTTAAAGCCGGTATAACCGGCTCAGAACTTAAGGTCTAGTTAATGAACGAAATATAATCCCATGTAAGAAGTGTACGAAGCTTGTCGATCAAACAGTAATGATTTCAACTTCCTTTCTAACAAGAGCTGGGGCATGCTTTATTTTTTTTGCTGATTTATAAGACAAAAACAAGTAGCCTCTTGTGTCTTGTAAACAGACTCGTATCTTATATCGACCATACAGCGTGACGTCAAAACAAAAATGAACCAATCAACTCTCAAGAAACTGAGGCTTAAACCTGAAAGCAGATAATCTTACTGACAGCAGCCAGCACATTTTACGAGACCGGAATAACTTTGACCACATCTCCCGGGGGACATTTTAATATTTGACAGATTGTGGACACATTTCTAGCCATAACCCAAACAATTTTTTAGGCATCCTTCAAATTTCCTGTGCAAACATTATAAAATATTGTAACTCACAAAACAGTCGGTGGAAGCTGTGAGAGACTGTTATAAAACGTATGTAGCAGATTCTGAATAGTTTTTCAAAATGCCAAGTCCCAGTGGTGAAAAATGCCAAGTTACTGGGAGAGTTCAGATTCGGGGGGTGGGGGCTGTAGCCCTCTGTGGCTTTGAATGCAGGAGGCCAATGTTTCGAGCCCAGCTCTGGCAAACATGTTTTTTTTTTCCTACTGGTTTGGTTGGTGTCAGTATTATAATGTGATTGACCAAGTCTTGGTCCCACCCTGGGTCCAGTCAACGTATAAGATTTTAACTAAGAGAGAGCTCTGTTTTCTCCTAACAAAGACTCGGTTAAGATCAGTACCTACCCTATTCTGAAATTCAAATGTGGGGGGGGGGAGGGGTGTTCTTAATCTAAGAAAAATAACGGCATATACATGTGATTTAGATGGAAGAATGATTTCTGTTTGAGAGAATTAATTTGAATGATAAGTGTCATAATATGTTACAAATATGGATTACATTGCTATTTTTTTGTGTCTTGTTTTCCAGCTCATTGAAATTCTGAGCAAGCTGAAACGAATTCCAGTGACAGTATCTTCCTTGCAGGTTTGGTTAAAAAGAAAATGTGTATATACAAAATAATAACGCTCACTAAATTAGTAAATTAAATTTTTTTTTATACTTACGAATGATAGCCATATAATCATTTGCTATAATTTTAATGAGAATAGGCATGACCTAAGTTTTGTTTGAAGTTCTGATACAAAAGCAATACTTTTTAGAAGGGTCTTCAACTAAGCTTAAGTATAGATCCAAATGTGTTTTTATAATTTGTAATTTCTGTCAGCGGAATAAATAAAATTGTAGATTTATTTTATCATTAGATTTACAGAGCTGGAAAAGATGAGATTTGACAACATTAATTCAATTAAGAAAGTTTTGAAGTTTACATTTACAATTAACCTAAACATACTGTACTAGTCTATATATCCATATTTACTGGCTCCCTTTTTTTACTTTTAAACTGGTCAGAGAGGATTTTGGCACGGTCTTCAGCCAAGGTGTGCAGCCGACCCTTATGTTTTAACGGTGCATTATCAATTATCAATTTATCGATTTTATCAATCAGTGAGATGAGGTCTACAGCTCCTCTATCAATATGACCAATGAGCGCAAGGTCAGGTGTATTATATCTACTCTCTATCTCTCTCTCTCTCTCTCTCTCTCTCTCTCTCTCTCTCTCTCTCTCTCTCTTTGATTATATGCCCAATTAGTGTCAGGATAAAGGGTATACATCTAATTTCTCTGACCTGGCTAATCGGCATTATGGTGTAATGGACAATTAAACTATAACTCGTTTTTTTATCCCGGTACACATGTACATGCATTCACCTAGTGTTCAATCCTTATACACTTTCAATTTCTCATTTCCAACTAAAGTAAATTTGCGCAGTGCCATAGAGCAAAAAAAAAAAGAAAAATATTTTTTTTAATAACCACTCGTATATACACTTTGAAATGCACATTGAGTAGATTTTTACATTTTTCGTTCTTTATACATCATTTTTTACATGAATACAAATCGAACAAACTGCCCATATGATTTCACACCTGAATTAAAACATTTCAACTTCCTTTCTAACAAGAGCTGGGGCATGCTTTATTTTTTTGCTGATTAAGACAAAAACTAGCCTCTTGTGTCTTGTAAACAGACTCGTATCTTATATCGACCATACAGCGTGACGTCAAAACAACAATAAACTCTCAAGAAACTGAGGCTTAAACCTGAAAGCAGATAACCTTGCTGACAGTAGACAGCCAGCACTTTTTACGTAACCGGAATAACTTTGACCACATCTCCTGGGGCATTTTAATTGTGAGATTGTGGACACATTTCTGGCCATAACCCAAACAATTATTTAGGTATCCTTCAAATTTGCTGTGCAAACATTATAAAATATTGTAACTCACAAAACAGTCGATGGAAGCTGTGAGAGACTGTTATAAAACGTATGTAGCAGATTCTGAATAGTTTTTCAAAATGCCAAGTTCTAGTGGTGAAAAATGCCAAGTTACTGAAAGAGTTCAGATTCGGGTGGTGGGGGCTGTAGCCCTCTGTGGCTTTGAATGCAGGAGGTCAATGTTTCGAGCCCAGCTCGCTCTGGCAGACATGTTTTTTTTTTTCCTAATGGTTTGGTTGGTGTCAGTATTATAATGTGATTGACCAAATCTTGGTCCCACTCTGGGTCCAGTCGACGTATAAGATTTTAACTAAGAGAGAGCTCTGTTTTCTCCTAACAAAGACTCGGTTAAGATCAGTACCTACCTTACCTGAAATTCAAATGTAGGGGGGGGGGAGGGGTGTTCTTAATCTAAGAAAAATAACAGCATATATTACATGTGATTTAGATGGAAGTATGATTTCTGTTTGAAAGAATTAATTTGAATGATAAGTGTCATAATATGTTACAAATATGGATTACATTGCTATTTTTTTGTGTCTTGTTTTCCAGCTCATTGAAATTCTGAGCAAGCTGAAACGAATTCCTGTGACAGTATCTTCCTTGCAGGTTTGGTTAAAAACAAAATGTGTATATGAAAAATAATAAGGCCACTAAATTAGTAAATCGATTATTTTTTTATACTTATGAATGATTGCCAAATAATCATTTGCTATAATTTTAATGAGAATAGGCATGACCAAAGTTTTGTTCGAAGGTCTTTTACAAAAGCAATACTTTTTAAAAGGGTCTTCTTCAACTAAGCTTAAATATAGATCCGAATGTGTTTTTATAATTTGTAATTTCTGGCAACCGAATGGATAAATTAGTAGATTTATTTTATCATTAGATTTTCAGAGTTGGAAAAAATGAAATTTGACAACATTAATTTAATTATGAAAGTTTTGAAGTTTACATTTACAGTTAACTTAAACATACTGTAGTAGCCTTTATATCCAGATTTATTGGCTCCCCTTTTTTTTTTAATTAGAATTCCTAGAGATAATATACATGTAACGTGTTTCAAGACTTTTTTGAAATTTAGAAATTGTTGGCAAAAACTATTTAATCTTACACAGGAGACTGGATTGGGCAAATTGATAAATCGTTATGGCAAACAGAAAGGTGTTGTTGGTGACAAAGCAACAGCTGTAGTCGCTGTGTGGAAGACTGCAGTCGAGAAAGAAGTGGAGCGTGCCAGGTATGTAAAAAAAACCACTTTTCCTCCCCCTTGTTTGCATTACAGAAACTGAGTATTTTCTTCCTTTCTTTTTGAATGAGACAAATTGATAAAATAAGTGATCTCCAAACCTCTTGAAATACATGCCACAACTTTCTGTATATCATTTTATCCCAGTCCTGGGCAGGTGGATTCAATGTTCCTGATAGTTACAATTCCTTTTATGGTATCCAGTTGGCATAAATACCAAGGTTGACATGATATGGGGGGCTCAGAAAATGAAACCAATTAACACTTAGGGAACCTAGATATAAGGTCAAAATAATAAGTTGTTTGTTTTAATTTTATTTACAGAATGCCAAGCCCTGCACCACCACAAGAAAGTCCTTCAAGTGCTGTGAACAACTCTGATGCTGAAAGTGATGCAACAAGCTGGGATTCCTATGAGAAAGGATTTGTCAAAAGAGAAGATCCTGTTGATAGCAGGAGGGATGGTATACGCAAAGACCTGAAGAGTCAAAAGGCCAGAATCTCAGACAAAGTGGCAAGTGCCTCACGAGAGGTGCCTGCCAACCAGAAAGCACAAGAAGTTCTGAGCAAGACAAATAAATATAACTCTGAAACGAAGGAAAATCACAGACACAAGACTGATAAGAAAAGCTTGGGCCTAGATCATAGCAGACAGCAGTCCTCAAATGAGGGAGGCAAAAGCAAACAAAATGATTCACACGATGAGAGTAAAAGTAAGCATAGTTCCTCTGGTGAGGTAAGGAAAAGTAAGCATAGTTCCTCAGGTGAGGCAAGTAAAAGTAGGCACAGTTCCTCAGGTGAGGGAAGTAAAAGTAGACATAGTTCCTCAAGAGAGGGAAGCAAAAGTAGGCATAGTTCCTCAGGTGAGGGAAGTAAAAGTAGACATAGTTCCTCACGAGAGGGAAGTAAAAGTAGACATAGTTCCTCAAGAGAGGGAAGCAAAAGTAGACACAAATCCTCAAGTAAAGACTCATCTCAGACAAAATCTTCCCACTCTAGCAGTCATAAATCCTTGATACAAAAGGAACTGGGGGATGAAAATCATGTGCTTGATACATACAAGTCATCGTCAAAGTCACAAACAAGAGTTTCTGATGATGAAGAGTTGACAGATAGTGATGAGGCTTTTGGTGAGGAAAGTGCCAGTACATCCGCTATAGAGGAATACTATAAGAAGATGTTACAGCAAAGTACAAATACCACAGAAGGCCAAAGTCTGGAAAAGAATAGGAAGCCAAGTAGGGATAAACATTTGGAGTCTTCAGGTAAGGACAGAACGAAAAGCCATCAAAAGGAAAAACACAGATTGTCATCAGGAGAATCGAGTAGTAGGTTGTCAAGAGTACACAGAGGATCCTCAAGTTCTAATCACTCTAGCTCTAGCAAAGACAAAGAGCACAGAAAAGATTCCAGTCACGGCAAAGAGAAAACTCACTCAGGATTACCATTCAGCTCTGGTTCGCACCATAGCAAAAGCCACTCCACCTCCAGGCCTGAGAAAACCAAAGCCTCAAGTAGCGACCACATCAAGACTAAAATGCAGTCATGGGAACGGGAAAGAACAACCTCTGAGTCCAATGTCTCTGTGAAAAGAGAGGAGCATAAAAGGGTGGAGAGAAAGAGAAAGCAGCATAGCATGAGTGACAGTGAGGAAGAATCAGAGAGTATACCTGAAAAGCAAAGCAAGACTGATTCTGTGGATGCAAATAAACACAGTGGGAGTAAACATTCAAAGTCAACGTCGTCACACTCAAAGTCCTCTTCAAAATATCCTTCGTCATATGATAGCGTAAATGTCAAGAAAGAAAAGGTTGAGCAAGATAGTAAATATGGTAGGAAAAGTTCTGTAACTACTCCCATTAGTATTGGAAAAGGTCATCAACATTCTCAGCATATTTTGCAAGCTGAGCTATTATCAGAGATGGAGGAAGACCTCTACTCTCCAACACATATTTCTGTGAAGAAAGAAAAATCCTGGAGTCCTAGCCCTCCACCAAACGGAGCTCACTACTCCCCCACACCAATCTCAACCATTGGACGCAATAAACAGGATGGATCTGATGTTGACTCTCTTAGTGTGAGAAGTTACTCCCCTTCAGTTGCATCTGCTCGATCGATCCACTCGAATATTGAAGATGAAGGAGCTTTGAGGTACTCCCCACCGAAAATCTTTGCAAGCGTCAAGAAAGAAAATCCACCTTCAAGCTCCTCATCGAGGGAGACCACTCCGAGCTATAATCCTACACCCATAAAAAAAGAGCGCAGTGTCTCCCCTAGCCATTTACAGGTAAGATCAAGGTACCATCAGAATTATCAGACTGATAAGACCTCTAGAGCTCATACATCAAGAAGAGACAGCAGTTGCTCTCCAACATTTGAAGCCCGCGTGAAACTAGATCCTTCTGGCTCACACTCTGAAGCTCCCTCTGAGGAAGAATCTGTCTCTAGACCTGCAACCAAAAAAAAGGAGAGAAATTCCAGAGCATCCTACACTACTCGTTCACGGGAGACATCTCCAAATAGTGACAGCTCCCATTCACAGAAATTTCTCAAAAGGAGACAGCGTTCATCATCAGCATCTGATTCACAAGGGTCTGATGGTGAAGATTTTCGTGGCAGTTCCCTGATGCACCAACAGAAAGGCAAAGAGAGGCAAGCGTCTTCCAGTCCCTGTCGTTCGTCCGATGATGCCTCTGAAGGTTACATCCCAACTGTGGCAACAGGCGAGATAGATCATGGTGAACTTTCTGATTCAGACATGTCAGTTGGAGCCAATCATCATAAGTCATCCCCTCTCTTAGATCGCCATTCAGAAAGAAACTCCTTTCCTTCGCCAAAATCATCAAAGAGGAGGGAAATCAAATCTGAAAGACTGTCTCCAGCTTTACTATCTTCTCATGAAGAGGATGAAGAAGACATATATTTACCTGTACCTCTCTCAAACAAGATCAAGGAAGAGCCTTACTCCCCTACACCAAAGTCTAGTTCAGCCAAAAACTCCTACAGAGACCCTGGAGATGTACCTCTCAAACCAAAATCTTTCATGGCTAGCAGTTCACACACAGAGAAGAACAAATCTTCAAAGTCTGCATCTCATCATTATAACTCAAGCTCATCATCAAATGAAAAGAAGATTTCTAAACATTCTAGTTCCTCCCATTCCCATTCAAATTCAAAAAAGCGATCAGACTCTAGCTCTAAATCATCCCACTCAAGTTCATCGAGTAAGCATAAGTCTCTGACACCGGAAGCAAAGAAAGCCAAACTATCTCAAGAGAGAGAACTTTCACCCAATGGATCCGGTTCTCCAGTGAACAGTACGTCCAATAAATCGGCAAGCTCGAAATCGCACGAGAAACCAAGGTTTTTGTCAAGTAGTGCCAGAAACTCCCCCGCATCTCACAGCGATATATCCCACACCTCGAGCTCGTCCTACCCTGACCATAAGCGGAAACACCAGGTGAGCAAGACATCACATAAACCATCCAGCAGCCCAAGGTCTCATTCCTCTGGTTCAGTGCCAGGCAATAAAGATAGAGACTCTCAACAAACATCTAGTGGTGACAAGTCAATACCTGATAGCTCCATTAAATCCTCTAAGCTTCCTATGTCCTCGGATAAATACAAAGAAAGATCCAGCTCTCAATCCAAATCATCCTCCTCTTACAAATCTCATTCAAAATCTTCATCCCAGCATCATACTAAAACAGGTGCACACAAAAGCAGAGATGATTCCGTTTCTGTTAAAACTGAACCCTATTCAAGCTCAGGGCAAAAAACTTCTTCCTCCTCTTCATCATCAAGTTTAAAGAAGATGAAATCTTCTAAGCGCAAGGCTGAAGAGCCAGAACTTGATCTTTTCTCAGATACACTCGATCTAAAAATCACTGCATCATCATCACCAGTGCCTAAAAAGAGACCTGTCAAAACTGTCCCGTCCAAGTCTTTGCTGGCGTCACAGAATGAATCTCCGAGATCCTCTGTATCCCCTACGCCTGTGCCAGTTCAACCCAGACATTCTAGTAAGCACAGTACTAGAGACAGGAGTCCTCACAAAGTCTCTCGGGCAGATGACTACGAGAGGACACATAAAGCAAACAATTTGTTCCACAGTGACAGCGACGAAGAAGCAGAAGATGTTTATATTCCAGGACCAAGTTCAAAGAAAAACCTTGTGCAATTAGATGAGAAAAAGGAGGCTCAAATGTCATTTGACGACTTCATGAACCTTGACTCAGCAGCTCTTCTTAATAAGAGCAAATCTTTAAGCAAGACTGCCAACTCCAGTGGTAGCAGAAAAACCTCCTCTCAAAGTCATACAAGTAGCAAATCGAAATACTCATCGTCTCAGAAAGCCATCTCTCAATCAGGGGAAGACTTTTACATCCCTACACCTTCAAAAAATGTGAGTATTTCAAAACCAATAGATAATGATTCAAACCCTTTAGTTTAAGACTTTACCTTGATAACTTAGAACACTCAATTCTAAAAACAGCAAAAGTGAATGAAATTCTAGAAAACTATTTAGTGCTTGGACCATTTTGTACTTTCAACTAAGACTTAAATGTGCCCATGTCAGTTCAGACAATGCACAGACACCCCTCTCCCTTTTTAAAGTTAGTAATAGTATTTATTGTTCTTTATAAGCCATTCCAGGGTCAAAAATGCACCCTTAACTCTTAAGGGGAACCATTTATCAGCTTTGTGTGTTCATTCAGGACCTTCTTGAAATGGTGTTGTTTTGGAATCATGTTTATTTGCAGTTTTTCTGTTGTCATGTTCGGTTGCTGGACACAAGATAAATCTTTTTTTTTTTTTACCATCTAAGATAGAAATAGAAATAAAGTAAAACATATCTATTTCAGCCTTCATAAAAAGGACTTTAGAAAACTGTATCAATTGTTCATCATTAGTAGGTAATATGCAAATTGTGTTTGATGGAACTGAATGTCCTAAATTTTTATTAAATTAAGTATAGTAGCGGGTAATTTTAAGTAAATAATGTGAGTTTGGCATGGGTATCTTTGAGGTATTAAAAATTAAAACTTGTTGCTTTAGCCATGTGTTTTCACCGGAACGATAACCTGCTTTTGCACAGAGTAATTCTCCATAGCACTCATCTGCTGATTTGTAAATATAATGATACAAGGAAAGTTTCTCAATGTCATATTACAATAACAAATCAGTGCCTTATTTTTCTATTTTTACCTGATCAACCTCAATGCAGCCACAAAGAACTGCTGCCTTTGGCTATAGGCATAAGAGCTGAAGCTCAGAGACAATTGGACTAAAAAACAACAAATATTTTACTTAATTAATTGAATATTCCTCTTAATATGGGCTGGGTTTTTAATGTTTTTCTTTCTTTTTTTCCTCTTTCAAATTATTGAACCGATAATATTTGCAGGCAGTAGTGGGAAATGCTTGATTGTACTTCATAACTTGTTAAAACCCATAATTATGTTGGGATTTATCCCAAGAAAAGTTAAACAGCTTTAGTAACTGTCTATTGCCAAGGTTTATTTAATGTTTGTTATATATATATATGTATTAGTTGCTGCTTGTCTTTTTGTGAGTTTGAAATCCTCCCTCTTATGTAAGTTGATCTCAATGCTTTCTATGTTGTTTGACAAGTAAGCTCCTCCTCTGGCAGGTGAAAGTCACCGAACTGGACATTCTTAGCTTACTGCCTGAGACTCAAGCGCTGTATCGCCCTCTGCCAGCCAGGAGGGCTGGGCTTAATGGGGAGGATGAGGAGGACCAAGGTATAAAGCTTGTTGATAGCCATGTTTGTTCAAAAACATTTTTCACCATGTGCACCATCAGCTACACTGTATTTGATGTTGTCTTGTAGAACAAACCAAGCAGTCAGCACTCTATATATATAATATATATATATATATATATGTGCTTCGAAATGAACATTTTTCTTTTGAATCAACTGAACCCTGTCCGTATGTCATATTTTACTATCTTATCAGTATGTCGGGACTTTGTGCCTCCACATGTTAAATAGACAAAGAAGCGATGAATAACGGATCGTGCGGCGTTGTTCCTCCTCATTTTAATAGGCAGCCAATGTAGTAGTAGAAAGAACTAGCGGAGTAGGAACAGCACACGGAGGATGAGGAACAGGAATAGCAGTGATTTGAGCAGAAGGAGGCACAGTCGTAAACAGGGGGGGGGGTATTTAGAGGGGCGTACGTAAAGTTTTTTATCTCTGTCAAATACAGTGGACTACTGCTAAGTTGATGTCACTGGGGAGCTAAAATTGGGATCAATACATCCAAAGATCAACATATCTCACTCACTCACTCACTCACTATCCTGTGTTTATTTGTCATCTGCTGCGGGTGTCCCAGGTACTGGGGTAGGCAGCAGGCGGCCAGCATTTTTGACTCCTAATCTCCATTCCGTCCTGTTATGTGGGTCAGTCCGGTCTAGGTTCCAAGACCTCCGGTCACTCCTGACGCATTCAGACCAGGTCTTTCTGGGTCTCCCTCGTCCTCTAACGCATGGCACAGATAAGCTCAAGGATATCTATTGGAAAATAACATCCAGAAAGAAGGCTTGGGGTCAAGGGTGAAGATCAAAACACGCAAACAGAAAATCAACTTATCGCAGTTCAATACAAATGGATATATATATATATATATATATTGTAGGCTGGCTTTTTTTAAAAACTTTTGTGAAGTTTTGCTACCAGCAATATTTAGATTGTGTGCACCACAAAAATTAAGAAAGAGGTAAAAACATAAGCATTAACAAATAAGAATGGTGTCTTTAAAAAATAAAAGTTGTTCCATTTTTCTCAAGACTCAATTTCTGTAGGACTATGGTTATTTGCTCCACTCTTAAAACTATTTTTTAAATCTCATGAGTCAATATACAACTACTTCTTTTGGTTATTTAAGCCATACTTTTTAATGGTACCGTAATATTAAAGATTGTGTCAGCATGAGGTCCTAGAACTTTGTTTTAAAGCCCAGCAGCGTAAATTGGTTTAGACCTAATAACTGCAAATATTATTTACATCTTTCATATTGACTCAGTGCTATTCAGTGTATTCCCTTTTCTAAAAAATAATGTTAGAAAAATCAAGTCATGGACTGCATCAATCACATTAAAACAACAGATAATGTTTTTCCATCTATACTTAAATACTGTCATTATGAATGAGGAATAAAAGTTTTGATGTACATGTAGTAAGCAAACTCATAGTTTTTTTTAGATTCAATGTTAATGCTTTTTCAAAATAGCTTTTCAGTGTTACACATTACTTGCCCTGCTACCTTGCCTTATGTCTCTGTAATTCAATCTTTATTAAGATCATGTTCACAGGCTCTGGTGTTTTGTCAAGCCATCCAAATTGCAACTTTCATTTCCACCATTATAACTTGACACGACCCAGGCCTTATTGGTGACACTGTCATTATCACTATTTCAATGTTTATATAGAGTTAATATTGCTTCTAATCTCCATGAATAATTTAACCAATGTTTTTTGGGTTTTGCTTTTCCAGGGACATCACAGGGGAACCTGGAGGACATAGGGCTGAGGAAACTTGCCAGGACTCAAGTGTACTGCGGTAAAAGACAGGGAGTCACAGGTCAGATAATCACAGATTTTTTTTCACTTTTTTTATAGTTATAGATAGCTGAGTCTGTTGACCTTGAGTTTTGGTAACTATATCAAGCAGTAGCCTGTAAAAGGGTTAATACAAATAAACACTCAAGTCATTAAAAACTTATTCTGAATACTCAATGGATGAATATTTACAATAAAAAAAGCATTGAGAACATTTTATGTAGAGTGAAGGTTATGCAATTATAAATGGATTTTAAATGTGCGAAGAGCACTTAGAAAAATAGAAATTTTCTAAAAGAATTATCTAAAAATGTTGGTTCCACATTTATGATTAAATATGATGAAAATACAACACCCAATTTTTAGTAATATATTATGAAAAATCCTATGGTTGTTGGAAACGGGACTTATGACGTTAGGCTATGTGATGAACTTATGACGTTAGGCTATATGGTATGGAATAACGGATGTCTTTGTGAATTGATATACCTTATACAGCTCTAGCTGGTTATTTCTTTTAGGTTGCTGATGCTAGTAGTACCACCACTACCACAACCATAGACTGCTTAGGATTCTTTAGAGGAAAGTCATCAAAGCATGTTCATGATAATTCTGAATGATTATTCTGTCTGCAGAGGTGAAACCACTCTTCGATCTGTGTATGCAGCTGCTGATTGAAAACATAGATGGTAAGAAACATTTGAGGCATGCAAATTATTGCACCTATTTTATTCTAAGAAATTCTGTGTCTGTTGTTACTTTTGACTTAAGACACATATCGAATGTAACATCAGACATCGATGAAGCAATTTTTTTAGAATTATTTTAAGAAAAAAACTTACACAAAGACAATCATATCTAATATTTAAAAGAACTTCAGTTATAGTTTGCTAAAGATATGCGTCTGTTGCGTTTTATCATATTTTTTATTAGGTCTAATGTCTGAGTGATGTGACATCTTTGTCACAAAACATCTGTTCGCTTATTCTAGAAAGCCAGATTCCAAGAAACTACGAAAAATATCTAAATCGGTTAACACTAGATAGTAATCATTAAACACATAAAATTACATTAAAATCCCAAAGTGTGTAATGTGATCTAGATGTAGTCTGACATGATACGAGAAATTAGCGTGACACCTCCATAAAGCCTACTTTTTCTTGCACCAAGCCAAATAGAAAGTGAAAGTAAAGAATGCCATGTGCACGACTGTTCTTCTGGTTGTTAAAAAAGTGTATAATTAATCTTGCAAACCAAATATAAATCTACAGGAGCACTGTGTGTCTAATGTGATCTTGTGACACTTAAACGTTAAACTTTTTTCATTATGGAAAGATATTGGGGGCTATGAAACATTCTTACAGTAGAGAATTAGGCTCTCCAATAACCTAGTTTTAACCTTCTTTAACACCTAGCCCACAAAATGACTTTGCTATAAACATGACAAACACACTTGATAGGTGACACCTGCAGTCACATCAGACTGACCATTTTTGTTTTACAAAAATTTTACGAAAACTTGCATTTTTAATTTCTTTTTGGTGCTAAAACATTCACCAACATCTAATCTAACTACGGAACAATTTTGTTTTATAAAGTAGTTCTCACACAATCCTAGACAAGTGTTTTGTAATGATTGTCTTCTGAATTAGTAAGGTGCAGTGAAAGTATAAAAATGTAATACTAAAACTATGCTGTAAACTATGAGTATGATAGACTATTTTCCTCTGTGTGTCCTGCGTGCAGCCTTAGATTGTGTGGGAGGTGTGCCCTACGATTTGCTGAAGCCTGTACTAGAGCGATGTACTGCTCAACAGCTATACCACCTGGAGGACTATAATCCGGTATGTATTAGAGATGTCTATAGAACATGTCCATGAGGTTGATTACTTGATATCTCACGATTTTTTAATTTGTCATCGGATACCTTATACCTGTATATTAACATTTTGTTCACTAAGCAAGTTTTACCGGCTCAAAATCCAGTCCAAAAAGTAACTTAAGCCTGTATTACCGGCTCAGAACTTTAGCTCTAGCTAGTGAAAGAAATATCCCATGTACAAAGTGTACAAAGCCTGCTGATCAAACAGTGAGGATTTCAACTTCCTTTCTAACAAGAGCTGGGGCAGGCTTCATTTTTTTTTGTGATTTATGAGACATAAACAAGCAGCCTCTAGTGTCTTGTAAACAGACTTGTATCTTATATCGACTATACAGCCTGACGTCATAACAACGATGAACTATTTAACATCCAAGAAAGTCTCAAGACCCGAAAGCAGATGACCCTGTTGACGTTGCCATGACAGACTGACAGAAAGCCAACATGTTTTATAAGACCAGAATAGCTTTGATCACATCTCCTGGAGCATTTCACTACTCACTAATAAATGTTTGATCGACTGTGGACACATTTCTTGCCATAACTCAAAAAATTTTTAGGTATCCTATTAAAATTTTCTGTGCACATTTTTTGCAAAGTATTGTAACTAACAAAGAACTTTGCAGTGCCCTATTTGGCTTATAAAAGGCCCTTCTAATTCAGATTAGAGAACTTTGGTTTCAATAATGGGTAAATGCTTTTCAGAATTGTCTCTTTTTAAGCTTGTATAAAAGCGCATACTACTCACAACCTTTTGATATACAGTGGTCTCCGCCTAAGAACCCGCCCCCTCAGGAAACAAGAAAAACGGATTCTTAAGCGGACGAGTTCTTGTGTTTATCTGGAAAGGGGCGTTACTGAGTAAATGCCAAGTAGCCCCATTGCCCTATCTCACTTGTTTGTGGTAACATACTCCTTGCGTAATTGTTCAAGTCCCACCTACTCTCCAGTGATAGGATGCCCAGTCTCTCGTAACTCTCTGTCGAGATTCTGGCACATTTAAAGTTTTGATTCTGAATGAATGTTGTTATACAAAGAGAACAGCTGATAATGAATATGACTTTATTGTTAAAAAACCCTGAAACAAAGCATTTTTGAAAGGGTTTTAAACTTATCTTTTATATTTCAAGTGCACATCTAAAAATGGATATGACTTCAAAGTATGGTGATTGTTTTAGGAGGATAAACATTTTTTTAATTAACTGATATAAAGAGCTATTGCCTTTCCATCTTTTCTTAAAGTTTTCAAACTATTTGTATATTTCTCTGTATGTGTTTTATACCAGCATTTCCTGGATGATAGTGATGAACTGTGGGAGAGGCTTTGTCTCCGTGACTTCAGAGGGAGTAAGCCAGAGGAGATGGAACTGTGGAGGGAGATGTACTTGGTGAGCGGAAATAAGTTATCTGTTTATATCTTCCCCTTTCTCTTCGTTTACTTTTTTATCTTCATACTCTCTGCATCTTTCGGCTAGGTAGTGGTTAAGTTTTTAAAAAGGTTGTTAGTTTTATGTCTTAATTTTAAATGATCATAAATTTTTATCTGAGGTAGTAACTTTTTTTTTTTTTTTGTCAACATGACCATTTTTTTTTAGATTGCCTTCCTCTTTTCATCTAGATCATAGCCAAACCTAGAGTAAATTTTTTTAATATGTAGTAAATTTACAATTTGCGTCTTCTCTTCTTTTCCTTCTCCTCATCTCCTCATCTTCATATTCTTTTAATCCCCCATCTTAAATCAAAACTCTCAGCCTTGTGTTAACTTTTTAACATTGTCCTTGACACCCATGTCATGCATTTGAAAGTAGAGTATGCATTTTACGGCTCAGAAAGTTTTAACATTCTTCATACCGTAAGCAATCCAACTTGCCACAGAGATCACGTATGCATTTAACAGTTCAGAAAGTTTTAACATTCTTCATACTGTAAGCAATCCAACTTGCCACAGAGATCACCCAAAATATATAAAATGGCTTTTTATTTATACTTTCATTCACCTCTGATGGTGAGAGGGGGGGGGGGGGGGGGGGGCCCGGGGGTAAAACATCGGCTTCAGACTCAAAAGGTCCTGGTTTGAGCCCTGGCGATTTCGCTCCCTACTGGTTGGGTCTGTGTCAGTTTAATGTGACCGGCTGAGACAGGAGTCATGGCATCCCACCCTGTCTCATCTGTGGCAGCACATAAAATTGTCAGATTATATAGTGCTGATATTGGACGTTAAAACCAACTCAACTCAACTCAACCTCTGATGGTATTTGAAATAATCTTTGACTGTTCAATTTAGTGCGGTGAGAATGCATTAAGTCAAACAAACTTGTCATACAATCACTTTTCCAATCTTGCCTTAATCAGAGGAAGCACAACGAAAGGGAAATCAAGTACCAAAAGCTGAAAGAGTCAATGTCCTCAACTATTGTGAAGGGACAAACTGGTAGGTTTAACTTATTTATTGTGAAGGGACAAACTGGTAGGTTTAACTTTCTTTTTTCAAGTATGGTTGTTGTCTGTTAATTGACCATCAAGTTTTTTAAATATATTATTCTTGTGCGCTAACATGTGAAGCAAAGGCGAGGTTTCAAATGTGCTGGGGTGTTGGGGGCAGGAGGTGGGGTGGGGAGGTAAATTAAATCCTCTGTGTAACCTGGACAGGTGACCCTATGAAACATACTCAACATTAAACCAAAAGTCTGTTGTTGTTTTTTGTCATATTGTTTTCTTGAATAGATGAGACAAACTTCCTTAAAAAATTAGTTTTATTTACACAAGGATCTCACAAATAGAGTCATTGAATTCTTAAGCTCTGAGTTTAGGGAAAAACAACATTACCAGAAATGTTAAGATAACTTGGAAATGGTTCAAAACTACAAGAAAATTCACAAACCGAAATCAAATGTTGTCTCTATTATTATAAATTTTCAAGATATGTGTCTTTTTCAAGGCTAAGTCTGAACATCATTTGATCACAACACATTAATCCTTGACTACTAAATAGCACATTATTAGGATTCTGTTTTTATAATATTATTGGTCAGTTAAAATGTGATTTTTGTATGAAACTGTTCATATTAGTTGCTCTACTAGAAAGTGATTTTCTATAGTAGAGTTTGGGTTATCTTATTGTTCTTTTAAGTACAGGATTTTGATTGTATAGTGTTATTGCTCTACTAAAAACCGATTTTGTATGACTTTGTTTATAAATTGTCTTTGCCCTACCAAAAAAAATATGATTTTTTTGGATTCTATTCATAAAATATTATTGTCCTACTAAAAAGCAAATGTATAAGATTCTGTTTGCGTAATGTTATTGCACTACTAATTTCAAATCCTAAGTTTCTGTTCATATAATTTTATTATTCTGCCTTGTGCAAACCCACCACTCCCAGGCCGCAAGGCTCAGCTAGCCTACATGGACACGCCAGTAAAGGCACCGAGGGACGTGCTGCGCAGGCAGATGAAGTTTGGCACCGGCTGTGTCAAGATGAACAAGGGCCGGGGTGCCGGGGTGAAGCCTTACAAGCCGAGTGCCATGGTGCCAGTCTATAAGGGGTACCGACTGTCCGGGTCTCCACTTGGATCTTAAGGGGATCTGACCTCCCATGATATATCTTGTTTAAAATAAACTAAGGCTTTATATAAAGTATTTCGGAGGCACCAGTTTCTTTTTCAGCTTTTAGCTTTAGACTTTTTACAGTCATTGCTTATTGTTACCTTGGGATAAAATGAACCTTTAGTTAGAGTGTTCCGAAGAGTTTTATCTTAAGTGAAATCTGCTGCATAGCTCACAAGTTTTGCTTTTGTTTTCTTCATTTCTTCCCATATCTCTTGCCTTTTTATATTTTTTGCTTCCATTTTTATTTTTTTGGAAAAGAGCAGCTAGACGCTGTACTGCCCTTTTTTCAATTTATTTTTTAGGGTCTCTAGAGAAATGGAAAGGTAGTCAACTGTAAGATAAGATAAGGTAAAACTTAATTGATCCACAAGGGAAATTTGTCCTGGATGAACAGTACATTTAGCAATCAGTACGACATTACATGTTATGTTTTCAGGTTCAAGTTAAACATTTTTAGAAACTAAGATAGCAGAAGCAAGAATTATAATGAAAATAGAGGTGGTTTTTTTTTTAGTATTATTTTGAGTATATGTGGGTCCTCTATCGATCTCTCTTTGCCTTTGTCAATTTCTCTCTCATTCTCTCTACGTATTCTCATCCTTTCAGATCATCCTGGCACAGCTGGTTTCAGTGGTTTAAATCAATCACAAAGGTGTCCTACTAGTATTACGGCTGATATTAATAATCAAGGATATTCACCAATATACAGACATTCTTTCTCCACACGCACTTACCAAATCAATACACCCGCTAAAATACAATCCATTATCCTGAAATTTAAGGTTTGATCTTTCTATATCCTTTCACGTCTCAAATTTTCCTTTGCTAATTCAGTCGCTTCTAGCTACTGTTTTTTTTTTTAATATTCAGAATGAAATTTCTGGCTTTATTTACGCTTCACATATTTTCAACATGCCTATCATATCACTAAAAACTTTTCTTGTGAACATTTCTCTCTTCAGTTGCCAGACCGATTCCTCCAATGATGGCTCAAGCTATTCGCATGCGCAAGAATATGAGAAGATAATCATTCATGCACCTTATGTTCTGGAGAAACTTTACAGCAAACAGAGTCTTAGGAGTGGGCTGTGTCTTTTGCTCAATATTCTGATCCTAGTGGGCTTTCATATAGACAAGTAGGAGTCACCAAATGTTGCAGACAACTAATAGAGATTGTTGGTTACGCTTTGATGTTATAGCCAGGAAAAATTGAAGCGTGATTTCTGAATGGTGAGCTGCATGATCACCGATTTTATCATGCACCAAGAGAGATAATTTGGTGCAACTCTGCAACCAAGCAGATATATATATAAGATGATAGTGCTAGTCTATTTTAACCTTTGCTCACCGCATTAGTGGTACAAGTATTGCTATGTACATCAAGTATGTAAAATAAATATTAAAATAATCTGGTCATAAAGAATTAGTTTGCTAAATCTTAATTGTATTTATTTGCTTGAGTGAACCTGTTTCTGCTTTCTTCGTTTATGGAGTCTGTTCACTACCCACCTTTTTTTTTTTTTTTTTTCAATCCTAAGATTGAAATATTGCCTAAGCAAAGGCTTTTGTTGACTTTGTGATAATGTCATGGTTTGCCTGAGATTATAATAATAACTCATTTTAGCATCTAGCAAGGATCGAGAAGAGTCAAGATAAAGTTGCAATTATTGCTTAAAGTATTGTATGAATGTTTGCCTTAGCTTATCTTGTTCAAAAAGGTGTCTGGACATGGCTCCATTATTTTGACAGTAAACATATTTCCTATGAATTGTTACAATGTTTGTGAAGATAAAGGCAATACATCTCTTATGTTGCTTATGTAAGTCTCTGAAATATCTTTTTTCAAAATGTTTGCGACTTAAAGACAAATTTTGGCAGTAAATTATCCCTTAATAAGTTTTACCAAATGGAGATACATTTACTCCACAATAAGCAATATAATGTGTCACACGGACATGTTTTAAAAACTCAAGTAGCCATCTTGATATGAGTTATAATATGAACCTACTGCTCATGCAAGAGTTTCTCACTGAAACTAGTCTGAACCAACTAAATGTTTATGCAGTAGATTATCTTTTGAGTGAAATGAACTTGCTCTTCATGGAAAATATTAGTGTGCACCCTGCTTTCTAAGCAGTTTGCAGTATCCAATCGGTGTCTTTCTAACGCTCTTAGCCTGGAAATGGTAAAAAGGGGCTGTTGCAGAGAGAGAGAAAAGGTAACAAAACCATGTGTGACTGTGTGCGTATCTTTTATTTTTTAAATCCAGTGAAGGGGCTTTCTGAGAATGTGCGTAGTTACTCAATCAAGCCAAATATGGGCATCATGTTTAGGCTAGAATTTGGGACTTCAAGCTAGTGAGTTTAGCACTCTGTCGATTGAGCCATCAAGACCCACTCGCTAAACCTTATTTCTTTGCCATTCTTATCACTGTTGGTCTTTAAGTATTTGAACTGAAAATACTGTGAAAAGCTTTTGAATAATTATTATTCAAGGCAACCATATTTCTAACTCGGGCATGGGATTTTTAATTATTTGCCTGGGTTCCATTGTTGGAATATGTCTTTGAACATTTCAGTTTATACAAGGTATTAAAATTCTGCATCGAATTTTAGAAAAGAGACATAAAACTTCAAAGAACTTGAAGGCTGAAGTTCACAACTAACCAAAGCAAGATTTGTTTTGGGACTTTGTCATCTGCAGAATGAATACATTCTATTTGGTATTCTTTTTGAAAAGCAAAATGTATTTGTATTATGTGATTGTTAATACCAAAGAATGAGAATTGAATCAAGATGAGTGCAAGGATCTCAAATTTAGTATTGAAACTCATCCCTTAAACATTGTAAGTTTTATAAATCTTGGTTTCTTTAAACCTATCTCTATTCTCTATAAGTATAAAAAGACTGTCCTAATGATGTGGATATTCTTTATATATTGAGGCACATAATAATTCACTTTTGACTCTGGTGTTTTTGTTGGGTTGTTGTTGTTGTTGTTGTTTTGGGGTTTGTTTGTTTTTTTGTGTGTGTGCTTAAGTTAACATGGCATTTTTTTTAAGTTGGCAGATATACCTAGTAGAGAGTACGCTTTAATTGCCCTTGGATTGATTTTTTTTATTATGTTGGAATAGACCTTAATTCATTTGTTCAGCCAGCAATTTACTGAGTGTTGTTTTTGTTTTTTTAAGATAAATTCATGTGTTGAAATAACAGTATCAGTTTACTCAAGATTGATCATACAAATGTGCCACTGGATTTGTTTTCATTAATTTATTTAAAATATCTACAAAACCTGTCATATGAATTTTGATAGAAAGCAAGGAAAAAGTGAGTAAGCTTTATACATTTCATCAATTTGATTGTAAATTTAAACATTTGAAAACGTTTGTTTGAAATCGTGACTTCTCCCAGTCGTGAAAAATGCAGATCTGTCTCCTTTTACAAATATATATACTTATATTACATACCTTTGTATGGGAATATAACATGACTGTTGCTGCAGTAGATACGGCCCTACAGTATGATGGAATCTTAATGATGATTCCAAGTCTTTCAATTTTCCATTTCGTCTCTTTTCTTTTTTTTTTTTTTTACCTGTTAATTGTACAAATTGGGTTTAGGCTGTGAAAAACCTTTACCTCTTTTTTTTTATCAGGTCTTTGTCATTGTCAGGTACATGATTATGTTGTTGTTTTTTTAGTATTCATTATTCCATTCTACTCATTGAATGTGGTAGGTTTCTGTGAAACCTATGTAGTGCTTCTGCCAAAATTTTTTGTTTTGCTCATATTTGTCTTTGTGTTTCTCTCCTGGTTCTCAAGGTCGCTTTTTATTGGCTCTTTCTATCAACCTAAATAAAACTATTGCTAAGTATATTAAGGCTACTAATAGAAACATTTGAAATGATATATTCACTTGTACATGCTATTTCAACATGGTTTTCAGTTTTACTCTTAAATTACCAGTCAGTGGACGAGCTAGCTTAGTTGGTAGAGTGCCCGACTTCTAACTTTGAATCTTGAGCTTGAATCCCTATCAAGCCACCTTGTTAGGTCGATGTCAGTATAATGTTGAGTTTAGTTTAAGCCTCTTGATTCCTTGTGGAACATAGGGCGGCAGCAACTTCTCTCCATTGTGCTCGATTCTGGCTGGTACTCTTCAGCTTGGCCCATGTGGGACCGTCAATTTTTATCTCGGCATCAACACTTTGCCGCCAAGTGTCAGTATAATGTGAACTCCTGCTATCAATGCGTTGTCCCTGCATTACAGAACATAAAAATTTAAAATAGTGAGATGTCACTTTTGGGTCCTGATAGACTAATTGAAGTTGGGTGCAAGAAAAAAAACAACGTATTTGTGTTACTCAAAACGTGATGATTTGAATGTCAATTTGCTAATCACGAAGTGCCCTGTGTGTGTAAAATTACTTTAATGTATACAAGATTTAAATTTACTCCCTCAGAGTCAGTAAATTGTAAACTGCCTGAAGATGGCTGTGCTGCCCTTTACTCATACATGTTTGATATTTGAACCATAATTTATTACCTCAGTTGTAAAGTAGCCTATCTCATTTCAAAAGTACTGAAGATTGATAGTACTTAAGAAATGAGTTGGAACATTTTACAGCTAAAATGTCTTTCACTGACGGCTGGCTTCACTTCACATTGAAGCCCAAAGGTATTCGTCAATAGTTATGTAATATTCTCAGCCCACCTATTACAGCCAAGTCATTAATTTTATCTTATTCATTATTCTTAAATAGTGTACGTAAAAAAGAGAAACAATCACCTCTGGTTTTGAAATGGTTTAAGTTTTAAATGGATTTGTTTAATCAACTGGAAGTATGAGATCTTCAGTGAGTACGAATCAAATATGAACCAAAACTCTATATTTTTGTTGCTGTTGATGTTGCTTGAGAATTATTGTGTGTTAATGTACATGTATATGAAAATGTGCAGGGTGAAGGGGATTTTAATTTATTCTGTTTACTGGAGAAAAACATATAAAATATGTGCATTAAAAATTATGTCATTGTTGGACCTCATGCTCATTTGTTTTTTTCTTTTAGCTTCTTCTCTGATTTTTCATCCTCCTTATCGTTAGAATACTAATTCTACTGTTACAGCTGTTGCTGCTGACACTTATACTACAGCTACAAGTACGGCTAGATTTTTGAGAAAGCGCATTGGTATTCTGGTATGGTCCAAGTTATCTTTGAGTGGCAAGATAATTTTGTGCCGATGCATATACAAGCTTAGGTTTTTATCCCACAAAGGGCAATCATTTTCAATGTAACTGTAAGCGCACTTTTGACCACTGCTGAAAACTACCTAAAAATTCTAGCTCAACATGAACATGCATTACTATTACTACTACTACTACTACTACTACTACTACTACTACTACTACTACTACTACTACTACTACTACTACTACTACTACTACTACTACTACTACTACTACTACTACTACTACTACTACTACTACTACTACTACTACTACTACTACTACTACTACTACTACTACTAGATTTTAGGAGAGGCAGACCACTGGATTAATTATAAGTAGATCTGGAAGTTTTAGGTATTTTCCACAGTGTTTTAAGTAGGCTTTTAGTGAAAACGGTCGAACAATTATTGCACTTTGTGCGATTAGAATCCAGCGGCACGGATCACCTTGCCACTTAAAGTAAGCATGGTTTAGACCACTGCCCTCCTAATCTACTAGTAGTAGCAGCAGTAGTAGTAGTAGTAGTAGTAGTAGTAGTAGTAGTAGTAGTAGTAGTAGTAGTAGTAGTAGTAGTAGTAGTAGTAGTAGTAGTAGTAATAGTAGTAGTAGGGTTGTAAAATTGGTAGTAGTAGCAGTAGAAGTACTACTACTACTACTAATATCACTATTGGGTGTTCTATCTAAAAACTGCATGTCCCAAAATTCTTGTGGGACAGACATTTTTAATATTAAAAAAAAAATGGAAATCTCAAATTGGTGTGAAACCATGCGTTTTAATTCTGCCATGCTCTTCTTAGTAGCAGCTTTCATATCAAAATACAAAGTACTGTTACTGCAACAAAATAATGCCAGTCTTCAAGGGGTGTAACTATAAAATATGATTTCAATTGGGTCCATGATCGGCACCGACAGACACATGGTCAGCACATGACTTTATCGGCAAAGTTACAGATCCTAAGGCGGGAGTCAAATTTGGTGCCAGCCGGACAGCGCATTACATAGCTTGGAATCTCGGACAAACTTCCGGCTTGGCAGATGACGTAATGATCACATGACTGCGAGTGGGGCATCAGACCGGAAATTCCAGGCGGACAGTGCACGGACCCCTTGGCTGCTATGGAGAGAAAATAAAAGTACATCAATTGTGAATGGTGTGTGCATACAAAACAGTACAGGCAGTAGTGACTGTAGTAGTAGCAGTGGTAGTAGTAGTAGTAGAAGTAGTAGTAGTAGTAGTGATGGTGGCGGTGGTGTAGTAGTAGAAACAGCAGTAGTAGAAACAGCAGCATCCGTAGAGTGTCAACTACTATGACGATAATTATGAATACGGTGATGATGATGTCTTACATGCGCTCGCACTGGCCTGTTCTTTCTCATGATGTAGTTCTTTTGAAGATTGTGCCGAAGGAGTCAATGCCACGTCCTTTGTGGCGGCTTTTGTTACAGGTGTCTGTCCCCGGGATCTTGGATGCGAGGAAGTCCATGCTCTGCGCCTGCTCGGGACTAACTTTGTCCAGCCATTCGTTATCGGTCTCGTTGAGGGGCGGAACCACCACGTGGGCTACCATGATCGACACCGACAGACACATGGTCAGCACATGACTTTATCGGCAAAGTTACAGATCCTAAGGCGGGAGTCAAATTTGGTGCCAGCCGGACAGCGCATTACATAGCTTGGAATCTCTGACAAACTTCCGGCTTGGCAGATGACGTAATGATCACATGACTGCGAGTGGGGCATCAGACCGGAAATTCCAGGTGGACAGTGCACGGACCCCTTGGCTGCTATGGAAAGAAAATAAAGTACATCAATTTTGAATGGTGTGTACATACAAAACAGTACAGGCAGTAGTAGCAGTGGTAGTAGTAGTAGTAGTAGTAGTAGTAGTAGTAGTAGTAGTAGTAGTAGTAGTAGTAGTAGTAGTAGTAGTAGTAGTAGTAGTAGTAGTAGTAGTAGTAGTAGTAGTAGTAGTAGTAGTAGTAGTAGTAGTAGTAGTAGTAGTGATGGTGGCGGTGGTGTAGTAGTAGAAACAGTAGTAGCAACAGCAGCATCCGCAGAGTGCCAACTACTATGACGATGATGATGATTACGGTGATGATGTCTTACATGCGCTCGCACTGGCCTGTTCTTTCTCATGGTGTACTTCTTTTGAAGATTGTTCCGGAGGAGTCGATGCCACGTCCTTTGTGGCGGCTTTTGTCACGGGTGTCTGTCCCCGATATCTTGGCCGCGAGGAAGTCCATGCTCTGCGCCTGCTCGGGACTAACTTTGTCCAGCCAACCGTTATCGGTCTCGGTGAGGGGCGGAACCACCACGTGGGCTCCTGCTCGTCCGGTTTGGCGCCGTTAGCCTCGTTATGGGTCTCCTTGTGAGCTCGCATTCGAGATATGGACGCTGTACCTGCCACAGAATAGAAATCCATTAGTATAATTGTAGCGTCTGTGGTACCTAGTGAGGCGATTTTAATAACTACACATCGGGTTATTTGAGGAGCGCCAATCGCTCAACTGGTTAGTCTTCGGGAGGTCTGCAATTATAATCTCAGCTTTGTAGCATTTGTTGGGTTACGCAGTGGATAAAAAAACTAATCAGTCTTGTTTGATTGTGCACGCAGCCTATTGCAGTTACTTTTTTAAAATTAGTATTGCTTCTTGCTTTGTTTTGATAATCGGGGCAGGGTGGAACTGTGGTTAGTGGAATTTTTTGAGAGAATGACTCACTGGGTTCGAAAAATAGGGATTGTAAATCATGTTTCGTGGTTACACAATTTCTTAGCTTAAAATTTTTTACTTTTTTTTTAACAAAATCGATCACCTCGTTAGATGATGTCTTTCTATAACAACAGTCCGGCTCATAGAAAATGTGACGTGTTCGGCACGGCTATGGTCAGATACACTTGACTGGGATATAAGGTATACCCAGAGAGGGAGGGGGTGAAGAGACAGTGAGAGTTCGATTGACAAAGAGAAACAGGAAAATTTAGAAAGAGAAAGAGGGAGAGGAAGAAACAGAAAATACAACGCGAAGAATAGACAGAATAAGAGAAAAAGAAAACCATTATGCAGATATCGAAAGCTGGCAAAATCAGTTTCCTTTTTATCCTATTGCTATACTAATGACACCAGACACATTCTCTGTTTATATGATACATTAAATGATTCTACTTCTAACAATATAATATCACATAATATGGTAAATAGGCCTTATCTTGAAGAACTTTCTTTGCCTCCATAGGGTACACCTTCGAAAGTTAACATATAATTAAGAAATAACTATGAAACAGAGATAGAATACAAAATAATAGAAAGAGATAATCATTATGCAGGTATCGAAAGCGGCGAAATCAAAGTTTTCGTTTTATCCTATTACTATATTAATGACCAAGCAATTACCAGACGCATTCTTTATTTATATGATTTAACGATTCTACTTCTAACACTATAATATCCCATAATAATAATATTATGGTAAATAGGCCCACCATGAGGAATTTTCTTTGCCTCCAAAGGTACACCTTCAAAAGTTAACATAGAATCAAGACTCACTATGAAACTGTTGGCCCTGCTCTTCTTGAAACTTGTTGTGGTCACCCGATGATGGGACGACCTTTTTTCTGTGTCTTTTTGAGGCAATACCAGGCTTCCATTTAATTTTTCTCGAGCTGCTGAGTGGAGTTTTCATTTCCACTGTGGCTTGGTGTACTATTGAAGGCATGGGCGTGGTCTCAGTGACAGGAGCCTCTGTTTTGCTCTCTACATTCTTCCTTTTAACATGGCGCTCTTTGTCTAGATTGATATCTTGGGCTTTCTTTCTACTAAGCCTGCCTTCTTGTTTCTTCAAAACACGAGGGTGGCTCTCTGTTTTGGTCTCTTCGATGCTGTGTACTTTGGCAGAGTTTTCAGCTTCAGTGGGCTCTGGTGATGATGTCATATCCGGGTGAGAGGTGGAGTCAACCGGAAGCTGGTTTCCCTTGGACGCTGGTTCAGACTTGAGGCAGAAGTGATATGAAAGTCGAATAGATTTTGTGTAATAATAAAAAAATAATAATAATATATTGCATTTATATAGTGCACTTCCATGAACAATCATGCTCAGTGCGCTTAACAATTTCAATCATCACATGTAAAAAAGAAGAATAATCATATAATTAATTAGTGTAAAACATGTGGATAGAAATTGTATCATTGTTCGAGAACACGGCACCTGGTGGGCATACTTAAAAGTGGTGTATTTTGGTAATTCAATTGCAATGCGCGTAATATTTTTCACATATTATATTTATTCACTCCTCAAGAACCACAAAGACAGTAATCAGATATTCAAGTAGACTTTCCTTTTAAAATAATTGTACAAAACTAGAATGATAAATTTAATGATAAAATCTTCACTTGTAGACTACTTGTTTGTTTAGTTGAGCTTTGTTACTATTGTTCTTGTTGGTGGTGGTTGCGGTTTCTCTGCTGCTGTTCTTGTTTTATTGTGTATGTTTTTCATTTGATCGTGTTTACTTCATCAGCAGCTTCTGGCTACAACTTCTCTCCTTAAAATTCCATGAGATATGATATTAACAAGCTTTTTTAATGAACAGGGACACTACAACACTTCTGCATAAACAAATTGCAATGAAAATTCCTTACCCGACCGCCATTACTGATGACGTCATTGATGGCCTGGAGGTAGAGGGTATGGCCCTTCACCACAGACGCCGTCAAAGTCGCCCATCTCCACGGACCAAACGAAGGCGCCGCCGAGGTCCCGCTTCAGAATGTTCTTTGCCTGAACGTGGAAGAGCGAATGAATTATTCAACAATGTGAACAGGCGTGCGCAAAACTATCTGGAGGAGGTATGGAGCTGCCACACATTCACAACAATGTAATTGTTCGTCTTTAGGGCACGATTTATAAAGACCAGTTAATCATAGCTGTATAGAAGAGGGCTAAAGATATTATAATTGATTTCGTATAACAATGCAGAATACAAGTGTCATAACTGATATAACATGATAAAGAAATTAATGAGGACTACAGTGTATCCCCTTTTCAGATTCGATAAGAATCTAACTAGATAGCGCTATAGTATAGGCCTACTATTTCTTGGGTGATCTTACATCAAGCTGGGCAACGTATGTGGAGACAATTAGTGCAAAACACAGCCTAGTTCAACGTTGGAAAAAGGGTCATAATTATACAGTGATACACGATATCCAATAATTATTCGTCACATTATGCTAATAGAAAAACCGACCCAATCAGTGGAAATCAAACTCGATCAGGACTTTTTGTATGAGAGAAGTATTCTACTTGTTAAACGTCTTCTAGGCTCACGGCGACAGGTCTTAATACATGTGTTTATATAAGTCTTTCAATTGCTTATAACACAAAGACTGAGCGGATATACCAGGACTTCGATCGCATTCAGTCATGTTCTACTGAAACTGATCCAACTAGTTTGGGAATGCTTCTTTGGCTCTATAATGGGACAGAACCCAGGGCGTCTGATTTGAAGCCGCACCCTCTAACCTTGAACACCGCAAGCCCATTAAAAAAAAGAAGGGAATTCGACCGGTAGATCCCGAGTCATGTTTATGCTTGTTCTGAAACTGATCTTGGGATCGCCCTAAGATAGAGAGAGAGAGAGAGAGAGAGAGAGAGACAGACAGACAGAGAGAGAGAGAGAGAGAGAGAGAGAGAGAGAGAGAGAGACAGAGAGAGAGAGAGAGAGAGAGAGAGAGAGAGAGAGAGAGAGAGAGAGAGAGAGAGAGAGAGAGAGAGAGAGAGAGAGAGAGAGAGAGACTTGACCTTGAGAGTGACGCTCCTCTTGTTCTCATAACCCGCCCACTGGTCGCCGCCATAAGCGAAGGGCACGCCCTGCTCCTCGATCCACTCAGAGCGCCAGCCTTGGTTCTCCAGACGGTCGCACACCTGCAGTGGAAAGTGACACATGTACCAGAGACGGTGAAATAGTGACAGGTTTGACAATGAGGATATTAGGTATGTGGATCAAGATAACTAATGCCGCAAATTTCTTCCTCTAACCTCTGTTTAAAAAAGTAGAGCTAACACTATCTGAAGATTGCCCTACCGCTCGTATTCCAATAAAAAAAGTAGAGCTAACACTATCTCACTGAAAAGTCTCTCTCTCTCTCTCTCTCTCTCTCTCTCTCTCTCTCTCTCTCTCTCTCTTTTTTCCTCTCTATCCGCCATGTCATTTTTTTCTTGGATAGACCAGAAAATCCACCAGAGCCGTTATTTTAATGATATGGATATGCAATCAATTATCCAAAACATGAATATGTATAGTATTCAACGAGTTCAACGGAAATATTGTCTTAAAGCAACGCACATCTTAGTTCAGATCAATAAACAAACTGTTTAATTCTAAAGAACAAGTTCTGGTAATTTAAAAGTAAATTTCATATGTGGAGTTAGAGCTGAACAAAAAAAATGACAGTAGACGGTGAAACTTTAGAAATATATTATAATTGTGTTAGTGAGAACGCATCTTAAATTATTAATGGAGAGTGAGATAACGCTATTGCAAGGCGAGAAGTAACAGCAACAGCATATAAGCTTTAATTCACATATTGTTTTGGGAGTTTGTATGGGCAAGGGCCGATATGTCTCTACATTTCTATATCCTTTATTTATTTGTCAATGGTACATTAATTTTTGGAATTGAAAATTAACACATTAGTGTCCTTGAAATGCCTTGTAAAATCAGAGGATTACTTTTATGTGTATAAATCACAGCGTAACCATGTGGTACATGTATTAATCTGTTAACTTTGTTACCTCATAGTAGGCAAGAATTCCAGTTTCTCTGGTGAACTCTCCTTGGTTTCCGCCTGTAACCGCTGGAGCTTGAACGCCATGCTGTGATTGGTCGCTCAAGGTGAAGGTCATCGCGTAAGTTGGTATTCCAACAATCAGTTTATCTTTGGAAATCCCCGCATTCAGCCAAAAGTCTATCGACCATTCCTGTTCAGACATGATTGGCGTGAGCAGAAATACCCCATTACATGAACTTCACATTTACATCCATCTTAATAATTATACCATGTATAATGAATTATAAATATTAAAACAGAAAAAAATAGTTATCAGTGTGGTGTGGGGGCAACAAAAGTGGCAGAGCCTTGGTCGCCCAATCAGAATGTCCTTGGTTGCAGGCTCACTAACTTTATTGACATGACCCACTCTCTGCTTGAGGGAAGGGTGGGGGGGGGGGGGGCAACAAAGGTGGCAGAGCCTTGGTCACCCAATCAGAATGTCCCCGGTTCGATCCACGCTGTCAAAAATATAATATATGTCTCATTTTTGTCCCCTACTGGTTGGATCGGTGTCAGTATAATGTGACCAACTGATACAAAGGCCCTGGTATCCCCGCAACTGTCTCTGTGTGTGGCAGCACGTAAAATTGTCAGACGTTAGTCTTGGGATCCGTCGCCA
This sequence comes from Elysia chlorotica, assembly GCA_003991915.1. Classification (NCBI taxonomy): domain Eukaryota; kingdom Metazoa; phylum Mollusca; class Gastropoda; family Plakobranchidae; genus Elysia; species Elysia chlorotica. The sequence goes on from RQTK01000008.1 coordinate 903,133, forward strand.
TGTAGGATTTTCCTTGCGAACCTAGACGACTTAAGACTAGAATTTACGAGAGAGAGAGAGAGAGAGAGAGAGAGAGAGAGAGAGAGAGAGAGAGAGAGAGAGAGAGAGAGAGAGAGAGAGAGAGAGAGAGAGAGAGTGTCTCCCCAACAAAGAATTTGCATGGCCCAGATATATACTAAGTCTTATATGTACGTACCTGGTAGAGCTGTGCCTTCTCGCCGTGCTTGGGGTCGTGTCTGTGAGGGTAGAGGCCGCTGTGGTGACCGGTCACCTTCTCCCACTGGCCGTGGTAGTTGTACGTCATCAGGAGCATGTAGTCCAGGTAGCTGTCGGAAAAAGAGGGGCAAGGGGGGGGGGGCATTTTTTTTTTTTGAAGAACGAGTGAACCTTATTCTTATACGGAAAAACAGAGATGTTCATACAAATATATAGAAGGGATAACAGGCCTACAATATACAATATACATTTATCAGATAATATGCATCTCGATTAAAAAAATTAGTAGAGCATTTTTTTTAGTTTGTTTCCTATCTTTTCCAGGAGTTCCTATGTCCAGCGGTGGGTGGCATTAAAAAAATCTTTCGGAGTCAAAGATGGTGCCTCACTTTGACTTTGACCTATTGGCTCTCTCTCCTCTCTATCTCTTTCACCATCCCGCTTCCTGTCTATCTATCTGTATGTCAGCCTGTCTGTCTGTCTCTCTCTCTCTCTCTCTCTCTCTCTCTCACTCTCTCCGCATGTCCCTCCCCTATTTCACTATCACTCTCTCTCACTCTCTACCTCTATCTTTCTCTATGTCTGCCTTTCTGCATCTCTCTCTCTCTCTATCTCTCTCTCTCTGTCTCTCTCTATCTCTATCTCTCTCTCTCTCTCTCTGTCACCATCTCTGTATGTCTCTGTCTCTGCCTGTCTCTCCCCCCCCCCCCCCCCCCCCCCTCCTTTTCCCCCCCCCCCCCTCTCTCTCTCTCTCTCTCTCTCTCCCTCTCTCATGATGAGCTTTCGCTTATTGCATTTTCACTCAGAGACAATCTTTCTCGTAACATCTTTCAACGCTGGCGCCCTCGTTCTTGCCCTCTGGCTAATGTAGTACGAGCCCGAGGCTGTCGCCATTGTCAAAAGCAGCTTCTCCCTCCCGGTGTCGGCAGATTCTGCAGCGAATGCTTCATAAAGCCCCTGTAATAGAATAGCGCTACAAGAGTAAATCTTGGTTGCTTCACTTTAAACTAGGCTATATCGCATAGGGTTTCCAAGGCAGTTTTATGTGCTGCCAAACAAGTTTCACTAAGAACCCTATAGGACACAGCGGATTTCTGCCTGCCCAAAATGGACCACCAGCTAACGTTCGAACCTTGAATCTCCAGCTGGCCACTCCATGTGTCTACATATGCTGCCTGAGCCATAATTATGGCGTTCATGTTGTTTCCAAACCCAATAGAACAATAAAAGCATACCATTAGCTCATGGGCAATTAATAGTTCTATTATCCAAATAAGGGTGTGAAAGCTACTCATGTTTTGTTTTGTGAGGTCAAGTTTAAGAGTAAATGTGTGAAAACTAAGAGAAGAGATCTCCAAGGGTGCTATCTTAAACAAATTTAAACATTTTAAGAAATTGTATTGCTTTGGAGGATGACAGTGAATTACTTCTTCTTTGTGTGCAAGATTTGTTACAAACATCGGCGATCATGGTCAATAATTTTTTTGTTATCAGTTGCCTTGATAAAATTTACAACGGGGTTTCTTGTTCAGACTAATTCTATTACATGTACTTTGTGTGTGCTTTCCTTTCGCTTTTCATTCGATCTATATCTTCATGTGACTTTTTTTTTCTAGTCCATGCTTTCAGATTATTTGCTAAAAGAATGTATCTTGTCTTTGTCTAATCGTTTTGAGTAAAGACCTTTTTTTCTTATTTTAAGATATCGTATTGCCTCTTGTTTTCTTATGATATTTTCATATGCTTTTTATGCCACATTTCTATTGCATCCAGTATTTTCTTCGGCGTTTTGGTAAGAGAGATAATAGGAGTATGCACTACACATCGGGATTTAGGATAGTAAGTTTTGTGCTCGGAGTATGCACTACACATCGAGATTTAGGATAGTAAGTTTTGTGCTCAGCTTTATGTTTCTGTTAATGAAGATTACCTTTAGATAGAGAGATTCACTTTTTTTACTTCTTTAGTAGTTATTTTTAAGTACAGTTATAGTAAAAAAAAAACGTTTTAAAATATTCAGACTAGACAAGTACTACCACAAAGTTCGCCAGCGCTAATTTCAAGATGGTCTCTTAAACAATTATTTTCTGGTGTTAGGTACCATGTTGTTGTTTTATTTAATAAATTGTGTATACGCTTAATAAGTAATCACATACTAGCCATAATGGAGTGTTGTTTTATTTAATAAATTGTGTATACGCTTAATAAGTAATCACATACTAGCCATAATGGAGTGTGTGTGTGTATGAGAGAGAGAGAGAGAGAGAGAGAGAGAGAGAGAGAGAGAGAGAGAGAGAGAGAGAGAGAGAGAGAAGGAAAGAGAGAGAGAGACAGAGAGAGAGAGAGAGAGAGAGAGAGAGAGAGAAGAGAGAGAGAGAGAGAGAAAGAGAGAGAGAGAGGTGGGGGAGTGAGAGATAGATAAAGATCAGGTTGAGAGAGAGAAAGAGAGACAGAGAGACAGAAAGAGGAGGGGTCGAGAAGGAAGCGAGGGGTGACAACAAAATGGTTTGCTAGTGCTAGTGTTCCACCATCAACCACACGAGAACAAGTACAAACCTTCATGAGCTGAGTGAAGCGGAACTTGTCTTGTGGCGGGCTCCCGCGAGTGGCTGGAAATTCCCAGTCCATGTCGAACCCGTCAAAGCCGTGCCTGGGGTGGGGTACACGAGCGTCATCTAATTTGTATACTCTCCTATCTCTTTTCTAAAATACTCTCGATCTTTAGCATTTTAGAAATGTTATAGAATATTACAAAACTGAGGTGAATTATGTTCATCTTAAGTTTCCCTAGGTTTCTCCAAAATAAAATTATATGCGGATACGGAGGTATCAATTGAGATTGGAAGCATGGGCCTCCTACCCTGAGATTATGGCACGCAATCAGTTCTAAACCTCCCCCTTCTGCCCCGCCCCCATTTTTGTAGGTTTCCAGAGCAATCCTGTTGGAAGAAAGTCGCCTTCTTCCAAGCCAAGTTGTATCATAGTCAACTATATCTTCCCATCCTATTGTTCTTGTTTCAGTTTAGCGATGTACTAGCTAGTTTTATCTGAAAATTTTGTGATCTATTTGACCATGACTTGACTTATGATATTTTAGTAAGCAAGATATATCACATGTATGACGACATAATTATGTATAAGAACATAATTTTAATGAACTAAACTTGAATGGTCCACCTCTCACTGGACACTGAAAGGGAACTTTATTACATCAATTTGTTAAATGCTGCATTCAGTACTTTATTTCATCAATTTGTTAAATGCTGCATTCAGTATACGAACAAAATAAAAATCATTTTGTGGTAGCAGGTATTTTTTTTCTCTTGAGTAAAAATAATATCCTCATAATAAGGCACGAGAAAAATCTCTTTTTTTTTTTGTGTGGGGGGGGGGGGTAGAGGTTGCTTAACGATTACGTAACCATGTTCCGTATGGATAGGAAACCACCCAGTTAAACAACCAACTGGGGATACCTTTAACTCCAAAGGTGGGTTCACATGGAACAATAAACCGTACGATCAAACAACCAATCAACCAACAAACCAACCACTTAATCAACCAACCGTCCATCCAAACAACCACCAACCATCCAACCAACTAGGAAGACCTTCATCTTCTGAGATAGGGGACAACTTTTTCATAAATAAAAAGAAAAGCCACCAAACTCAACCGACCAACCGCCGGCTACCCATCCACCCAACTAACCAACCAACAAAGAAATCACTAACCAACCACCCAACTAAACACCCATTGAGTAAAACCCTCACCTCCTGAGGTATGCGACAACGCTCTGTTTAATAAACAACCACCCAACCAACTAAACACCCATTGAGCATGACCCTCACCTTCTGAGGTATGCGACCACGTTCAGTTTAGGAAGAAACCACTCAACCAACCAACCAAACAGTCAACTATTGATCATGACCCTCACCTCCTGAGGTAGGCGACCAAGTTCTGTTTAAGAAGAAACCACCCAACCAACCAAACAGTCAACTATTGAGCATGACCCTGACGTCATGAGGTAGGCGACCAAGTTCTGTTTAGGAAGAAACCACACAACCAACCAACCAACCAAACAGCCAACTATTGATCATGATCCTCACCTCCTGAGGTAGGCGACTTATTTCTGTTTAGGAAGAAACCACCCAACCAACCATCCAAACAGCCAACTATGGAGCATGACCCTCACCTTCTGAGGTATGCGACCACGTTCTGTTTAGGAAGAAACCAACCAACCAACCAAACAGCCAACTATTGAAGTTCTGTTTAAGAAGAAACCACCCACCCAACCAACCAAACAGTCAACTATTGATCATGACCCTCACCTCCTGAGGTATGCGACCACGTTCTGTTGAGGAAGAAACCACCCAACCAACCAACCAAACAGTCAACTATTGAGCATGACCCTCACCTCCTGAGGTATGCGACCACGTTCTGTTTAGGAAGAAACCAACCAACCAACCAACCAACCAGACCACTATTGAGCATGACCCTCACCTTCTGAGGTATGCGACCACGTTCTGTTTAGGAAGAAACCAACCAACCAACCAACCAACCAGACCACTATTGAGCATGACCCTCACCTTCTGAGGTAGGCGACCAAGTTCTGTTTAGGAAGAAACCGCCCAACCAACCAAACAGCCAACTATTGAGCATGACCCTCACCTCCTGAGGTAGGCGACCAATTTCTGTTTAAGAAGAAACCACTCAACCAACCAAACAGCCAACTATTGAGCATGACCCTCACCTCCTAATGTATGCGACCACGTTCTGTTTAAGAAGAAATCACCTAACCAACCAACCAACCAACTATTGAGCATGACCCTCACCTCCTGAGGTAGGCGACCACGTTCTGTTTATGAAGAAACCCTCGGACTCACCAAACAGCCAACTATTGAAGTTCTGTTTAAGAAGAAACCAGCCGCAACCAACCAACCAACTATTGAGCATGACCCTCACCTCCTGAGGTAGGCGACCACGTTCTGTATGAAGGCGGCCCGGCTGGCCTCGGACCTCACCACGGGCAAGAAAGGCTCTGACCCGATAAGCCAGCCGCCCACCGCCAGCAACACCTTGAGGCTCGGGTTGGCTTTCTTCAGCGCCAGGGTCCGCGAGTAGAGCCCTGTCATTTAGGCAGATTGTAGAGGTTTGGGGGCGGGGTGACTTCCAATTGTTATAGTACAGTAGCAGAAGTGGTAGTGGTAGTGGTAGTAGTAGTAGTAGTAGTAGTAGTAGTAGTAGTAGTAGTAGTAGTAGTAGTAGTAGTAGTAGTAGTAGTAGTAGTAGTAGTAGTAGTAGTAGTAGTAGTAGTAGTAGTAGCAGCAGTAGTAGTAGTAGTAGTAGTAGTAGTAGTAGTAGTAGTAGTAGTAGTAGTAGTAGCAGCAGTAGTAGTAGTGGTAGTAGTAGCGGTAAACGTAGTACTCATGGTGGTGGTGATAGTGATGTTAATGTGACAATAATTAGCATAAGACTGGGCAGGAAGAAAAGTGATGAAGGCTCACTCAAGACGAAAGAAAAAGCTATGAAAGAGGTACATGGTGTATTACAGTAGACTGTGATTATTATGAACATCGCATCAACAAACAGTAATTGAACCTTCAGGCCCCTGGTCATTCTCGTTGAAAGGTGTGAGTCCCTTGCCATCTGGACTAATGTCCACGAAGGCGTAGATGATGTGACTGCACAGGTGAGGGTTGATGTCCTCTGGTACAAAGTTCCCCCGCCCGTGTCTGTTGTAGGCGAAGCTACTGTAGTAACAGAAAATCTTCTTCCCTGGAGAGGTAAGTTTTTCATAGAAATGTGAACTTTATTGCAAAAAAGACTATGTCTTTGTACAGCATTTCAAAATATTTTACCGAAATACATATACTTTATTTTATATATATGAATTATATGTATATGATGTTATCATGATTTTAGATTGGGCTAGCAGTTCTGGCATTGGTTGACAGTGAAGGAGTGGAGAGTGAAGAGATCAGAGTAAGGTTGGCGTTGTCGGTGTTAGAAAGGATGTGTTGAACAAAAGAAATTCATTTTACAAAGAAAAATAATATTGGATTGAAACGAAAAACAACGCTCCGAGGAGCAGTTGAGAAGATATATAACCGCAGAGAGAAAGTTATAATTTCCAACTTCATTTAGTCCTTCTCTCTTTCTCTCTCTCACTCTCTCTCTATCTCTCTTTCTCCCTCCCTCTCTCTATCTTTCTCTCTACCCATCTCTCTACTCTCTATGTATATGTCAATCTTTAAAAAAGGCATAGATAGAAGAAAAGACAGTCATACAAACCTGACCAGAGACAGAGACACAGACAAACGGTCAAACAGACTGGGAGATAAAAACTCTTAGAGAGACATAGAGTTGTGGGTCAGCAATTAGACGGACAGTGTGTTTTAAAAAAAATGAGTGTTACTATATCATTCCTAAAATACAAAGGAAAGCAGTGTTGTAAAAATTATATCACCATTAATATTACAACCGAGGTGACGATATGCCCTTGTGTAACATGCAAGTTTTGACTCAACCGATCTTTATATAAACTGACGCATGATAAGAACACCTGTCATTTCATCACACTGATGAATAGGCATGTATTGCTAGATGAAATCTAGAGGATCTCCGCAATGTAAACTTCACCGGATAAACATGAACGAATAAAAAGAAAGAAAATAAAATGTCGCAAAACTAGTGCATTTCATACTCACCATTTGCGATGGGGCACCGACTCAAGAAAACTGCTAGACAAACAAAGACGCCCAACCAGCCGGAAAAATGGACTGGGCATTGTGCCATAGCCTGTGGGGCGAGGGGTTTACACAGAATGTGGGACTATTGTAAGTAACTGGTAGTGGTAACCAACATGCATAGTTACGGTTGTTAACATAGGCCTACATGTAGCACTGAGCATGGATTCCAAATAAGTACCGGTATTTAACTTTATTACTTATCGATGGCTGAAAACGTTATTTTTTTTTACAATTAAAAAAACAAAACATTGTCTATTACTGCAAAGGGACATAACACTTAATTCAAATTTGACAGAGAATCGATAAATTTGAGAAAGAGAAGCAGTTTAAAAAGAAAGAAAAAAGAGTGAATGAAAAAAAAGCTGTAATTTTGAATTGTAATGTGCCTCAAACAACAAAAATCAGAAGCACGGTCATGTATTTTACCACCATAGTTCAATTCAGAATTCTCTGGCATTTCTTATCTGTCTCTTGTGTATAATTCTCGTTATGTGATTATCGTGTACGTGGACTTTTTGCGTCAGTAAAAATGTCATGTTCACTGTGAATGTCGTAGTTATAAACTAGATCCAACACCACTGCTGTTGTTGTTGTTGTTGTTTTTCTTTCAACTTGTTTATTTATTTATAGGAGGACACGGTAGTGTTGTAGGTCAACATTTCCTTTTCTTTGTAGTTTTGTCATTAAAGGAATAAGTTCTGAAATAGTGAAAACAAAATGTAGTCTTTTACTTCTCAATGTAATTTTTTTCTCTTGTTCTTTCCCTTTTGAGTATAATTGAATAAGCATGCATCGAATCTATACCAGGGTTAACTAACAAACTCACAGATCGAAACTATGATCAGTCCTGAATACAAGCGAACCCCTGCTGGAAATAACACCTCAGGAACCACGAGTTCACAAGTCGGCGACGGAGAGAACAAATAATAAAACTGCGCGAGGGAGTTTGTTCTTATAGGACTCGCCACGAACAATTTGAGTCTGATGCCAAATCACAAAAGGCCGAAGGCCTCTTCGTAATCCAACAAAAATGCGAGCAAGTGCTTTTGGGGCCCTTTTCACAAGACGAGACCGCATGCAAACAGGTGCAAGTATTCGTCGAGACAGAGGGAAACAGTGTGTGATGTGCACGTTGTAGCAATCGGTTTTTGGAGGGCTTCTTGCTAAGGCGAGCATAATTATTAACCGAAGCTGATTAGCAGCAGATAGGACCAGGGAGTTCCCTGTTAAAATCAGCACGCTCTACCATTGAGCCACATGGACCCATTTACGCTGAAGCGTACATCTACATTAAAATGAAGTTGAAAAGCAAAGGCTACCAGTACCATTGCTGAAACCATTGTAAAAATAAGCTCTAGTACATTGTAATTGTTTGCCTCAGCTATGAACTATCGAGCCAATGCTGATAGGTAATTCCATCTTTATGGAAAGCAGAATATTTTTAAGGGACACGTTATTAAGTAGGTCTTTGAGCCTTTGGTCTCAAGAAAAGATCAGATATGACGATGGAGCAGCTGAGCGGGATACTCGTGACTTGACCAGTCACATTATACTGACACCGACCCAACCAGCAGGGTCAAACGCAGCGGTTAGAACTGGAGCAGGAACCCTCAACAATCAGAATGATTAGCAAGTGCGCGCTTTAACCGCGTTCTCAAGATAACCAGCACCATTTTGTAATTGCTGTAGTTGGATGAAGTGATGTTAACTTCTGGGAACACTGAAATTATGCTTCCCAAGAATTATTCCAGTAGTTTACGCTTCCACTTCGCCTTGAAATTAAATTTATTTAGCCTTTTTATCAGTTTGGATCATACAAAACTCTCTTGGTCATTACAGCTACATGTACTACATTGTGTAAACTGTAATGACAGGAAAACTAAAAAAACAACAACAAACAAACACTCTAACGATGTTTATTTTGTTAAAATCGGTATCGCCCATTCTTTTTTCACCGATCAAAACAGTGTTGTCCTTAATGCATCTCCGGATCGCCCGGAATTTTCTTGAATGAGCCAAATCGGTTTTGATTTGTTGTCCTTGTCAAACACCCCTAGTGACTAAAACGTCGCAATGGATTTCCTTTTGGCACTAAACATGATCGCGTGATGAGACAGACGCCAGTCCAAGGCGGCGTGCACTAAAGCATTGTTTATCCAATAACTTCATTGCTGCTAGTGGTAGCACTAGCAGGGCTTCAAAGTTCAGTACGGGAGTAAACAAGAAACAACTTTTTACAAAAGTAAAACCAAAAAAAATATTGTTTGCGAATTCCATGAGACAAAACACATCCCAAGCACCAAAAAACTATAGTTAAACAACCCCCCCCCCCCCCCCCGGAAAAAAAAGACCCCCCCCCCCGGAAAAAAAAGAAAAGTAAAAAAGAAGTTTCCCATTGACAAAAATGTTATTCCGCATTCCTTATACTCTTTAAAGCCATAGAATTCTTCATTAGACCACGTGTTTTAATTTTATAAGTGAATATTCCAACAAGATAGTCTGATTCCAGAGGGTCGGTTAGCGCATATTTAAACAATACATTGATTACATGTATAAATTTTATAAGTGAATATTCCAACAAGATAGTCTGATTCCAGAGGGTCGGTAAGCGCATATTTAAACAATACATTGATTACATGTACGTATATTACATCATGCACACGTGGGAAAACCTTTATTTTCCAGTAGTTTGCCTGCCATTGGTAAGGAACTTCGAAGTTATCATTCAATTTCTGTGATTTGTTTAACGCGTGGGATTCCTGCAGATTCCTACAGAATCCTATGTCCCCATGCATTGAAATTCAGCTAAAGCCACGCAGGAGCATCAGTTTAAGATATGGACCTAACATCTAAACATCTGCCAACTGGACTAGAGAACCGTTGTCAGCAAACCATTAATTTGTACCATTTAAATTAATGCGAGCTTGTAACTCTGTGTGTGTGTCTGTGTGTGTGTGTGAATGTGTGTGTAAGTATAGTGGGGGGAAAAGAGTAAATGGCGGTAAAAGAAAAAGTTCACGTCTATATGCTTACATTCTTTTTGGTTAAACGTAATATTTGTTTCTACAGTATGCACTAAAGAGCCATCACTCATATTATGTAAATTGTAATGTAAAATGTTTATTTTTATTATCATTATTATGCGTAAAATACTTTTAACATGTCCAAATCGATTTTCCCGCAAAGGGACAAATAAATTATCTTATCTTATCTTAATTTGTACCATTTAAATTTAATCACAGTTCTAGCCTCGTCTGTCATGCTCGATATCAGGCTCATCTGGCTAAAATGGAATTTGCAAACCACTAGAAGTAGTAGAGGTAGTAGTAGTAGTAGTAGTAGTAGTAGTAGTAGTAGTAGTAGTAGTAGTAGTAGTAGTAGTAGTAGTAGTAGTAGTAGTAGTAGTAGTAGTAGTACATATAGCTGTAGTAGTGGTGATGTTGGTAGCAGTTGGTAGAAGAAACTACGACAGTAGCGGTAGTAGATGCAGTAATCTCACTATGTCGTACAACATTTAGTAGAATAGTACTGAGTAGTAATTTTTTGTAGCAGTAGTGGTGGTGGAAAACCAAGTCGGATTTAGATGACAGTGGAACAAGAGAAGCTATATTTAATCAGAGCATTTTACTTCTAGCCGAAAATATATAGAAAAAAACCCAAAGATATCTATGCATGCTTTATTGAAAATTCAAAAGCATTTGATACAGTTAACCATAAAAAAATTTATTGAATTAAGATATTGATGAAAATGATAATTGTAGCCCTGTTATCAACGCTGCACTGGGAAAAATTGACTTGTGTAAAGCGAGACAACACACTAACACTGTAACAGGTCCAGTCAGGATAAAAAGTACTTCAGCAAGGATGTGTAGTTCTCCCCTTCCCTATTCAACATATACACATGTGCACAGATTTTATTTTTAGAGAAATAGAAACTGCTCCAGGACTAAAGGTTGTGGAGTTGAAAACCAACATAGATGCTTTAAGAGATGTGGATTAAAATAGAATAACAAGAAAAGAAAACAAACCTTGAAATACTAGAGATGGTACATATAAAAAAACAGCTCTTCAATCGAGTGCTCTGCAAGAAAAAAATTAAAAAATGGACATGTAAGAAGGCACAATTCCTTGCAGAAAAAGATCGTAGAGGGTATGGTGAAAGGCACATGAGGTAAAGGAAGGAGGCGGATAAGTTGGGTTAAGAATGTGGAGGACAATCTGGAATGAAAAGCAACGAGTGCTGCAAGATTGCCTTCCAACCTCTGGACAGAGAGACTGACTGAGTGGTGGTGGTTTGAAAATATGTATTGTGTACGGTAGTTCACTGAAGTGCAGTGGTATCCTGATAAAGTCAACCCTACTACAGAGAACAATTAGAACTGGGACTGCCAAGTGATGTTGATTCCACAATATGTAGTAATAATATTTGGAGTAGACATGAAAAAACTAACATATTTTGTATTTTAAATTTTTTTTAAACATCCTGGTCCACTATGAAAATCTATATGACATTATTTCTATGGAAATTAAAGTGCCAAATGTTTTGATAAATATTCCTGGATGACAAGTAAACTGTTAATTGATCAATTGAGAGAATTTTACTGATGACTTATATGTACAGTATTAATTTTTCAATTGACTATTTTAAGTATCGTAGTAGAATAATACTGTGTTATTGTACATGTATTACTGTAATAAGAGTTGTTAAAAAGCTTCATAAAGGCTAAAAAGACCAGCTTAGAATAGGTATAGAACTCACAGCTTTAATGATTATTTGTAAAAGTTATATCACTAGCAGAAAGTCTGACAAAAGCTACTTTACTTACTTTTCCGACCCAGCAGCCACTTGAGCCTGCGCCCTTCATCATTACAAAAGCTAAAGACTATTTGAATTGGAATTTATTTGTTACCTCATAAGATGGTAGAGGCCTACCAGCATTTTTTTTAATTATGAGACACAGAGAGAGAAAGAACAAGAGAGAGAGAGAGAGAGAGAGAGAGAGAGAGAGAGAGAGAGAGAGAGAGAAAGATAGAGAAAGAGAGAAACCTTAGAACAAAGTAAATGTATAAAATGTACGGGGTACACAAATAGCGCTATGTGCATTAACAAAAATCAACAGGATTAAAAACTAAAAACATCAGCTCATTATTTACAGTATACATAACTTGTAAAATTTATTCACCAAGACAGCAAATAACACAACAGATACATAAATACAATGTAACAAGAATTAGAAAGGGCAGAAAAAATGTACGGCTTTAGGAACTAGAGGCAAAAAAAAGAGTTAAATTATAAGCAACATATTGACTTCAGACTTAACAAAGTGCGTAAACAGGAGAATCCGGATAAGATAAGCCTCTTGGAGATAGCATTTGTTTAACTTAAGTTAACTTTTATCTCACCGCACACTGTTAAGTAGGAAAGGAGGACTTGAGCCTGAAAAATAGTTAATATAACACTGAGGCTGTAATACAGTTTAAAGTTATGGCCATGTTTTCCTTTTGGATGACTTAATTTGATATCAAATCTTTGTTGGGAAAGTACAGTGGGCATAAAATCTGTTTCAATCCAAATTTATCAATACTAATGCCTAATATATCAATTTTATTTTCTACTTTATCTTTGCTTATATAGAATATAAAGCTATTGTTCTTTCTGTAATGATCTGAAAATACAGGTTCAATCCTAAAAAATAAAAAAAGCTAATGTTGAAATAATAAATATAACGTTAATAGTATAATCATTATGTACATATATGCAAAGTGCTAGGACATTTTTTTTCCTTAAAAAAAAATTGATTGAAAAACAAAACAAAACAAAAACGTATGCATGAACACAACAATGCAACTGAACTAAGACATCCAGAACTGTACAGGCAAGGGGGAATATGAACCATAAAACATGTGGTCTCCCTCAGAATAACAGTAGCCTATTGTAAATGAATTTCCAGAACAAAAAGTAGAGCACAAATAAATCTGGTCAGAAGCCTAGTGTACAACAAGTGCAGATCGGCGTCTAAGACTAAGAGTCAGTTGCCCAGTCCCCAGCCAATTTTTGATTGAAAATAGCACTTCACAAAGATGCTTGAAGCTCAAGGATTTTAAAGTGCTTTCCATTTGACTTTGATCTTGTTTCGCTGTTATAATTCATTTAAACTTTAGGTAGGCCTATACTATAGTGGCAAATGGCAGCCTGCTATTACAAAGTATTGTAATGTGCTTTGACTTCGATTGATCAGACCATGGCCAAACTTGAGTTGACTTGCCACTCAAAATTAAGTTTCAATGAATGTTCAGCCCATAGCAGTAATATGAAAGTCTCTAGTCCACAATCAGGCAACTGACTGAAATCGAGTGACTAACTATAGCTCACTTTCAAAATCAAATCCTCCTCCGTTAATTTCTGTCGGGACTGGTGCACAAAGCTTAAAGAAATGAGGACAAAAATAAACTGAAAAGAAATAAGTTAGTCATATTCAAAGATTCCCCACCAATTTTAAGCTTAGAATTTTAATGCAATGCAAAGAAAACTAAAGATATACAAATATTTACAAAATATAATTTTCATTTCAACTTTACCATGCAGACAACCCATTATATACATTTTATCTCATCAAAGCAATAAGTATAACTTCATCAACAATGCATTGTATAAAAAAAACCATTTTGTAACAAAAAAAATTCATATGAATTAGTCATTTGCTCAAGCATTCCTCTGTACACAATCAACTTTGTGACAAACAGCAAGTCTTAATTAGTTTGAAAAAGAAAAATAGCAACAAAAAGTATACTTCTAATATAATATTTCATAGCAGGATCGGTTATTTCTACCTTTCAAAAACTTTTGAAGGAGACAAAAATCAATTTTCTTTAAAAAAAAAAAAAAAAAAGAAAAATTCATAATATACTTCGGGACTTTAAAAGCCAAATGAAGGATTACAGACTAAGACTAAAACTTGATAAGCAACAAGTCACTAATCACGCCACGCTGGAAGTGCACACACTACAACACAATTTGGTGAGGCATGATTTAAGCTTAGTCACACTAATATGATGTCATTTAAGTCCAACACCTGGTCCTTATTGCCAATTAAGAATGATATGATGGGGTAAAATACAAAGGTGATCTAACGGTCTACTTTGGGTCTTTCGGACCACTGATAACACATACGTTATCACTCTGATCATTTTTTAAATTTATCTTATGAACAAGGATACTTCTACACTTCATGTTACACTTACAAAAGCAAATGATTAACAAAAACATCTAAAAAAATCAAACTAAAAATTCATATCACTTTAAAATAACTTGCTGTGTATCTTTATAACAATAACATGGTATCAAAAAGTTTCTTTTTCTTTCTCTCCACATAATTTAATCAAACAATTAAATCAGATTTTTTTTTAGACAAGTGATTGTGATATTTGTATCCTCTTCCCCCTATCCTCACCCCCCAAAAAATTGAAAGATAAAAGACAGGGCTACCACCACAAAGCAATTTGCCAGACAAGCTTTATTGATATTTTGATGACCACATTTTGCTACAGTATTGCAATTAGAAAACTGGGATTAAAGGGAATGCCCAAATTTTTCAAGTCATAATGTTATACATGAAATAACAAACATAATAATAAACCTCTCTTGCCCCTTCGCTTTGAAGCCAATGTATAAAATTACAAATTATATTGGTGCTGGAGAGGTCTAATCTAAGACAGCAGAAAAACAATAGCAAATTTATATATACACCAAAATATTGGGTAAAAGAGGGGACACGAGAAAACAGGGGAAATTGTGTCAAAATAACATAAGTTTACAGTGTAGTTCCATCCAAACTTTAGTGGTCTCACTCACCCAAGAATGGACGTGACTTTCAACAAATTAGATTTGGGTACTGAACCAGAGAATGTGCCATGGGAGTAACTAAAAGGTACTTGCATGAAAAATTACATGAACCGTTGTTGGCTCCAAAAGATCCTTGCTGAGCATCTCGTTTTACATGCAACTATCAACAAGACTGTGAGTGTGAGTGTAAAGAGAAAACGATGCGGCATCATTTACTTTCTATTCCTGTACTATTTAAATGTCCCTTTAGCTTTGAAGACTGTCAAGGATCACTGTGCTGGGACAAGGGAATATCGTCCAAGGATTCTAAAACCTTAATTGAAGGGATTGTCATCCTACCAGATCGCCGTGATGGGGACCTTGCTGCAGAAGATGGGTGAGCATCAGTGTCACTTCTGCTGATAACATTGTCTTCACTTGTGCTAGGCGAGGATAAACCGTTTGTGTGGCCGGTACTTACTATATCACTTTCAACTTTTTTGTTTGACATTTCCACATCTTCCACAGTCTTTTCTCTTTCAGGCGACATGTATAATTGTTTGCACGGTATATCTAGAGATACTTCTTGACACATTGGAGATGCTACTTCACTTGATTTTCTCTTGGGACGGCCTCTTTTCCTTTTGACTTCTGTTAGAGGTGTAACTTCTGCAGCGGGCGGCTGCAGACTGTTGGTGCTTTCACATTGTTCATCTTTTGTCTCAGACACTGATACTTTCAACTCATCTTTCTTGCTGTCTTGACAAATCTGCAGAGTTGGAGGACACAAATCATATTTTTCAAAATTCAATCTTAACCAAAGTGAAGTCGGAAGAAATAATACATGTGGGCCTATATTAAGAAAAAAAATTGCAATTTTTCTGAGTTCACAATCAGTGGATATTATGAAGATCCCAGTTGATCCTGTCTCTTGAGACAAAAGAAAATTTTTTATTTAGGATTTAAAAACATTGATGAAAAATAATTGTTTTTCAATGTGTAAATTAATTTATGAATTTTCTTTTGCACTTAAAATAATGATGGGACACTGAAATTTTGTGTTATTTGGGGCTGTATTCATATGAAGGTCTAGGCCTAAAAGTCGGAAGTGACTTACGTCTGATATTTAAATTTAGTATCCAACCTATTAATGGGAATTTCCTAATACTAAATTTGAAAGCAAGTTTACAACTGCTCTGAGTCTGAGGCAGGACTAATGGGTAAAAATCCGTCGCAAGTGCATCTAAAGCCTATAAAAATCATTTATAATTACTTCTGTGTTGTTTTGTTGTTTTATAGTGTACTCTTACCATTTTGGCACGCCTAATAGTGCAATCATGCATTTTTATGGTTTTTCATAATTTAGATCTACATTAAGAAAGTAGGTGAAATGAAATGTTCCATCCAGTAGTTCATAGAAAGAAAGAAATTAAAATTGAGTTTTGGGACTAAATATTTGAAATTTTAAAGCATGCTCTATAAAATTTCAAAATGGCGTCTACATTTTCATTAAAATTGTCTAAGCTAGATCTACGTTTGCTTATGTCAACTCTATCCCGCCTTGCATCTTCTGGACCTACTGCAATATCACTTTCTTCATCATCAGCTACCATATTAA
This sequence comes from Elysia chlorotica, assembly GCA_003991915.1. NCBI lineage: Eukaryota > Metazoa > Mollusca > Gastropoda > Plakobranchidae > Elysia > Elysia chlorotica. The sequence continues at coordinate 919,535 of RQTK01000008.1, forward strand.
ATCTATCTTCACCAGCTGCACATTCAAGACTAGCATTCTAAATAAGCTGAGCAGGAAAACTAAGGGCCATTTCGAGATGCGGTGAACGGCCATCAAAAGTAGAACCCTTCATTGCCGCTGTGTAAATCATTTTTCAGAAATCCGTACACAAAAGGTGTATACCAGACTCGTTTCTTATCTAACAATAGCGGGCGATGGCGGTTATAAAACGTTTTATTCAGGTCTAGATCTATAGAGATTATAAAACAATAATAAGCATAGGCTTTGCTGTTCTACCGTCTAGCATTGCATTATGCAGCTTTGTTCATGTTGATAATAGAACAAGTTAGGTGCATGAAGAGGAAGGTGAGGTCACTATGTCAGCAACGGCAGGAAAAGGTGCGGGGAGAGTGATCAGGCTGGGCCGCTAGTGAATTACCATGTACGTACGCAGGTTTGTAATACCAGAATGTGTTAATTACTATTTGGCACCTTTCTCCATTTTTGTTTTTATCTGCTGTTTTTGGAGCAGATCTATACTTGGCTTTCTCTTTATTATCAGGGTTATCTGATTTAGGTTTTCAAAATAAATTGTAGGACGCAAATATTTGAAATGTTAAAATGGAGACTGAGTTAAGTTGGTTTTACGTCTAACGTCAGCACTATATAGGCTTTATTGTGGACGGATCCCAAGACTGACGTCTGATAATTTTATGTCGTGCCACACACGAGACATGGCGGGGATACCATGACTCCTGTCTCAGCCGGTCACATTATACTGCCACCGATCCGACCAGTTACAGAACGGAAATCTGACAAATAAATCTGCCGATGATGGGATTAAATCCGCGGACCTCCTGATCTGGAGACCAACCTCTACCACTTTAAACACCCCCCCCCCCCCCCCAAATTACTACCAGTATTACCCTAAAACTTGTGAGGACAACCTCTACCACCACCGCATTATTGCTCTTACTATTTACCATTATCTTAACTTCTTATGATTACGATTGACACGCAATGTTAAAAAGTTGGAATTGTCAGCCAGAAGTAGAAAATATAGTAGATAGATTAAAAAATGCTACAAGTAACAAAGTGGTTCCAATTTGAAGAAATCTTTTTAAAATTGAAAGATAACTGCTTGCTTGGAAAAACTAGGTACATGACCACTTTTAACAATGAACAGAAGATAAAATGTTCTCAATCACAGAAAGAGACTAACTTAAAGACATCTCTTCTGCCTTTTAACTAGGATAAAGATCAAAACAAAAGAATGCTCACTTCTTTATTGCTCTCTGTTGATGCAATTGCTCCTGGATTCTCTTCATCCTGTGAGAGGCGCTGGCGTTTAGTTGGAGGTGTGTTCAGTTTAAAAGCTACATGGGCAGGCAGCGGAGATTTCATATCCGTTTTCTTTTTCTCGCCACGCTTTTTGCCAAGCTTCACTCGACTGGCCAAATCAGTTGTTGCGTTAGTATCTGCAACATCCGGCTCACATTTCTCCAAATTTTCATGTGACTTAATGCCAGCAGTATCTAAGCCTTCTGCTATTTTAGAGTCTGTAGCTACTTCTTCAGTCTCCTGGTATTTGCCAGTAGATGTTTCATTACCAACATCGCTACCTTTTTGAGAACAGTCACTAATAACATCATCCGCCTCACTGTCCCCATCCTCCACAAAGAGAGAGGACAGATCTCCTGCCTGCATGAAGAGCACCATTGCTAGCTGCTCGCAGTACTGTGCCTGAGCAAGTCTCAACTCCTCAGGACTCCAACTGCTGTCCCAATGAGAGTGTTCATCTGCCTCATGGTCAAAACTACCACACGCCCAGTCTGCTTGCTGTCGCTTATGTCCCACGACAACGCTTGTAAATACCTCAGCGCCTGAGGGGCTAGTGACCACTGAGCCCCCTGTGCACTCTCCATCTCCTTCCACTACCAAGGGAACCAGAGTGGGATCTGTAGATGGATCCACTTTTGGTTGATGCAGAGACTTTTTATGACGTCTTGTTACCTTGGCTGGTAAGGATTTACCGCTAAGGCTTGCTTTTTTCTCTTTGTGGGATGGCAAGGGATAACTAAAATTTAGAGAGGGGTGTTTTTCAGATCGTTTTAATTGGCGGCCTCCCACAAGAACACTATAATTGAAATAGGAATCTTCCTCTTGCCTAATCAATGGCTTTCTCCAATCTGCACAATGACGCCGAGGCTTTCGCAAAACGGCTTGGTTAGATGTTTGTTTCACAGTGTTACTGCTTGTAGCACACAAAATCTGGTCTTTTTTCATATGTGCCTGAACTGTCTTTTGTGTGCTGAGGCTACCTTGAATAACTTTGTTTATTGCCTTAGAATCAAAAGTCTCATTTTCCTTACCAGCACAAGTAGTGGATTCTCCAATACATAAATTACTGTTCCTTTGCTTCACTACATCTGTACTGTCTAAATCTGAGCATGAGATTTGCTTGTCCCCAATTAAAATGTTTTCCTTGCTCGCTTCTGCCTCAGTCCCTTCAACAGCATCATCTTCAACACTTTGGGACTGTGTCTTCACATCATTTGAACTTTGACAGAGCGCCATCTCTTTGCAACCTTCAGCAAGATCATCAGAGTTTGACGGACTGTGTGCAGCCATCGATTTATTTTCATCCATGTTTTCGTGAAAAGCTGCATTCTTTCCAAGAGCTGGAAACTGCTCGGAACTTTGTGCCCCTTCAGAGTTAAGTCTTAAATCGCCTTCATTATTTGCGCTTGCTGTGTGGGAGACACCCTTACTGACTGTTTTCTCAACAACTTTCTCAAAATTTTCAGCAACCATATCTGAAGGTGGCAAACTTTTCTCTGCATGATATCCATTACCTTTTTCCATGTCTGGGGTTGTAGATTCACCATCCTGCTGAGCTGCTGGAACTTCGCTTACAGACACAGGAGTGCTTGGTTTTGTGCTGCTCTTTCTACGCCTGCCTCTCTTTTTACTCTTTTTGTAGGGAGTCCTTTGCGTTGCTTGGACAAGACTGCTTTCCTCACCAAGTGTCCCTGTGACAGTCCCCTGTGTTTGCTCAACATTAGGTTGTTCATGTTGTGTTCCAGTTGATGACTGATCATCTTGAGTTGGTACTGCTTGCTCTGTCTCTACAGGATCATTACTGACAAGGGGTGTGGCCTCCTCTTTGCTTGGTGAAATGGTAGGGGAGGCTGATGGGGGAACAGGATCGTCTGTTGCTAGAACTGAAGGTGATGAGTGAGGAATTGAATTAGCATTAGCTTCCATCACATCTTTCATATTTGTTTCCTCATCAAATGATTGCTCTTTTTCTATGCCAACCTTCTGATCGTTTGTATCATCAGGAGCATCATGTGATATGTTGGTTTGTTCAATTGCTGGGGTTTCCTCAGTTTCCATCCAATCCTCAAGCCTTTCGTCAATTTCAGTCTGATGTTGAGGCTGCTCATCTGTTTCAAGTATTTTGGTTGACCACATGTCAGACTTAGATTTTTCAACGGGCTCATCATCAGGCTGGAACAACTCCACAGGCATTCGGTACTTTTCTGCTGTACTCACATGTCTTTCTTCTACACTCACTACACGCTGGTCGTGTTTTCCTGGCTCAGAGGGGATATTATGTCCTTTGCAAGACATATTTTGATCCATTTCTTGCGACTGATTTTCTAACAACTTCTCTTTAGACGGTTTGGCTGCTGCTAGAGCAGCCTCGATAAGGGTATCAATCTCGCTATGCTGTGGCTGGCTAGAGGAACTGCCCTGCAGAGTAGATTCTTCAGCCTGAAATGGTTCAGCTGCTGGCGCACTGAAAACTGATCCGGACGCTTCGTGGGGGCTGGAGAAAGAGGCTGTGGCTGTAGTCACCTGGGCTCCGGTGAGAAGACTACGGGCCTTCTTGAAGGTTTGTGGTGGCCCATTTGCCTCAACTCCCAATATCCCTTGGGTAAGAATATCAAAACCGTGGTTTGCTTTGACAGATGGAATGGACTGTGTTATAATCCTAGGACTAGTGGGTGTGTTGATGGAGGCCTCTGCCGATGCCCATGCTTCCACAGGCTGTTGAACAGGCTGTATCCCCTCGGCAGCTGGTGCCATATGTGCTTCAGCTTGAATTGACTCAACAGCAGTGAAAGCCTCAGCTTGATTCGCATCAGAAAACTCTGGAATGGACAAAACCGGCACTCCGTCTACATTTTCTGCTCCAGACTCTATGACATGAGCTCCGATCTGACGAAGGCCTGAGAGAGTAGAAATGTTCTGACTACTGCCAGGAGCTACCATTTCCATCGTAGACCAGAGCTCAGAGCTGGCCCTCCCCCTTCCTGCAGATCTACTGCCACGTCCTCTGCCTCTCTGACCGCGGGAACCTCTGCTTCCTCTAGATCCTCGTCCTCTTGATCTACCACGACCAGAAGGAATATATTCTGCAGAGTCTAACCCTAAAACACCCCTTCCTTCCTCAGTGAGACTAAGATCCTGATCCATTGGAGATGTTCCCATTGCAGATGAGCCAATGGCAGGAGTCAGTTGGCCTCCAATGATGGTGCCTGAGGAGGAGAGGGCTGTGAAGGCCCTGCTGGTGACTTGCCCTGTGCTTGTGGAGGACCCAGTGTGAAGAATGTGGGTTGTGTTAGATCCTGGCAGGATGTATCTGTTAAAACAAAACAAAAAACAAATCAAAAAAAGAATGGAAAAAATTTAAAGCAATCCTAGGAGATTAAACCCGGAGAGAGGGAGAGAATTCTCTATAGAGAATTGTTTAGTGTTGGGTTATTTTCATGAGGGATTAACACCTTTATAAATCAGGGCTGGGAATGTCAAATTAATACAAGTCTTATAATGTCACTTTTTATGGTAATAAATTTAAAGGTTTATACCCGACAATACTAGAGGTGACATTCAAAAAGTGAAAGATAGAGATGGGGCCAGCAGCCATAAAAAAATCAAGCTACCATTCTTTCATGAGGGAGCAAATTAATTTTATAACATGCAATTGATCAGAGCAAGTTTGACCAAAATAGAAATACATGTACTTTATGCAAATAACTTAACATAGAAAGCATGACAATCAGTAAGTTAAAATTACAGCAACCCAAATTAAAATCAATTTAGATTCCTTATAATTGTGAAAGAGGAATAGGCAAATTTTGATATAAGTTCATCCATGATCTGATGTTCATAGCACTTTTGTAACAAATGCTTGTTCTTCTCCCACAGTATTTGTATTAATTATAAAGTTGGTAACACAAAAAGTAACAAAAATTCATATCGCATCTGTTCAGAAAAGAAACAACTTACTTAAAACTTTCTGGCTGTTTCTGTCCGGATCCAACAAGAGTAATCCCACTTTGGTTTGACGTGCGAGAAGACATGTCTCTGAGCAATGAGACAGCAGGTGTGGAGATAAGACTGGAATCAGAATCTCCCATCAGTGTTGTTGTGAAAGTAGCTGGACTAGTCTCAGGCCGGCGCAGCTCCCTGATGACTATGTTTCCCTCCTGGGACAGTATGCCACCCTGACCCTCAGACTCCCCTGCTTGGTTATCACTTGCTGAGGAGTTAACACTTTCTACGGGCATAGATAGTTGATGAGTTGATGTGCTTGATGCATTAGTACCAGTACTTGGATTGAGAATAATGGTTTTTGAGTTTGCCTGGCCAGCGCCACGAGGCACAGAGATTAATTGTATTGTCCTCTTCGGGGTTGAGCCTTGGGTGCCCGGCATGGTGATGAAGCTCTGGTTTCCTTTTGCCATCAGGCTGCTTAGTCCCAGAGATCCAACAGCAGCTGATGAAACAGAAGGTGATGCCGCATCCATCTCCTGCTGGGCACTTGTGGCAGCTTCTGAAGTTCCACGTGAGGCTGTGCGCAGTGTGATTTTAGGAGTGCTCCCTACAGCTCCTCCAGACAGTTTGAGAACAGAAGATGGCTGGGCCTGTGCCTGGGCTTGAGTTGCTTTGTCCACAGGTACAAGAACCATCTTACCATTCCTGACCACAAGCTGTGTCAGGATGCTGCCTCCTACAGACGTCGGGATCTGGATGAACCTGCTAGCTGCCCCCTGCTGTGGCTGCGTTGCAGTGCTGATAGATGTGACTGTTGGTGGTTCTGTTGCTTCTGGTGAAACTAACACTGGATTTGACTCAGATGTTTGCTGAATGTTTGTTGTTTGCAAACTTTCTTCCTCACTCTCCATTATTTGAGGTGCTGAGGGTTCTTTTGAAGCTTCTTGGCTTGTGAATGAGGAATCCATTTGTAGAGAAGGATCTGTTTCTGTAGCATGACTAGCAGTATTTTGGTCCAGCATTTGGGGTGTGCTTTCCATTTGGTTAACCAATGAAGCAGACAATGATGAGTTAACCTGACCATACGCTGAACTTAAAGATGCCAAAGCTGAAGGCAGAACTGACACAAGTTTAACGGCAGGTTTGGATTCCACAGAGTTGTTTACTGACGGATTTGTGGTGGTATCCATTGAAATACCTGTGGATCCAGTGTCAGAAGAAGTAAACTGCATACTACTCTGAATTGGTTGTGCAACTGTGGTCACCGGGGCACTAGTTGTCAGAATTGTACCATCAGACTGAATGATGTAAGATGTGCTCCCTTTAGAGGTATTGGCTGCTAATGAAGAGGTATTTGTAGTCACTGTCGAGGAAATGGCAGCTGTAGTATTAGCTCCTGAGGTGGCAATAGCTATCTTGGCCCCGCTTTGGGAGATTGCCCCTGTCCGTTGAAGCAATTGTAACAGCTGCTGAGTGGTGAGATTGTTAGCGCCACCCTGTGAGCGAACCACCACCACCTTACTCGCAGTCCCTCCTGTACCTTGGCCAGCACCATTCCCCATCAGAACATATTTAGTTGTGGATGGTGTTGTTCCAATGCTGCTACTAGCTAAGGCAGAGAGAGGCAGTCGTAACACTTGTGGGGACCCTGGCTGATGAGCAGCTGAGTTGCCTGTGAGGGTAATGGGAGTTGAGCGTCTGATAGTAGGGGTCAGGGCAGAAGAAAGCGCACCCCTTGCCCCCCTAGACCCTCGTCCTCCTCTGCTACCTCTGCCCCTCCCGCGTGGGGTATATGGGCTGAAAACAGGTGACTGAGTGGGAACACTTTGCAAGAGAGAGCTTGTTTTGCCTGACCAAGAGTTGCTGGGGCTAGTACTAGGCAGGCCTGTGGGCTTAGCAGCTGTAGGAGTAGAAAATGAGCAATAAAACCATTAATATAATTTGACCTCCAATTACAAACATTCTTTTAAGTACACCCAAAAATTTGTTAACTAAAATGATTGAAAAACATTAAAACAAACCATAAAAAAAAAACCAAAAAAAGAAACACTAGTTGTTTTTTTAATAGAGAAGAAATATTATTTAATTGTTTTAAGGATATCTACAAAACGAAGTCTCAAAATTCAAATTTCTCACAAACGTAATTTTGCAAGAGAATATGTTATTTTTTTCATCTTTGGCTATCATAAATGCAGTTTGTCAAAAAAGGGAAGTATCTGTCTACTGATATTAACTCTTTGTTGGTTCAGGTATCAGACCTGCCAACCTAAATTTTGTCCCCGAGGAATAGCAGCTGCCACTTTGAGTAATTTTTGCAACATCGTGGTAATGTATTGGGAATATTAAAGGACCACACTCTAAAATCTGAGGGGGTCACATCTTTCAAGGAACCTATTAGTTTGCATATGGGCGTAACATGCACATCCTTATGCACTGATCACAAGCACCAGTGACATAGAGTCGGGTCATAGACCACAGGAACGTGAAGCTCTGTGACTGATTGTTCAGAGAGCTAAAAAAGTAATAATTATTATATAATAATGCTCTAGCACAGCGAAAATTCGTTTACCTTCGTGGTAGAAAGATATCCTACCACTAATACCAGTGATATACTCTTACTGTTGGATAATATGAACCATGACCAGGTTTACTTCTTTAACTTACAATTGTCACTGTCAAAACATTAATCAAAGCAAATTAATGCTTTGCAATGCAGACATCAACTGCATATTACGCTATTGAACACAACCCAAAAGAAAAATTACAATGGACAATGGACAATCAATATGCCTTAAATCAACCAATAAAACTAATGGTAATAGCCATAGTACTGAATAGGTGGAAACCAAAGTAACTTATAATCAGAAAGGTAATATCTACAGTCCTATATTGTTTGTATGAAGTCTATTTTGTTGGGCCACTTATGATCAAGTGGCTGGAAACTGGATTTATATATAATACTACTTTCAACTCGGCATAATACGGCAAGGGTCGCTCGTAAGGCATAATTTGCTGCACTTTGGCATAATAAATTACGCCCGAACTGTAATGTTGGCTGGTCTGAGGTATGTCCCCTTCTTTAATTTAAATTCTTTTGATTTGTAGTTTAGGTCAAATCCCAAGTAATATGAATTATGAGGTTTCCAATGTAAAACATTAACACAAACAGAAAAGAGGCCAAATATTAAATATGATTGTTGCTTTAAAAAAGTGTGTGCAAGTAGCCAAATTAATGCAAAATGACTCACGGTAATGGTGAATGAAAAAAGTTTCCATTACCTGGATCTGAGGTCTGATGAGTACTTGGCTGTTGTACAGTGAGCACAAGGGAAGCAAGCACTTTAGTGTCCTCCGTATCTCTCATCTGCAGCTCGTGAGCTAGTGTAAGCCTCCGTTCCCACATCACCATGTGCACCTGGCCTGGCGGGATGGCCGGTATTGTGTGGTGGTAACGAGTTATAACAGACTTGAGGTCGTCACATTCCATCCACAAGCATCCTGACAGAAAGAGAGAAAAAGTCAATCCAAGTACACATCAATTATTAGACTTTGCATTTATGTTTACCATGAATTAAGATTCAGGGTGCATAAAGGATTTAAACCCCTTATTAAGTTAATATACTTTTTGGAAGAGAAAGTAAAGTTGTTCAAATGCTGATGCAAAAGCCACATATTTAAGTTATAAACATTAACAATGTAGAAAAGACACTTCAATGGAGGTTTAGCTGTGGAATTCAGATACATGGGTGGGATATATCGGCCTATGCTGAAGATCAAGAAACCCACCAAGGAATGGTCTTGTAAAAAATACACATCGAAAATACACGCGGAAAACATACTGGTGTGTACACTCACTTACAAGCACAATCGTAACAGCAAAAAATTTAATAGTGATTGAAGGTTCCAAATGATATTAAGAACAATTACCTGGTGCATTTCTGACCCATGCAATGAAGTGATCTGGGTTGTTCTTGTAATGTACTACAGCAGTGACCTCATAATGGTCTCCTTGAAAGTCAAAACTAAGTTCGTCAAAGCGGTTGTGGGGTAAGCCTTTCACAAAGTGCATTTGGACAAAATCTTGTAGGCTGAGAAGCAAAAATAATAATATGTTACATTTCTAACATTGTTACAATGTAATTAACTAAAAAATAAATAAAAACTAGCTCGGTTAAAAATGGTGCATTCAATAGCTGGCACTCCCGTTTGTTGCATCTAAGTTTCACAGACAGTCCGATAACATAAATAGAGAAATTATTCATTAAAACAGACAGAGCACTTAGGAAATACAACCCCTCTCACCCCTCTTCCAATGTCAATTTAAATTCACATCAGTCATAAAAAGAATAAAAATTACAAAATATTGAGATGATATATGCATACCCTTCAAACTTCATCATCATGCGTTGATTTGGAGCCTGGCACTCAAAACAATTACGAACAAAACATGGCTCTCTCATGTTGAAGTCCTCTGGCACTGCTGGGATACTTGGAAGTATTTTAGTGTGAGAATCATCTTGTTTGTAGCCACATTTCTCACACTGAAATGATATAAAAATTTATATTTCAGGGATATTGTCTTGAACCATTCTAACAATAAACAGAAACAATAAATTGACCTCCCGCGGTATATAATCTTGTTTGAGACCCTAGAAACCATAAACTAGGAAAGAGTTTCACGACTTAAGCAGCCCAACCAAATAATTTTATTGGAACAAAAAAAATACAAATAATGCATATTGCACAGTTTGAATAGAAATGTGTATAGCAATATTGAGGCTAAGAGGGACAAATTTATAGGTTATTGCGGACCCCTTATAGCCAAAGTATGACTTGGAACCAGATCACAGCAAACGAAAATTAACCATAGTACTGGTTTGGATCCTGGCAGAGAGAAAGTAGTGTTAAAACAGAATGTGCTTCATGTATTTTCTGAAATTGCTTTGTAAGTTTGTTACTTGAATTTATTTTCAGTTTGGTAGTGCTTATCATTGACGGATGAGAGGTCAGATTTACTAGTAAACGTACATGTATTTTTCTTTGGAAAATTAAGGGAATGTACATAGTACTGGCAACCATCTCAGCTTCTTTTTAAAATGTTCACTTGAACATAAAATCAACTTTAATTTTTATTTTTTGAACATAGACAAATGTTCAGTTGATAAACACTACACTGAATTTGAGGACGTAAAATTATTTTTTCATTTTTTTAATGAACTTGTTCCCGTAAAGCAGCATTGAATACCATCCACTTACATTTTTAATTCATAAAACTCATTCTTCACGGCTCTTTACTAAAGTCTGACCTGGCACATGTAACAAGTTCTCTAGAATTTGATATATATTAAGCAGAGGTGCCTACCTCCAGAGGCAACTTGGAGGGATTTTGAAAACCAAAAAGCAGGAATTTGACTAAGAAAGAGGGATTTTTTGAGCAACTCCGCACTTACAGACACATCACTTTCCAACTACTACTAGTCTAGATCTAGCCTACTAGAGCCCACTAAGACTAAGTAAGAGTTGGCTAACTTAGAAATCTAGTCTAGAACTTTTGAGAAAGTAAAACAAAATTTTTAGCGTTTAACACTATAAACCTAATCGCTGGCCAAGCTTTTTTAGTTCAGCTATCAATATTGACTTAGAGATTTGTAGGCTATGCTTAATCATAAAAAAAGCATTTTTTTCCCTTCCTTTTTTGGGAGTATGTGTGTGTATTTGTTTTGATCTTTTTTGTTGTTGTTGAAATTTTGTTAATTTTTATCTCTAGTGTCAGAAACAGCAATATCCAGGCTTTGCATAAACTAAATATAATATTTTAAGATGGTTGAATAAAGAATGTAAACTTTCTAGCTTGCCCAAAGCAATTGGAACTAATACCATTGTCATTGACTGAATTGACTGAGGTAACCAGTTGGGTACAAATCCGACATTTAATTTGCCCACCGTCAACCAGACGGTCTGGCACTTGAGCCAGTTCGCCCCTCAAGATCAACTACAATAGCTCTCGGTTTTTATCAGAATTAGATCTACATGTAGATCTATACCATCGTATGTCAAACTAATTTATAATATTAAGCTACAATCTATATCTAGATTCACCTTCATTAGATGTAGTGTCACTTCGGAACGACAGATAGGTTTGTTTGGATGTACATGTATCTATTCCATCGGCAATGTAACGGGGAATACCGCAAATCGGGCGTCGCCGAAAAGATCGTAAATGTACGATAATGATAAAAAATCTAGGTATCCATGAGGGTAATTAAAATGATCATCATCAAAAAAAATTTTTTAACAATAATAATTATTCTAATCGATAACGGTGGCATCGGTTTGGTTAGAGTTGGAACACATTAGCGACATGCAACAGCATTCATCCGTTTAAAACACCAGATCTAGATTAAGCTCAGATCTATGTTCCCGAATCCTGACGACGATATAAGCAAGATTTATATAGAGAAGACAGTGAAAGCTGTGAAGAGAATTAAAGTAATTTAGCCTAGTAATAATTATTTCTTTTTAAAGTAGCCAATTTTTCTTGATATTTTAATATACAATAACCAACAAGATCGTGTGCGGTATGTAACATCTTTGAGCACATGCAATAATGCGCCGCCAACGAGGATGTGTGTGTGTGTGTGTGTGTGTGTGTGTGTGTGTGTGTGCGTGTGGGGGTGTAAAAGAACTGTGAGGGGACCGGTGCTTGACAGCGAAGATGGTTTGAAGTCTAAATCAATCTTGGTTTGAGGTTTAAATCATTCTAACTTGTCGCCCCAAAACTGGATTCTTGGAAACAAACCCTCTGCCTAGCAGTAGTAAACAAAGCTATGGGATTCCCGGATGGACAGATCGGCGCCGGCGGAAGCATAATTGCCGATATAGTGGTACACTATTTACCGTATTTTTTACCGAAAAGAGCCGCGAGTGAACGTTAAATCTACAAGTTGATAAGACTAAGAGACCCGGCCGATCCCTACGCTCCTTATGAGACGTTGAATGGGCGTTATTGCCGAAAATGGCAGCAACTACTGAGCGATCGACGGGACACCCGATTTTAGCTGAATACCGTCGAATACATATTTTTTCAACCAGATACGTCCAGAGGTGCCTACCTCCAGGGGCAACTTGGAGGGATTTTGAAAACCAAAAAGCAGGAATTTGACTAAGAAAGAGGGATTTTTTGCGCAACTCCGACCCCTTATTAAGTTAATATACTTTTTGGAAGAGAAAGTAAAGTTGTTCAAATGCTGATGCAAAAGCCACATATTTAAGTTATAAACATTAACAATGTAGAAAAGACACTTCAATGGAGGTTTGCTTAGCTGTGGAATTCAGATACATGGGTGGGATATATCGATCTGTGCTGAAGATCAAGAAACCCACCACCCTAACTATCAAGGAATGGTCTTGTTAAAAAACAGAGCAACTAGTTCATGTTTTGAAAATACAGACTGGGATGTTTTCAAAGACTCATGTATAGATATAAATGAACTAACTGACACAATGAATTGTTATACTTCTATCTGTGAGGGTGAGGTTTTGACAAAGAAAACAATAAAGACTTAGATATTCCCAAATGACAAACCATGGATCAATCACTAGGGAATTTAAAGAACTACTAAGAGAAAAAAGGCTAGCTTTTAAAAATAAAAAAAACAAAGATGAAAGAAAAGATATAGTAAAAAAGATGGAAGTTAAAGACAAGAGGATGTAAAGATAAATATAAAAGTATAAAAAAAAGATTAGAGTAAGTTCAAGGAAAATAATATGAAACATGCGTGGAACACCTTAAAAACTTGACTGGCTATGTGTCAGTTCAAAAACGTAAATGTAAACAAAAGCTGTTGTCCTGACAATGTTAAGGGGAAAATTCTTAAACTGTGTTACCAGAAGTTAGCGGTGACATTTACATATATTTTCAATCTGTCTTTAGCCACTCAAATATGAATTTACTTTTCACTGAAGTGTCTATTTCCTTTGCACGCCCAAGTTCGCTCTTATTCAGTCCTCATGGCGATACCGGCCATTGTTTAATTATAATTAAGGTCTAGATTCTAAAACCTAGAAGATTACTAGTGTTGTATCAAGTGAAAGAATGGTACTTTACTAGAGTTTAGATCTAGATACATGTACTGTAACTAGCTTTCCACCTAGACATAGAATCTACTGTGAATTTGAATCGACGATCGTTTAAAGTCTATAAATCAAACCTAGACTCTAAAAAAGGGATCATAGAGGAAGGACTAGAATTTTGATCAGCCAAATGGACGTCTGCCTTTGACAAAAAGCTTTCTTTTCACTTTTGCTTTCAGTTCACTAGTTTCAACGCATTTTCTGGACATCAGGGTTATAAATCGTGATTGGAAGGGTAAACACTGCATGTAAACACTGTGAGATCACTCGTTCAGCTTAGCTAGCCCTAGAAAGGTGGCAGATAAAACGATTGTCATATCGATAAATACATCATAACATCAGGAAAGGAGGGAAAGAAAAAAGCAAAATAAACTTAACACTATCGATAATTTAATAATAATCATATCACTATTTTGTTTATGCACATTACTGACGATTGTCGGTAAAGCAACAGTACGGCTCAGTGTTATAGATCTACAAAAAAAAAACAATTAGCCGGACGTTCACCTAGCCAAACCGCGGGGCTACCGTAGTGGAATTATAAACTCGCACATTTTCGCGGATTACAAAATCGATGACTGAAAACTCGGGAGCAATGGAGGAAAAAGTACAGAAAGGCGGTTAGAGATAGGTGGGTTCATGTTATGAACAGTAAGAAAGATGGTCTACCAAAATATCCAATTCTCAGCAAATTGGTTAAAGCATTGCTCTCTTTTACCGGGCCCATTGTTGAAAGTAGCATCAACATCATGGGTGACATAATAGAGAACAGAACCAGTCTCACAACCTAGAACTTCTGAGTCTTTGGTCATGATTAAATCATCATTGTCATTACATGTAAAAAAGATTGTCACTGCCGACATCACACAAAAAATGAACCACGATGTTTGTTTTTCCCACTCAAGCTATCAGCATTTTCTTAAGCATGCCAAGAATTTAGACCTAGAGTTGACAAACTCTCTATTCGGCTTGTGGTACACCCAGCCACTCCCAAAAAGTTATTTCCTCATCAAGGGAAACAAATTCATCAATTTTAAGTACAGCACCACTTAGCCCTGTCCATGATCATCTTTACACCACAGCCCCAAGACCAGCCTGCGAAGTCTATGAAAAGAAAGCAAGCTTCAATAATGGGCTTCTTGATAAAGAAACCCAAACCTAATTAGCTTGACAGTGTTACTAGTGCCAACCTAAATTTGCCGCGTTTGAGCGTAATAAATTACGCCCAAAGCGTAATGTTGGCAGGTCTGTTACTGTAAGGCAACGACTGTGATAGGACACTGGATGGTTTATAATTTTATACAAGGATGGATCATTACAGTTACACTCTCAGAGGGCATGAATGACTGGTCAGTCATATTGCTATGTGCATACATTTTATTATCAGGTTGGATAGTTATTTTGAAACTAAAAAGAATTAGATACAAACCTTCTCCTGCTTTGGATTTGACACCTGTTAACCATCATGGGATATTGGATAATACTGAGCAACATGAGCCAAAAGAAACAGATGAGATATTGTTTGACCACAAAGAAACATAAGATCACTAGTTTTAAACTTATAATGGGTCTCTGGTCAGTAAAATCAATAGGCTACTTTGGATAATGTATTTTGTACCTTTCCTTAAGGAAAAACATGCACCTAACTAATGAGGATTTGAGATAATCTCAGATCTTATTAATTAAAACATTTTCCAAAATTTGCCTATCATGAACATTATTTAGCGTGCAAAAGTGCAATGATTGGTTTAATTAGGGTTTCCAATTATCCATTTTTATAAATGATTTAATGAATCTGTATAAAAAGCAGGCCTAAGAAAAAATCTATGATCGATCTTGCTTTTCCGTGAAAATTTATCAAAATTCACCCGTTCCACAGGCTTTTTGAAATATTCTGCTTCCACCCATGCAGATATCAAGTCTTCTCAAAGGTTTATCAGCACTATTTCCTTTTGGTCTAATCTGCAAATCGATGATGAACAGAGTATAGATTAGGGACTGTGCAGACGAAGGATTTTTTCCATGTGTATGTCCTTGGAATTATTTCTGTTCAGACGACGTGTAATTTTCGCAGATCCAAATATACACAAGCAAACGCATGTGTAGTTTGCACTTTGTTTTTAAGAGTGTTCAGACGATGTAGATTTTCCGAGTGTATATTTTGATGCGATGCGCACCGACTGTCACGTGATCTTGTTTGTATGACGGCATCGATCGAAATGGCGGCATACAATAAAGACCAGAAACCTAGTTCTGCAAGCGAAGAAGAATAACAATGGAGTACAAGTGAAGAGGAAGAAGCAATTATTGCGATGCTCTTACAATATCTCCCAGCAAAACGGAAAAAGAGCAAGAAGAAAATTTTTAAAATAGCCTGGATTTTTAATATCATACAAAATTGGCCGTTCCTCCAGACATTCTATAAAGGCTTCTGTGGTTTTGATGGTATAGGCAGTCGCCATGTTTATGTGTTTGTTTTGAAGATCGCGGGTCACTGGGGTTCGCGCATGCGCAGTGACCCCTTGATTGCATGTGTATATCAGAGTCAAACATACACATGCGAAACATACTGGTGTGAACACTCTGGTTTGGTGCATGCCGAAAACAGAGTGAAAAATACACATGGTCTGAATGCTCTGGACGCTTGTGTATTTTTGACTCTGATATACACATGCAAATTGGCTGCGCAGAGTGGTGTGAACAGAAAATAAAAAATACACATCGAAAATACACGCGGAAAACATACTGGTGTGTACACTCACTGACAAACACTGGTGTGTACACTCACTTACAAGCACAATCGTAACAGCAAAAAATTTAATAGTGATTGAAGGTTCCAAATGATATTAAGAACAATTACCTGGTGCATTTCTGACCCATGCAATGAAGTGATCTGGGTTGTTCTTGTAATGTACTACAGCAGTGACCTCATAATGGTCTCCTTGAAAGTCAAAACTAAGTTCGTCAAAGCGGTTGTGGGGTAAGCCTTTCACAAAGTGCATTTGGACAAAATCTTGTAGGCTGAGAAGCAAAAATAATAATATGTTACATTTCTAACATTGTTACAATGTAATAAACTAAAAAATAAATAAAAGCTAGCTCTGTTAAAAATGGTGCATTCAATAGCTGGCACTCCCGTTTGTTGCATCAAAGTTTCACAGACAGTCCGATAACATAAATAGAGAAATTATTCATTAAAACAGACAGAGCACTTATGAAATACAACCCCTCTTCCAATGTCAATTTAAATTCACATCAGTCATAAAAAGAATAAAAATTACAAAATATTGAGATGATATATGCATACCCTTCAAACTTCATCATCATGCGTTGATTTGGAGCCTGGCACTCAAAACAATTACGAACAAAACATGGCTCTCTCATGTTGAAGTCCTCTGGCACTGCTGGGATACTTGGAAGTATTTTAGTGTGAGAATCATCTTGTTTGTAGCCACATTTCTCACACTGAAATGATATAAAAATTTATATTTCAGGGATATCGTCTTGAACCATTCTAATAAACAGAAACAATAAATTGACCTCCCGCGGTATATAATCTTACTTGAGACCCTAGAAACCATAAACTAGGAAAGAGTTTCACTACTTAAGCAGCCCAACCAAATAATTTTATTGGAACAAAAAAATACAAATAATGCATATTGCAAAGTTTGAATAGAAAAGTGTATAGCAATATTGAGGCTAAGAGGGACAAATGTATAGGTTATTGTGCACCCCCGATAGCCAAAGTTTGACTTGGAACCGGATCACAGCAAACGAAAATTAACCATAGTACTGGTTTGGATCCTGGCAGAGAGAAAGTACTGTTAAAACAGAATGTGCTTCATGTATTTTCTGAAATTGCTTTGTTACTTGAATTTATTTTCAGTTTGGTAGTGCTTATCATTGACGGATGAAAGGTCAGATTTACTAGTAAACGTACTTGTATTTTTCTTTGGAAAATTAAGGGAATGTACATAGTACTGGCAACCATCTCAGCTTCTTTTTAAAATGTTCACTTGAACATAAAATCAACTCTAATTTTTATTTTTTGAACAGAGACAAATGTTCAGTTGATTAACACTACACTGAATTTGAGGACGTAAAATTATTTTTTCATTTTTTTAATGAACTTGTTCCCGTAAAGCACCTTGAATACTAGCCACTTCCATTTTTTATTCATAAAACACATTCTTCACGCCTCTTTAATAAAGTCTGACCTGGCACTTTTAAAAAAAAATGAAAATCTGTAAATTATGGAAAATTGGATCACTGAAAAGATGGGATTAAGAACTGCCAACGATCGAAGTACTTGTGATGTATTTTTGTTGTTGGCGTTTCTTTTTTCAGATCTTGCTTTTAATAACTAAAACTGTGGTTAAAAAAATAATAAACACACAAGAAATATGAAATAATTTTTGCTTTTTTTTTTTAAACTATTACAAACTGAAGTTTCAACACCATAGTGTTTTAACAACCATGCATATAACAAAACCTTGGATATAACTAAGATTTGTTTTATTAGAGAAAGAAAGAAATACAGAGAGAGAGAGAGAGAGAGAGAGAGAGAGAGAGTTTGTTCTCCATAATTTTGAAAACAATACGATCAATAATGGTACTTATGACAAACTAAATTACAATAATAAAGAAGTAAAAAGGTACCTCAAAAACATATCTGTAATTCATGGTAAACATCTGCTTGATAGTTGGTTTCTCTCTGACTATAAGCGGAAGCACAAGCACAGGGCTGTTATGTTTTCCTCGCTCACAGCGGAGCCTTGGCTGCAAAGCCTGCCAGATCTTTTCCCGCATTGCATACAGAATGTTGATGGCCTTCCCAATCTCGTCCATGTTTTCCTTGCACACCAGTTTGGCTGTCTTCGGGTCCTGAATGGAAGTGGCTGCATTGCCAGCTCCTGTCTGCAGTCCGCTAACTTCTGCACCGTTGCTCTTTTTCAGAAGATTCTGAACCAACACCTGATTTGTAAAAATAATATATTAAAATATTAATAATGTGTCCTCTAAGAGAGAATAATAACAAAAAAAAACTGAATTAGATCATTGTGTGCATGCCTATAGATTACAAACGGAATGTATTGTTTCTATTGCAGATTTTTCCATTATGTCAGTCGTTTTCCGAATAATGAAACAAAATATAAAACCATTCAAGTTCTCTACACCTCCAACATAAGTATCTTACTGCATTGCTACCAACTTTTGAAAAAGCAAATACAGCATTTTAGCGCGATTAGTTACTGCCAACCTAATCGATTGCCACGCTTATTTGGTTCAGCTATCAATTTTGACTTAAACACTTGTAAACCATAACTTTAAAAACTGCACTAGTGTTATTTCATAAATGCATTGTGTGTGTTTTGTTTTTTGTCTCTTTTGTTGATTTTCATCTCATAGTGTTACAAAATACCACATCAGCAATATCTAGGCTTTGCATGAACTGAATATATTTTCAAGACGGTTGGCTAAAGAATACAAGCTTTCTAGCATGCCCAAAGCAATTGGAACTAACAACACCATTGTCATTGACTTAACCAACCAGTAGGGGACAAATCGGACATTTAATTTGCCCACTAGTCGGTCTCTAACTAGGCACTTAATGAGAACCAGATGCCACTGGAGCCAGTTCGCCCCTCAATGTCAATTATCTAGTTTCCAATTAATATCACAGAATTAGATCTAGATCCATACCATCAGATTTCAACTACATTTAGAATAATATAAAGCTACAGCCTAGATCTAGATTCACATCACAATATGTAGTTCCACTTCGGAACGACAGATACCGATAGGATAAAACCACAAATCGGGTGTCCCTGAAAAGAACGTAAATGTACGAAAATGATCGAAAATCTAGATGTCCATATGTGACATTAAAATAATATTTATTAACAACAAAAATTTATAACATTATATATCCTAAGGCTTTTTAAACCACCGACTGCAATAAGATCACAAGGGCGCATCGGCTAGAGTTACAACACATTAGCAGCAGGCAACAGTAATCATCCGCTTGAAAGAAAAGCTTATATCTATGAATCCGAATCCCAATGACGATACAAGCAAGATTTATAGAGTAGTGAAAGTTGTGAAGAGAATTTTAATAACTTAGCCCATGAAGTTTGTTTTTTTCCCCCTGGTTTTTGAATAATCAATTTTCCTTCAAAAAACAATAACCAACAAGAGTGGACGTTAAGACAAGTATGTAACATCTTTGAGTAAATGCAATAATTCGGGAATGTGTATGTGTGTGCCTGTCTGTGTGAAAGAGTGACAGCAATTGCGCTTAGCACTACAAAATACGAAATGACAACTGTGAGGGATCGGTGCTTGACAGCTACGATGGTTTAATTAGTCTAAATCAGTCTAACTGGTCACCTCGAAACTGGATTCTTGGAAACAAACTTTCTGCCTTATACCAGTAAACAAAGCTAGGTAAAAGATCTTAAAGAAAATAATTTTCCTAACCTGAGCTTGTCTATTGGCCTTGAGTAATGTGATGAGTAAGGTAGAAGCTAATTCATGTCCAGGATCCAAGTTGACCAAAGGGCGCAGTGTTGGAGAGTAGACAAGCATTATCAAGACAACATCCATCCAACACATGGCATCCAGATTCTGCCATTGGACAAAGAGGTTGTCTCTGGACACAGACAGTGCTGGCACCTGTAGCTCAGTCTTCAACTCAGAAACAAGCTTAAATACAGGAGATTCTTGCTGATCTGCATAGATAAAATAATATAATATACACAGGGTGTCCAACCATATTATCTGGTCCAAAAAAATCCTACCAGCCACCAAAAATTCCTACCAACTATCCAACGTAGATTCATATTTGCCTTTTACCAAAAATAATCCCCCATTAAAAACTTTTACAACAGTTTGATAGTTGAAAAAAGATATCTACTCAGATCATGATGTATTTGTAACCAAAATCCTAATATGAATATCTAGATCTAGATCTAATAGACATAACTATTACGAGGTTACTAAAGTCTACTATCGCTTGGCGTAAGTAATTTTCACAATTTATATTTGTTTCAATCACAGTGCACTTAATGTTTACAATGCCATCTTTTACGAGAATTCTTTTGTTAAATCTGTAATTTGTATAAGTTTTAGTTTTTGACTTTTGTTTTAAAACACACATTTTTTTTAGAACACTATAGATCTATCTACCTGAAACTAAACATGTTCAACAACTAACGATTTTCGTATAACCCAGCACACTTACACAGTACCAAAACAATGATATTAATCCCAATTATTTAACCATTAAATCATTTTCACATACTCGAGATTGACATCGTAGAATGTTAAAAATGTAGACGACATTAATTAATTCCAAGGTTTGTTGATTTTTGTTGTTGAGTTGGTTTAACGTCCAACATCAGCATAATTAATATAGGCTATATTGGGGACAGGCCCCAAGACTGACATCTGACATCTTTATGTGCTGCCACACACGATACAGGGCTGGGATACCATGACTCATGTATCAGCCGGTCACGTCAAAAACTGACACCGACCCAACCAGCCAGGGCTCGAACCCAGACCTTTAGCGTCAGAAGCCGATGTTCTACCCCAGGGCCACCCAAGGTGTGTTTAAATCGAAATGTGCACAATATTCACAGTATGCTAGATAAGATGTTTTAACAATGAAATACAGACAACAATGAATGAGTTTGTGATTGTCTGATTGAACGATGAATGAAATCAAGAAATTCAGTGTCATAGGTGGTCGTATGATGATTTTATCGATAAATGTTTGCTTCAGCTCAGCCTCACAAAGGAGCAAAGAGAATTATATTAATTAAACCTCATATCGATATAGACAGGACATTTTGTTTAGGTTTTGGCTTCAAAAACTACTTTTAGAATACAACATGGTGTTGTATGACATTTTCAGTAAAAATATATTAAATGCATGCATTGTGGACGATTAAACCCAAAATTAATCAAACATGCATTTTTTTTTTTTACAAATTAAGTGCATTTGCAAGGAGAGAAACAAGGCTTAAGAATTACTCTGCTTACCAACTTTAAGTCCAGAAATTGTGGAGCTGACCTCATCTACTCCTTCATCAACACCAACTCTACGAGTAACCATTGCAACAGGCCTGAACTCATCCATGTCTGCTGAATTGCTGTCTGTGCTTGATGTACCTTTGTGGTCAGATGGTAGACCTGAAGCAGTAGGAGCTGGCATTCAAAAGGATTGGTGAATCATATCAGACACAGTTGTCACATGCAGTCTTTAACAAGTCTTTTTGCTAAACTTTCAAATTAATAAAAATTGCTTACATATGAACGCATTTTACCCCTACAATTCTTTTTCTTTCATCATTTATTGAATTCCATATAATTATTTTCACAGTGTTTTTATTGAGTTGGTTTAACGTCCAACATCAGCACTGTATAGGCTATATTGTGGACGGGTCCTGACAATTTTATATGCTGCCACACACGAGACAGGGCGGGGATACCATGACCTCTGTCTCAGCTGATCACATTAAACACCGACCCAACCAGTAGGAAACACAATAGCAAGGGCTCGAATTCGGACCTTTTGCGTCGGAAGCCGATGTTCTACCCGTAGGCCACCGCGCCCCCCTCCTAGTGACAAATGAGACTTTGAAATGCCTGTAACAAATAAGAGATAGCTAAGAAATTGATTTACATATGACAAGATATGAATTGTCATCAATGTTTAACAAAGCAATAGCAAATAACTTACTTTGTTCAGCAGTAAGGTGTGACAGCTCAGCTAACATGTTGAGACCGCTGAGACCGGAATCAAGATTGAAATTGGCTGTGTCACCTACACTCTCTTGCTGTTGTTGTTGCACCCCAGTAAAGACAGAACTGTCTGTCAATGAATCTTGCTGCTGCTGCGGCTGGTAGACTGCCTGCTCTGTTTGTGGCTGTTGGTCCTCTACAGCGCCACCAGCAGTGGACGGATCCATCACTGATGTAATAATGCGACCATCATCACTCTGGGTGTAGTAGACTTGCTGGCCAGGGACCATTGTTTGGTTAGCATCCATGATGGTGCGGATGATGCGGCCTGTCGAGTCTTGCATGTAGACAAACTGCTTTCCAGGTGGGGCCACGTCGTTCGCTGACTGTGCCGAATCAATTGGAGTGAGCTGACCATTGAGGTCATGTGCATATATAACCTGCTGTTCTTCCTGAGCCCGTGGTTGCTGCTGCTGTTCTTGGATGGCAGGCTGCACACCAGAGTGCACAATCGTTGTCTCGATTTCACCATTTGACATCATGCATTGCTTGTAAACTACTGTGTCTAAATAGGAACCAATATCATTTGGGTCTATGATTGAAGTAACCACTTCACCATTTGCATCTGTGCCTTGAATGAAATATACAGAGTCTGAAACAGCTGAAGTCTCCTGCTCAGAGGTTAAAGCCATCTGATCGGGTCCAGCATATTCAGCAGTCGTCTGCTGCGCAGTCATGTGTTCCTTGTCCTCCATAGCTACTCCAGCTTGGTTTTCTGCTGCCACCTGACCAACAGGCTCAGTGGTTTGCTCGGCTGGGACATGGTATAGCTGTTCTTCCACCTCATCAGTGGGCTGCTCACTCTGAAGCGATAACTGCACATCTTCACCAGCAGATGAACCTTCCTGGGGCTGCTTACCTGCTAAAAGATCTTTAGTTGTACTCACAAAACTAGAGTCGATAGCTGAGGACACACATGTCTCTCCTTCATCTGGGACATTCTGAGCGGATGAAGAATCACCAGTTTCATGTGATGTGACGTAAGTGCTTAGCATCCCAGGATCGGAGGCAGCTGCAGTGCTATCCTGGGTATCCATTTCCTCTTCCTCATCCCCTGGTTCGGGTAAAGAAGCAGACGCAAAGGCTGCAAAAGCATCTTGGAAACCTTTGCTTGAAGCAGCTGGTGGAATGGCCACCTGCTCCCCATCAGAGAGACTGGCCGAACTGCTCTGCGACAAATTAGCCATGGTTGAGGTAGCTGGGAGTACAGAGGAGAGGGTATTATTTTCATACTTCAATGATGGATCTGTGTCCTCAACAGTGCTTGAAACTTCAGAAGCTTCTACACTTGCCATTGCTACTTGCTGTGGAGTATCTGACCCTGTTGTCAGGCTTTGAGCTGATTCAACAGTTGCAGTCAGCGGATCTGCCTCTACAGCTTGGGAAGTGTCCTCTAGAATCTGTGGATCTGATGTGGCAGAATCATCTGCTCTTTGATTTGTTGTGATTGGCATTTTCACTTTGTTGAGCTACACTACATCAATTTTGTTTGAACAATGTGGCTGCTACAAGACATAAAAAAGACAGGCATTATAATGTGAAATTGTCTATGAAATATGCATCAAGTCCTGTGCAATCAAAAGAGTTCTCATCTAGTAATAGAGATTCTGCTCCTGAAATATTTTTATGTTCTTTACTATGTTTATCTAATGAAACTTCACTTTCGGTAGAGGCAACACAAGGCGCAGATTCTGGTGTTCCTGGTGATTTTTGCGTTAAGTTTGTCGGCACTGCAATATTACCTGATGCATGAGGGAGCAAACTGGACAGCTCAGTGGGAAGAGTAAAATCAGTACCACTTACAGCCTCACGGAGTGCTGCCAGGTGCTGATTTATAGCATCAATGTGTGCTTGAATGGAAATAGAGCTTGAACTTTTAGTATCAGCAATGGGGAATGTACTGCTGGTTGCAGAAGATGGCAAATCTTTATGAATTTGTTTCACTGGATTCAACTCCAAACCACCCAAAGTAAACGAGCTATCAATTTGAGAACTCTCTCTCTTATTATCCTTAGGGGTGAAAGAAATTATAGAAGAATCACGGTTTGGCAAAGGAACGAGCTTGACATGAGATGTGTGTCCTTCCCTATTTTTGACAAGTCTAATCTTGCAGGAACCTTCGCGAAGTTTGGAAACGGCATAAGCAGATAAAACTACTTTTTTAGTTGGTTTTACCTGCGTTTGCAAACCACCAGTTTTTACAGGGTTTTCAAAAGGTGAAGTTGGTCGAGAATCCACAGAACTGCTACAGCTAGAAAGAGAATCAGAGTCCAGGCTACTGCCTCGTCGTTTGAGTCCCTTTGTTGGCACTCGGTTCAAATTCCACGAGGTGTAACTTTCTCTTCTATTTGGTAAAAAGTCTTGGAGTTGCTTGTCCTCTGTATTTTTTACCTCAAAAGATGCAAAACTGTGAGCATGCCTGCACAGAAAGGGAGCAATGGGAACAAGTGTGCTTCGCTCAGGTTCTTCTGACGCAGAGCTGTCTATGGAGGGTGTTGGGGAAGAAAGAGGCCTTTGACGCAAACGTGAAAATGATTTGTTTGCCTCGGATGATTGAGGTTTCACTATAAGGCTGGGAGTGCTAGACTTAGAATACTTGTTTACAGATACTGGCAGTCTTTGTGGGGCACTTTGAACACTGATGCTGCGACTTGATAATGAAGACTCAGAACAAAGCGACAATGGTCTAGCTTTCCTGCTTGAACTGCGATTTATCTGGGAAATGTTTCTTTTCACAACTAAAGTCTCCCAGTTTTCACAAGGCATATAAGTGCACTGAAAGACAAAAAAATTAACAAACATTTGTGAAACCAACATTTTCTTCAAAATATTGATAAGCAACATTATCTTTGCTGAATATGAAAAGAATATGCAAGGTTATGTTGTCCACAGATCAAATGCACTTAAGAAAGGACAAACAAATTTGAGGAGAGAGAGAGAGACCTAATGAAATTCTCATAATAATTAAGTCATGTCATGTCTTGGTAGGTATATTGAGAGAGCACAGTGTACTTAATGTCTTATTTCCTTTAGAAAATTATTTTGACATAGGCCCAAAATCCACTTATGTATGATATATACAAATGATATATAAATGTATGTAATTTCATTAACTTGATCTAACTCAAATGCATCATAAGAATGGCCATTAATCACACCATTAACTAAAAAATAGGGTACAGCATAACATCAAGATTTATGCAGAAACTTACATTTTCATTTTTGCACATTAACAAAGCTTCCTCATCATTGAGTTGGAACAGTTGTATTGGACTCTTGATACCAGAAACTAGGCACTGCTCGCAAAACTTTTTTGACGACAATCTTTCAATAGTCTGAAAATGAAAAAAAGATGAGATAATTATAATTTTATACATTTTAACTTTAGCAGGTTTTTTTTTAAAGCATTTTTTAATAGAATTTATGACTATGACTCTGCAGCATGACATTGAAATTGGGATAACTAGAGAACAAGATTTGATTACATCTTGGTTTTTACCATTTGGAGAGAGGCTACAGTGCAAACTTACAGGAGAACTTGCTAACCCTCTGCAATCTGTAAGTATTGAAAGCCACATGCATGCCTTTAAATGAATGTTAAAGAAACAAAAACAAAAAACAACAAAAAAACAAGAGACAAACAAATGCAAAGAAAATAAAAACAACAAAAAAAGTAAGATTCTCAATTTACATTCCCCATTTGTCTGAAGGATCCATTAGCTTTCTTTCTATCAAGCCTATGATAGAGCACTAGCAAAGGAACATGACTCTGATCTCAATACTCGTCCAAATAGCTAGTGCGCTGTGTGGGTTTCATATTCGATAGTCAATTTTTTGTTGCATTTTTTTTCCACCTGCCCATAATACACCCTGTATGACTTTGGTAGAAAAAAAAGTAAACAAACAAAATCAATGTTTTTGTGAAATCTATTTCAAAGGACTGAGCTATCAAATTTGGTTTCATGTTTGAATGTCTCAGAGAGTAAATTTCATCCGCACAGATCTTTTCCACTATTTATTACAGCTGTTTAACACCTAGGAACACATTTACATGTACGCATTGAAAACAATTTAATAAGGTGGACTCTTAAGTTCCTTAAATAACATGTACCTACCTGAGCAGACTCCATGTGATGTAAAATATATATTGAATCTAAGGGCTTGCTAGGCATGAGTTAGTCTATTGAAAGGTCCTATTTAATTTACCAAGACCATTTTAGGTCATTCTTTAGATAAAACTGATCATAATTTGTCTCCATGGTCTCACTGAAAATTTTATGACCTGACTGATGTAACTCTTGAGTCTGAAGCATACAAATAATGATTACTTGGTTTGAGTTTTAATATTCACACTGAGTGATGATTAATTGGTCTTTCGAATCAGAACTAAGTTGTAAATTTCACATGCTTTTCAAGCTTATTATTTCAATGTTACCACCCTTTCATACCCAATGTGAGGAGGAAGTGCAACAAATGTACAGGTTCAAGCCGACTTTAATAATGAAAAAAAAATTGTTCTAAATACAATAAATGTGAGGTAATCAGGTATGCCAACAGGCACTCTAAAAGTTAAGAAAAAATGTATTTCTATTAATCTAAACCAGAGGTAGCTTTTAGTCGTTTTCCTTTGTTGAATGAGGTCAATGAAGAGAAGTCAAGTTGTCTATTTCCAGATCGGCTCTAGCCCAACAAATATCAGCAACCTGAGCTTGATTCACCCTGGTTTCTTCTCAAATGCTTTTTGTCAGACCGAAGGAAAATGACTGTTAATAATGAAAATCACTAAAACTATTTCTGTATGCAAAAATGATGGGACAGTTTTTTGTTAATTAATAAATCATAATAAAGATGAGGGAATCAGTTGCTTCTTAGACACCTCTTGTTTGGATTTGTCAGGTGGAGTTGGTTTCTTTGCCCATGGATCAGAGGTACCACCATTCATAATTTTACACCTGCAAGTAAATTAAAACATCATATCATCATCATTGCTCCTTGTTTTGGAAACAAGGACCATCACCACTCCAGTAAATGCAACGTCTGATTATAAGCACACAGGAGACCTTGGTTGAATGACTGAATAACAGTTTTCACACCATAGGTGTCCTCGAACATGTGCTTTCAGACAGGTGATGGGGTGTAAAAACCATATGATTAATAATCCCTGCTCGCTTCAGTTGCGTAACTTCATCAACAGCAGTGATCCACAATGATTTACATCAAATCTTTAATAGAACGAAAAGGGGTTACCAACATACCCCATTATATTACAAGGTCATAATGATAACCATGATTTGTGTCACTAGTTTAATTCTGTCATCTATTTTTTATTCACATGATTAAGTGCGGAGCAAAGGTATGATTTCTCATTTCTTGTAAACCTCCATCAGCATTACATAAAATTAAAAATGTCTCTATTCTTTTTTTTCTTATAATGTATTAATAATAACTAAATAAAATCCCAGAAAGCTCTATAGATCTCAAATGGCACTGGTGGAATTTATAAGTTATTCTTTACAAAATTGCTTACAGTATAAAATGTAAGGGAAACACCATGGGCCATCCATTAAATATTAACAGACAAGATTTCCAACTTTTTTATGTATTGTATTTTAAGTTTCAATAATCATACTCAAACAGGCAACCCTCTCTTGCAAGTGATAAAGATAACCAGACCTGTAAGTGCCCCTTAGCAAAACGGTTTGAAAAATCCTAAAACTGCTGGTGATCTAGGGGTTTGCTCCCCAGGACAATTTTGTAGAATCCAAAAGAAGCCCCCTAGTGAATATTTTGAGATATTTTAGAAAAGAAAAAAACAACAACAAAACAGATCTCTATAGAATAAAAAATTGATGAAACCCCATTAAATTCTGATATACTTTATGATTAAGATGTGGGCTTAAAGCAGTATACTATTTACTCTTGTTCTATGATTTCTACTTGCGCACACTACATGGCATAATATTAGCCTACCTATGAATGATTAACAAAGAGATTTCTGAATCATGATTAAGATTTTAGTCTGAACTATGATTAGAATAATAGTACATGTACTTTAGTAGATATTAACAACGACATCAAGTATGATCAAACACAGTTTAAGAACAATAGGAATCATATATGCTTGAAATTACTTCGGGGCAGAGGAATGGATGTGGAGATTGAGAGATGAGTATTTATCGGACAAATAAACATGGGAACGAATAAATGATAAACTAGATCTGCTTTCCTTCTTTCTAAACGCACATTAGAACACTTGATAATGTGAAAGACCTATTAGTATTCAATGGTCAACACCAAGTAAGATTAAACACAATTGAAAAGGGCATTTACTTTGAAATGATGACGCCGATCAAGGACTAGATGCAAAGATAGAGAGATGGGTGCTTTAATACAGAGCTTCGGGGTGTAAAAAACAATTATAAGGAGAACAATGAAATGGGTTTTATCGATACCATTCAAATTGATGACTAATAACCCAATATTGAAAAAACAAGAAGACAACGTGCAAAACACATATAAATATTAAGTATTGATAAAATTGTTCTTACAATTTCTCGCCAGTAGTAAAATTTCAATATTCTTCTATAGTTTGGTTGCGAGATAGACAGAAAGATCGTATGTAAAAAATGAAAATCGGGGTTGCCGGGAAAGTCAACACAGAAAAAATAGCGATAGTCATCACTGCATCAGGTCTCAAATGCAATGTGAAAAGGTTATAGCAACCAGATAGAGGAAAAAAAAGTTATTTTAAATCAGTTTAAATCTATTTTCTTTTAACAAGGCCACCACAAGTTTGATAACAATCCACTGATTTTCAGCGCGGAGGTCTGAAACACCCAGCTGAGGGTCTGGGGGTCACCGACCCCTGACGCTGAAGAAATTTTGTAATTTTAGTTTCTAAATATGGCCTTCAGAGAGGTTGGGGGAGCAGGTGCACAGTGCTTCCCTTTTAAATCAATTTTCACAATCGAGTATCGACTCAACAACACTAAATGAGATTGATTTTCACAACTACTTTCCCTTCTAGCCACTTAAAGCTCAACAGATTGAAACATCCTAGCTTTGAGTCCACTTTGTTTCGTCCTTATCCTGGAATACCAATCGAATGTAGCTGCCTGGAGAACGAGCCATTTCGGTCGACTTTCACTGATTCTAAAAGCACCTAATGCGCTAGGGCTAAAAAGTAGAAAGGGCAGGCTGTCATCAGTGTCAGTATCTGATCACAATGTTCAGAATTCTGTCTAGGTTGGTCACCACTTACTAGTAGACGATCTATCTCTAAATTATCTCTGACTGCACAGAATTTGTTCTAAGATAAGGCTAATAATCATCACAATCCCAGAACAAGTCAAACTTTGCTCACAACATTGCAAAATGAACCGATATCAACGCTTGAAGGACCCACCACTTCTTGTAAATAAAACCACACCTGAACGCATAATAGATAACAAAACTGCTGTGTTGATCAAGTAAGATCACAAAAATAGAACTTTATTCAAGATTTTGATCTTTCCGTTGTTAGAAATGACAGCAAGTCAGAAGGTAAGGATATAGACAGATCGCCAAGATCGATGCTGTTTGGACGAATAAAGTAAAAAACAAACCACAGTGAATTGATGCGCTTTTCTGGATCATCCCGATAGACTACCAATTGTTAAAGAAATGCTTATCAATTAGAAATTAATATTAACACGCCTTCCGATTTTTAGTGTGCACCTCTTCTTCTCTGTTCCTTTCATTGAAAAAAAATGTGTTTTTTTTTAAATAGCCGTAAGGTGATGTTTAAGTGTTTTTAAGGCATTTGTATTGGGCTGTGTACAACTACACTTTGTGGTTCTTGACCTGTGGGTGTATGTGTGTGTTGACACACTCACCAGTAAAAACTGCTTTGTTAATAATAATAATAATAATAATAATAATAATAATAATAATAATAATAATAATAATAATAA
>RQTK01000008.1:949712-1022654 GCA_003991915.1 Elysia chlorotica
ATTATCATTATTATTATTATTATTAACAACTATACAGTATAATTATAATAAAAAAATATAATAATTATATAAGGTAATCCAAGAAAAATGTTAAATCTAGGAAAATCAAGCATCTGAGTGTTTTATTCACAACCTGTGGACCGTTCTCTCAGACACACACAAAAGTGATGGCAGTTCAAAACTACGTAGAAAGGTACACTTTTTAAATCAGAAAAATATGCCAATTTTCGATGTCTGTATTAGGCCTACTTGTTTTTAAAAAAAACGTTTTTAAGGCCTGTGAACAAGAGAAGCGCCAATTCGTGAATACTGAAATCAGCCATAATGATTATAACAACAACAATAATAATTTAGCAACACATGCAGTTTTCACTGTTAAGTTTGCCAAAACACACCCACAAGTCAACAACAGTTGCAACTGCAAAGTGTACTTGCACACAGCACAATAAAAATGTCATGTCATGATTTCGTTGCCACCTTGATGAACTTCAGAATTAAGCATCTCATAATGCTATGACTCCAGCTGAGGCAGCTATCACACCCAAGCAACTCCAACCCAAGGCTGTCTGAGGAATATCCTATTTGTCCTGCACTTCCTTTTTTTTATTCTATTAGTAGAAAGTTGAATTCACGAAGAGTCAGTAAACAGACCTAGATCCAGTTAGAAATTAAGTCTAGGAGGCATGAACTTTGGTTCAGGATCAAACTATTAGCTCATCAGGCAAGAGGATTGAGTTATACTGATTGGAGTTCGTTATTCTCGTCTTAAAAAGACAAAGTCTGCAAACAGATAGGCTACATTTCTGTAGATCTAAATCTACTAAAAACAACTTGCGTTTGATGGTTTATCCAAAAGATCGTACTGTCTAGTTCTATAAAAAGCTACCTTTCAAATTTTGTGGTTGCGCTCTAGATATAGATCTATGTTTTCATAGTTCACAGCAACAGTCAGAGTCAGTCAAGGCTTATATTGATGCTTATTCTAGATCTAGAAAGCGAAATTTCTTTCCCAAATCTAGACTCTATATAGATCTAGATCTAGATCTAGTTCTAGATCTATTACTTATTAGATCTATAAATGGAAATGCATCAGATGGGTACTCAAAGGTCACGGTTTAGATATAAGTCTGGTTATAGTTTTTATTTTACAGAACATAGAGCTTTATAAACATAAAATAGGTGTAAAAGACCTAAATTTATACTTTTTTGAGGGGGGAAGGGAGAAAAGGACGCCATTACATTAGAGTTGGTTGAGGCGATCAAAAACGGTACCATAACGATTATCATGGTTGGTGACAAAAATAAATATGAGCCTGTATGACAAGGCAACAAACTGCAATACAAATCTAATTTAAACAAAAATAATAGTCTTAGGCACTACAGAAAACTTACCATTACTGTGAGGCGAAATATCAAATTCCGCCTTATTATTTACTTTTTTGTTGGTGTAAATAGCGAGGCATGAGGCCGCCATGTTATGCGCAGACAGCATGAAGAAATGTATTGTGGGTGAAAAGACAAGGTTTTTTTTTTCAATATTCGTTAAAATGTAATATAATTTGCTTGCGACACCACAAAATAAATTCTATTTTAAAATAATACAATTTTAATTATTTACTAAATAGATATATATTTTCTGAGGTTTTGTTTTTTTTTTAATTCGGAAAATCAGAGAATCGGATTGGATTAAAAAATATATTGTTTGTTAGATTCCAAACCACAATCTAAACCAGTAATTTAATATAGAT
Organism: Elysia chlorotica; assembly: GCA_003991915.1. Lineage (NCBI taxonomy): Eukaryota > Metazoa > Mollusca > Gastropoda > Plakobranchidae > Elysia > Elysia chlorotica. Next base: position 951,461 of record RQTK01000008.1, read on the forward strand.
CTAGAATCTAGTACGTTTCTAAGATGGTTGATAAGAACGCTCCTATGGCGGATTCATGTTCATGTCACAGTTTTTTTGTTTATTTTTTATTCTACAAATGTTTAGTTTAAGAAATTGGTATTTTTTTTATTAAAAAGACCACACAGAATGTCCTAGATCTATATAAAGATTCAGGCCACCAGAAGTCCTAGCTCAAAGGACTCATCCTACTAGATCTAGATCTAGATCCATCTCCATAGCAAGAAGCTTTCTACTTGATACTGTAGTGTTAACTTGAATAGGTTTTATAGATTTCCTCTAATTTATGCTACCTTTTTATGTTGTATATTGTATAAGCAAATGATTAAAGATTCAAAATAGTTTGTGTTTCATAAATTGTCATTTGAATTTTGTGACCAATTGCTAAGCTCCCTTTTTAATTTCATTTACAGTTAGTGTATGACCATATATGAGACATCTCCTATTGCTTTTTAAAACTACTGGCAAGACTACCTGCAAACATGTCTAATGATTTTGTGGTAATGGGGACAAGACCTCCGTCTGCGCTCTCTAGCTACAGACCTGTCTCAGCAGGCAGAAAGCACAATGGCTACCATTCAAGAGCCCAACCATCATTTGTGGATGAGTCACTGTTTGGGTATGTTCATTTTTTACTATTGATTTCTGTATTCCCAAATTTAATGCATTCTTTTTTTCTCAGGAAATACAAAATAATAAGTATATTGGGGGAGTTACTTTTATGAGAATTGAAACAGGAACAAAATGAATGAAGAGGTTAAATGTTATAAACCAAAAAAAAATTATGTTTAAAAATTGTCTCTTGTTTGAATCTTTTTCAAGTTCAAAGTTCAAAATTCTTTGCAATCATGAATGAAAATTTTATCAAGTCAACTTCTGGTGAAAGCTCAAATTTGGATATTAGGAGGTTGAGAATTAGAGCCCTGTAGACCAAGGTTGTGTGTTCAGTAAAAATTTTTCTCACGCCATCCAGATGGTCAGGGCTAAGACATTTAGAGAGGCGGAGATTATAAGTACTTGTACACTGTCTGACAAAAATGATCTACAGGCGCTCGTGAATACCATCCTGAAAGAATTCAAGGAAATGGGACTTAGCTTAAATGAAAAGAAAGTTGGACTTATGCCAGATGGAAAAATTCAAATATTTACGGGCAGTGATGACAGAAAACGGTAAATGCAAAACAAAAATAAAGACAAGAATAGGAAATCCAAACAAACCTTTCAAAATATTAAATTAAATCTAATGAATAGACAACTGATCCTTAGGTTGAGACAGCGTATGCTCAGGTGCTATGTGCATCCAGTCCTTGCGTATGGGAGACTTGGACATTAAGTCTTCCAAGCTTATGCGACTGTATGCTACCTAGCCCCCTCCAAGCTAATGCAATAATATGTGATCGAGCCCCCTCCAAATGTATGCGTCCCTGAAAGACCTCTTGATTATAAGCACCCATAGTTAGTAGGTCTTGCAGTTGTGATTCACGCATCATTTTCTAGGATCAGGAAATTGTGGAACACTTTGTTAGAGAAAAACGCATATTTCTAACTACCTTCATTTAGCCACAGTGAAGGTTGAAACATCACATTTCGAGACCAAGTTTCAGTTTGAATATCAGATATTTTTTTAATCAGATCAATTTTCATAAAGTTGCAAGAATTTTTAGTCTTTAATCTATTTTTAATAAATACATGTCTGTATTTTTAATTATTGATGATTTTAGTTTTTTTTTAATTGTTTATTAATTATTGAAATTATATCTTGTACTATTGTATTACTAGTATAAACAATATTTTCAAGTTTCCTTGTATATATATATATTTTTTTTATATATAACTCGATGTAAAGTTGTACAAACATTTTAGTAAAAAGCACATGTATGTTTTATGTAAAGCGGTATGAGCCTAAGTCGGTTTGGGGTAGAATACTGTGAATATAAAGTTTATTATTCTTCTCTCTCTCTCTCTCTCTCTCTCTCTCTCTCTCTCTCTCTCTCTCTCTTCTTCTTCTTCTTCTTCTACATCTTCTTCCTTTCTAGTTCTTTTTCTTTTTGTAATTTTTGTCATCATCCCTTAGCTGCTGGCTAGACTAGCCATACTAAATGTTTACATGGTAATGACTTAAGTGCGAGTCTAATTGGCAAATACCACCATTAATGTGCATACCTATTTTATATAGACTTGGACAGATTATTGTGATTTGCGCTGTTATCTATCACTTTTATTTTCTCATGAGTTGGCTACCATTAAAGTGACAATGTACTTCTGAAGGTTTACTCATGCTTCAAGAATAATTCAGAAATTTTTTTGGATCATGTCACCATTAAGGGTTAGAGTTGCATATTTACTCTCAATTTGGGGGAGGGAGAGGGGCGAGAGGTATAAATAGTCTGCACCAGATTTTTCTTTTCTGTCAAATAATAGCTTCATTTTGCTAGATAAAGTGAAGAACAAGTGCAATAATGCGTGGCATCCAACCCACGGTTATGCTGAGCTGCAACAGTGTAGGGTTTATAACTATGTGTACTGTCGTTTTATTACCTACTCTACAAAGTATGGTTAGTTAGGTACTAGCTTTAGATGTCAATCTTTGTCATGTAGTACCCAGAAGGCCCATTTGTATTATCTTTACTTTATTATTGTTTGTGGTTTTTTTCTTTAATCAACCCCTCCACATTAATCTTGTTTGCATATGTCGTTAAAAATCAAATAAATGGTTCCAGTTTATTTGTTGGTTTTTTTAATGAAGAGTTTGTGTAAACTTTATTGGTATATTAAAAAGATTCATAAATAACGTTAAAAAAAAAAAGAAATGGAAGCTGAGAATGAAGATATCAAGTTTCCTAGAGTTTCATTGCAAAACTTTGATCATCATCAGAATCTTCTCTGTTTTATAAGAAATTTATTAACTAAGAAGCTATTCTATCTACATGTATTAGCTGTTGTCAATTCCGTATGAATGTTCTGATTTTCAACTGGGATAGTGATTTAATATAAAAAATTGATAAAGAACAATAATATCTGTTGTTTATGAAAGTTTAATTGATTAAAAGTTTACACAACTGATTTATCAATAAATAAAATAAAAGTCATGTCTTGACACAAAAACTAAATCTATGCAAAAATTATGTGATTGTGGTCTTATTCATTGGGTTTTTTTGTAGGTGTTTTTTTTTTGTGCTTTTTTTTTGGCTGCTTCTGTCCTTGGTAAAAAATATCCTTAATTCTAGGTTCGGATACAACTAAAAATAGTTGTACTACTAGCAAGAATAAATATTTTTCACTGCAAAGTGTTACAACTAAATTCAATTGAAAACCAGTACAGTCATCTAGTCTTCATTTAGATATGGCTCTTAAAATTAGATCAAACACTATTTTCACTACAGACAACGCATCCGAAGATTCAAAAGAGGGATTACTTTTTTAATACTGAGCTGTCATACATAATACATACATTGCTGTACAAACTCACCTATAAGAGTGCATTGAAATTCAAAAGATGTGCAGGAAGCTCAGGCAAAGTCATGGCAGAATAAATAAGTTATTTCAAACACCTACTGTGTTTGTTTGTCCCTAGATGTTTGTGCATCCATTAGTAAGTGTTGATGCGTCCGTATTATAGTGTTTGTCTTTGGTGCGATTTGGATTTCCTCAATCAAGATAGCAAGTCACTTCAAGAGACTTAGTACATACCCTAGGCATGAAACTCTTTTTTCAGGGAGTGTTGTGGTCTAATGGTATAAACCATGTTCCCTTTGAGTTTGAGTGGCAAGGCGATTCAGTGCCGCTGCATCTATAACTCGGAAGATTCAAATCCCACAAAGCGCAATCATTGTTGCGTCATTTTCACTAAAAGCCTACTTCTACCCACTGTGGAAAAATAGCTAAAAAAATCCAGAGCTACTTATAATAGTAGTATTAGTAGTAGTGGTGGTGATAGTAGTAGTCACAGTAGCAGCAGTAGGCTATTAGTGGTAGCGGCAACAGTAGTAGTACATGTAGTAGCCGTAGCAGTAGGCTAGTAATGGTATGAATGTAAGGATTATTCTTTGAATACAGCTTTTGACAAAATAATTGATTACAACTTTTTACAAATTTTACAAAAACAAATTACACTGTTGAACTTTTCAATTTGTCATCTGTGATTTTCAAGAGTGTTTTTGTAAAAATAATTTTACACAGATTTGGCTTATCACTAACATAATTATATTATTTCAGTTTCTCTTTTGAATTTTCTAACCTTAAAAAGAGAATATACAGGGTCTGAGTAGACAAGTTATTATGAAATTTACATATTTTTGGTTCTGTTGGATGTTTCAATAAGTTCTAAAGATTTAAACAACCTTATAATTACTTCAACTTTCTAACAGATCCCAACACCACACACGGCTTGATGAAGAGTTCATGAGCTTTAAAGCTCCTTGGGAATACCCGAAGCCACCTCCACCCAGAAATACTTTTGCTGCTCCACCCAAAAGCAAGCTCCCTGTAAAACCAAAACCAAAGGGCCGCCCTTTGTTGTGGTGTCCCAGCCCTGATGCAGCAGTTCATGTGCGCACCAAGACCACAAAGAACTTAGCACACTCTGATGGTGCCAAATCCAATCAAGGCGCCCTATGGAACACTCGGAATAATTTTAGGCATTTAAAACATACACCTACATTTGTTGACGAGTCTTTGTTTGGACCTCGCCTACAGGAGCCCACTTTTGAAGCTCCATGGAATGAGAGGAAAAAAGGTGAGAAAAGAACTGTTCGCCCCTTTCTTTTTTACCCCTCAAGTGGCTCTACTGCTAAGAATGGATTTAAACAAAGGCCTGCGACTGCATTAGGTTTATCCAAAAGAGATACTAGAAATCAGCAAACATCCAGCTCTCAGCGACAGGTGTGGAAACCATGAGTCTCAAGTTGTTTGAACATGTAATGGGAGGACTAAGAGCCAGCTTGAAGTGAAATTCAAGCAAATTTTTTGCTTAGACCCAGAGTGGCAACATGTTTCCAATTTGGAAATCCATTTTGCAAAGAAACGAACTCTATGGTGCTTTAGATTTTTTTATGGCTTATTAAAAGATATTCCTACATATGTATTTATATCATTAATAGAAGGTACTGGTACATGCAGTTCCATGTTGATCTCATTTATACACTTCATATCTCTCTAAAAGTCATACTTTCAATATACGCCTTACCATTTAACTTAATTATATAGCTGCTAATTCATCCCAGTAACTGTTTTTTGTGACTTGCAAAATACATGAACAACACAAATTTGTAGATCTCTGACATTTTCGCTTATTACATAAGAAAAGTTAAGTTGGTCCCATGTTTTTTTGACAGAACGTTGGGGAACCAGGGGTTAGGATCCTGATTTTTTAGGCAAGTGGGTCTTCTGAGGCAGGTTGCCATTACTGTCCTCAACACACTTAACTTTGTCATGACTCACAAGCCTCAGCTACCCATGCCATGTTGGGTTGAAAAAGGGGATCCAGAAAAAAAAAATTTGTCTACATCATGGATTGAGCCCAGCACCTTCACAAAGGTGACCCAACACCAACACCCTCAATATCCATATACACCAAGTAAGGCATACTATATTAATACTTCACTTTCATAAGAGTGGATTTAAAAAGGATAACTATATCAAGTAAAGTTTGCCAAAGTGATAAAACAATACTGCTGTGTCGATTTTCAACATAAACAGTTTAATCTAACCTACATGACTGTACATATCAGGTGAAAAATTCACATTTGAATGTAAATATTTTTACATGTACTAATAAAAGTTCTAGAGTGGATTTAAAAAGGATAACTATATCAAGTAAAGTTTGCCAAAGTGATAAAACAATACTGCTGTGTCGATTTTCAACATAAACAGTTTAATCTAACCTACATGACTGTACATATCAGGTGAAAAATTCACATTTGAATGTAAATATTTTTACATGTACTAATAAAAGTTCTAGAGTCTACATCTTTTTAGATAAAATATAAGAATGTTGAGTTGAGTTACTTAACGCCCAACATCAGCACTATGTACATATTGTACATATCAGGTGAAAGATTCACATTTGAATGTAAATATTTGTACATGTAATAATAAAATTTCTAGAGTCTACATCTTTTTAGAAAAAATATAAGAATGTTGAGTTGAGTTACTTTAACGCCCAACATCAGCACTATATAGGATATATTGTAGATGGGCCCCAAGACTGACGTCTGAAAATTTTATGTGCTGCCACACACTAGACAGGTTAGGGATACCACGACTCCTGTCTCAACCAGTCACATTAAACTGACACCGATCCAACCAGTAGGGAGTGAAATCAATAGGGCTTGAACCATGGACCTTTTGCATCAGAAGCCGGTGTTCTACTCCTGGGCCATTTGAAACATAAAGATTTTAAATGCAGGCAAAACTTTGTTAAAAGACCTTCTTTGAAAAACTGCATTTACGGTAGTTTCCTTTTGTTTTTTTTTCCATAGCAACCCCATTTCTTCTAAATGCATGTCTTGGGCAACATTGACAGATGTAAAACTTTTGTTATGCCGATTGGTGGTGCCAGTTAAAATAAGAGCAGGAAGATTGGATTATAAATCAAATTCTAACATAGCCAATGAGAAAAAATTACATATTCTCTTGCAAAATTCAGTTTATGAGAAAATCAGAAATTCAAATTTCCACTTCGTCTTTTTTTTTTTTTTAAGTTTCCATTCGGATTTTTTTTCTAAAAGTTGTAAAGAGCTTTTAGTTAAAAAGAATGTACATACATGTAATTTACAGTTGCTCAAGTTTTGTGGATAATGTAAGTTATGTTCTAAAAGCAGAATGCTTAAAAATGACCTTATTTTTGTAGTAAATAGTTTCTCCTTTTAAGTGCTACTTCTCCTCTTCTAATGACTAGCATTGCTGCACCAACCAGCATAACTGACTCGGTTGTGGACGCTATTGCTTGGTGACATTAATTATAATTGTACCTAAAGCAGAGATCATGAGTTCCTTCCCTATATGACAAGCATTTTGATTAAGCAGGAAAGCAGTGTTAGAATTTGGATTGAAAATTGTATAGGGCAACATTTAAAAAAAAATGCCATAATTATGCAGTGTACTGGAAATGTTACAATACATAATTGGATTTTTTTTTTTCGTTTTGGGTTATATTTTTTGGGGATCTGATTGGTGTAAATAAATCATTGCCCGTGTTCCTCTATTCATTTCATTTTTTCATAGCTGTAATGACTGCCTTGCATTGCTCAACTTTTAGTTGTTATTTTAAATCTCAAGTTGTTTTTTTAACTACTCTTTTTTGAATGGGCTAGTTTTTTAAGAATAAACCAGGAAATATGCAGAACAACATTGAGTTGTTATTTTGTTTTGTTTAAATATAATATTGTTAACCGTTTACAGTTTGTGAAAAAAACATTTTCTCTTATTTGATTTTGAATGCCACATCATCAAGATTACAGTATTCAACTTTCCAGATGCAAGCCTTAAAATGTTTAAGAGATTCATTTTAGTTGAGCCAGATAGAGTACCAGCCCCCCTATCTGTATGTGGGTCATAAAAAGTTTATTTCACCTGCCCACTGTCTCTTATCTTATACTGGGAGACTCTTGCTCCTTGATTTAGATATTTTGAAGATATTGCTTGAAGTTGAACTTCACAATCCTTTCCTGAAATGCATTACTTATCCGTTGAAAGGAAAATAGTTATGAACAATGCTGTTGAAAAGAATGGTGTGTAATACTTTAAACCTGAGCAGCCGTAGTGTGCTGCTGGTAAAATTACACAATTATGACAACGGCCGCAGTGTGCGACCAATAATAAGCGAATTACAAATAGCAACTATTAAACTTGATATCTTCTATTTATAATCGATCTGTTTATCAGCCGTGACTGCGTGTCATATTGTGTGATTTTTTCGGCCGCACACTGCGGCTGCTCTGGTTAGGTGTTACAGTTCAAAAATTTTAGTTTTAAAGTGAGGCCTATAGGAAGTTAAGAACAATATAAAATTTGATGAACCAAAATAAAATAAAAAAAAGATGTTTGAAAAGATCAATTTTTTGTTTAATTTAATACAACTTTTTATCTTTATTTTCCATCAAAATTTCAAAGATCTATCTTTCCAGCTTTCCATTGAGCCAAGTACAGCATAAAAACTGAGGACATCCTGCCGTCACTAATGGCTAAGCTCTTTACCTTGGAACATATACTTTGCTCTATTGAGGAGAATTGGACAAAAGACTAAGTACATGTATATAGTTTGAAGGCAACAAGATCTCACTCTCAAGTAAAGATATAAGTAATGTTAAAGGGAAGGCATAAAGAGATATGAAGGAAAAAAAGATTATGGTGTTACCCTAAAAAAAGGATTGTCTACAGTTCATACAGTGATTACCACAAGATATTTAGTTTTGCAGAAGCACAAACAGCCCTTTGGAAGTGTACAAAGAGGATCCATTTCCTTTCTGAAAAAAATGCGAAAACTGGCTGAAGAGGTATTGACATTGCCGGTACACACACATACCATTGAAGCGAAAAGTTGTTGTTTACAATTTATTGGTTTCTTTCAATAAAATACAGACAGGCCCTTGTAATGGGAAGCACATGCTCTCAGTAACAATTACAAGTAATATTGGATCAACAGGAGGTTTGAATTTGACACATGTAATAAACCAGATAATCGTAGATACAAATTTTATCTTATTTCTTTTCCTCCTTCCTTATATATATATATAATATATAATCTCTCTCTCTCTCTCTCTCTCTCTCTCTCTCTCTCTCTCTCTCTCTCTCTCTCTCAATTGTAAGTGTAAAGAGTAATTCTCTCCATTCCATGACCAGAGGAAAATGATAAAAAGGGCTGGGGACAATATTTGAGCTGAATTACCAATTCTTTTGGTACATATGCTTTTATCAATTTGGACTGTATAGGAAAGTATTAGTGAAAAAATTTCTGTCTTTAATAAAGGTGGATAAAAAGCATGGAAACACATCTTGCTAAATTTATTCCTCCGATTCTAAAAAAATATCATGAAAAACAATGACATCCTATCGACAATAATTATTGTATTTTTCAAACAAAATATTTAATTGGACAGAAAATACTATAAAAATGTGCGATGCACTAGTTAAGTGTCATAGATTAATGTGGGCATAATGTTTATGTCATGCAAGCACTCTGCAATTTTCTCATTTGAACATTTTCTCATTTGAACATACTTGGTTGTCGAAAATTGAGAAGAAAACTCTTAGCCAAATACACCAAGAAGACAGAAGTTTGGACAGAAAAAAAATCTCCAAAGGAAGTTAAGCTGTGGTATGTTTAGTATGTTGGTTAACTAGAGTTTCCAAGGCCGTGTTTACAATTTTGCCCTGCCCACTCACCAATTAATTAGTGAAAGTGCTTTGAGAGCGGATAATATATCCCCTTTTATTGATTCTTTCTGCGTCCTACTTCAACCACTTACATTTTCTTTCTTAAATCTATTCATCAAATCAAAAAAATTCTACCCACAAAGTTTCTTCAGTTTTACAAGTTCACACACAATAAGTAATATTATTAAAATTCCTCATAAACCAAATTTTCAAAACTTTTTCTACATTAAATTTAAAATCAAACTTATAATTCAAAGTTTTTTTTGGTTTGATTCTCTTAATTCGAAGCTCACAACATCAAAAGGCATTACATGAGTACTACCTGTCAAGCAGACTTCAATGCTTTTTGCCACCCAAGACATACTTTTAAAAGAAATGGGGGTGGGAGAAGGTTGCTATAGAAAGAAAACGAAAGGAAACTACTATAAACACAGTTGTTCAAATAAGGTAACTGTCTACTACTTAGTACTAGTACTAATTCTATCACTTCGTCCAACGAGGTCTGACAATTTTTATGTGCTGCCAGACAAGAGACAGGATGTGTATACCTCGACTCCTGTCTCACCCGATCACATTAAACTGACACCAACCCAACTAGTAGGGGGCAAAATCGGTAGGACTCGAACCATGTATCTCATGCGTCAGAAGCCGATGTTCTTCTACCCCATAGCTATCCTGCCCCCCCCCCGCCCCCCCCCCCCCCCCCCCAATTTTTTTTTAATAACTTTTACAAATGTCCACATAAATGATTACAAATAGCAATCAAACACAATACCAAAATTTTATACAGCGTTTTTAACAGCATGAAACTGAAAGAGTTGATGTATCTATTCGTGATGACATTTTTGGAATTCCTAATGGTTTCTTACCTACTCTGGTGAAATATGATTTTGAGTTTTAGTACACTACACATTTATCAGTAATTTTTTCAGCCTTTACCATCCCACAATCTCCACTGATTTTGTGGGTTCCTAACTGGTTATTACAAAAGAAACAAAACTTGAGCAGGGTTGGTGAAATAATTGCATCATTTTTAGACAATACTTTCTGCCCTTAATCTTCTGACTGAAGTTTTCCACAAGCAGGTCTGGATCGGAACAAGGCCCATTTTCTGAGATCGCTACACATTATTATTTTAAATTAACCCTAATCGTATGTCATATTTTTTTCAGAAAATCCAAGAGTGTCTTGGGGCCACCACTTTTTAATTATATTATGTAGTCAGATCAGATAATTGAGTAATACATAAATTTTAAAAAATGCTTGGCGTTCCCTTGACGTATGATTAGGGTTAAGGATATAAAGACAATTTCTTCAGGACATTGTCACATCCTCGTCCTCCATGACTTCTGGGTCCCCCCTGTTGCGTTTGCTCTGAGTAATCTCCCTTCTGATCTCTGGGGTGATCTCATGGTGGTCGTGGTAGTTCACCAGCTTGAGAATCCTTGACTTCTGCTGCTTGGTGAGGTCGTGTTTGTAGCGCTGGACTAAGGTCAGCAGGCACTGGTGCCACAGCACGGGGAGCCGGTCCTCAACATGCATAAACCTGCGGCATGTATAAAATATTTTTTCAAATGGTTATGTAAATACATCTTCTTTTTTTAAATTCTTTACATGTAGGATAGCAAAGACATTCATTCATAATCATATACTATAGGCCTATAGATATTTTTAACATGTGGAGTTTGAAGTTTCTATTACAGCATGTAATGACTATACAATTATGGTAACATGGGGAAACGTCTGTAAATCAAATCTCTATAGCGAAGACCTTGGTTTATGTATGCTTAAAAAAATATCATGGTTTGTATTGTAACAACGTCCTTCCGTGGCATTAACCTTGCAAAGCACTGCTCAATCATGGAAACTGTCAAATTCATTATATAAAATTCAGAGAAAAGGGTGAGGCTATAAAAGGCTGACGTGGCAGCACTTGGATAAGAGCATTACCTCCCACTCAGAAGCTCTGTGGTTCAACCAAGCTCTGACAGCCACGGTTTTTCACTAACCTATGACCTAGGAAAGAGTTTTGCTTTCTCCTACTAAAGAGCTTATGAAATACAAAATTTGATACCTGTTTCTTGATAAACTCCCATATTGATGGAATGATCAATGGAAATCAATGTACTTCCTATTATGTACCATGTGTTTCCAATATACATGCCTCAAGTCTGCTTGCCACAGTACAGATATTAATTATTATTTTACATCAACAACATCTTTCATGGTATTCTTAACATAGCAGATCTTTTTTTGTGTACACTTTAGATAATAAAAAATTTTTTTTTAAATAACTATCAAGCTGTATCTAGAAAATTTGGCCTGGCAGTTAGGTTTTCTCAAAAAAAAACAAGGGACTAAAATAAACATACTGACCCCATGAAATGCTCAACAGTGGCATCAATTGCAGAAAGTGGAAGAGAATATTTCTTGTTGAGGATGGTGCGCATAAAAATGCTGTTTGCACCATTGTACTCCATTCGAGATATGAGAATGAGGGCAGCGGCTGAGTAGCCGACCGGTATAGAGGTCTGTGAAACAATGCCAGCCACAATAGTCGCTTCTCTCAAGGTGCAATCTCCAGCCTATATTGAACAGAGAATTTTTGTTTTTAATTTTTGTTCATGAAATCATATACATGTAATGCAAATCAAAGTACATTTTTGCAAATTTTCAAGGATAATATTTATTTGCTAAAGGTAACATATTTTAAAGTCTTTTCACTGACACGGTTTGGGTTTGAAACAGGCTTGCTGGAAGCAGAACGAAACAAAGTAATAGCTCTATCAAAAAAGGAAATATAATTTATTTTTGTTTCCATGTTAGCATACAGAGGCATGGAAAGGGCAGTTTTTGATGACATAAGCTCTTAGACAAATTTAACCTAATGCTTCTTACTATGAGTCTGTCTCATTTATGCCCAATTATTACAATACAGGAAGTAATTTTGATGGAAAAAAAGAACTTACTTCACAAAAATAAATCCCTCTCCCGCCCTTTCTTTCAATTATAATATTTTTATATATGTTTAAATAGACAGATGAATTATCTTTCATTTGATAAATTATATATATGCATGCTTACAATCAATCTCAATGTCCCCAGTTTTACCCAAACTGCTTTGAGAAGCTTAAGAATTCAGTAAGACCAAGGCCATCTTTTAAAGTTTCAGTAGAAAACAGTAGATAGAGAGGTAAAAATTACTCAATCTTCAAAAAATCCTGAACGTTCTAATCGGTCAAGAAAGCTGTAAACTGCTAATTTCATTTGCAACATCGCTCTACATCCAGGTGATGTTGCTATGCATAAACTTTTATGTTTTCCAGCATACAAGAGCTTCCAAACATTCATGACTTCCTGGTTACACAGCAGGTGCATTTGGGCGCATGATCGGGGTGGAATGTTGGAGGTCGCATGAAGAAGCAATGGGTCATGAGGTACCATGTTTATCTGTTGAGCCCTTGCATATATATTTAACATCAATAACAGTCATATATCAGAACTTTAAACAGTGATGATGGTGACAAAAAGTGAAAAAGGAGGAAAATTTTTCGCAGTCCACCCGAAAAGCTATTTTTAGTAACATACCGTTACCAATGTGTAAAAAGTTAATTCACATACGTAAGCGGTAAAAAAGACATTTTAAATGAAAGACCAAAGTCTACAGTTTTCAAACCTGCAACAGTTTTTTATTCTATCGATAGTGGTTCAAAAGATGAATGCACGGCAAGGCAACAGTACGGCTCAGAGTTATCGATCTACAATACAATGAGAAGCCGGACGTTCACCGAGCCAAACCGCGGGACTACCGTCGTGGAATTATAAACTCGCACATTTCCGCGGATTACAAAAACGATGATTTTTAACTCGGGAGGAAAGGAGGAAAAAGTGCAGAAAGGCGGAAAATACCGAGGAAAGGAGGAAATTCCTCCTGTTGAGCCCTTGCATATATATTTAACATCAATAACAGTCATATAAAATTATCAGAACTTTAAAAAAAGACATGATTTCTTGTGCTGACTTTGCATATTTTCCTTTGTGAACAACCTACAGTAATGGCTAGGTTGGTATGCAGTTCCATACAAATTATAATCATCTGTATTTATGGTTACCTCACAGAGTGGAAGAACAATTCCTTCAAAGAAGTCACCAGGCTTGTAAATAGATTTGTGAAGAGCCTGAAAAAGAAAAGACATTCACCTATATCAACCACTTTGTCTAGTGCCTTACGGTATTCCATTTGACCCTTATTCAGGTTACAATTTTCTGTTATCAGCCAATGCAGTATACCATCTGGCATGGCTGAAAACTTTCATTTAATTTTCACCCCAGTTCCTTTTTAAAAAAGGTATACCGTTTTTGGTTTGTTTTTATTCATGGAAGATAAATCCCCATTCCACGGGACTTTTGAAGTTTCATCTCAGCATAGGACTATTAAAAAAATAAAAAAGCCGTTGGTCATTTACAAAGCTTTAGTTTAACTATGAAATATTAAGGGATTAACGTAAATGCATGCACACAAAAAGAAGAAAGAAAAAAAATACACCTGAACTGTAAGTACAAACCACATGGCCAATTGAGAATGACAAATTTTTGATAGCCTGATTGATAATCAAAGTTCAAACTGTTATTGATATCTTAGAGAAAAATTGTCTGTCAAATTATGTGCTGCTGCCACACATACACAGCACAGGGATTCCAGGGATTCTGTTTGAGTCTGTCCTATTATACTGACACAGATCCAAAGAGTAGGGTCGAAAAAATAAATCTTGCCTGATTGTGGGTTCAATCAAGATACCTCCTGATTAGCAGATCAGCACTCTACCACAAAGATTGCCCTAATTGAGATGATGATTTTTAAATGTCTTTTGTATAGCATTTTTATAGACAAAGCCAGATTAATAACATCTCAATCAAAGTGCTTAGGGTTTTTTGTGATTAGAAAAATTGAATTAGTATGTCTTTACCTGGAAAAGATGGAAATTCAATCTTTTGTACTCAGCAATGTCATCACGAATACGAGGAAGAAGAATGAAGGAACAAAAGCTGAAACGAAAAAATCAAATGTTAAATATAATCTATTTCCCTTGCAAAAGCATTAAAATTTTGGATTGTTCTTAACACTTCCGCATTACTCTATCTTGTATTAGGATATGACATGTATATATTTATAAATACATATATATATAATTATTTAGGTGAAGTTGTGCATATTCTTTTGAGCTCAGCCAAAAATGCATGGGAGACATTATATTATAATAAATCATAAACTGTCATTAATGGCTATGTAACTAAAGGCTGAGGATATGGGCCTGCATAATATTCTTCAACAATAAGACCCAACGTTCAACATTGAAATGCCCCAAACCATAACTTGTAACAAACCTAATTTCAAGGTAGTGCCATGGTCTGGATTTAGCATTGCAGAGGTATAATAATAAAAATTAATCCATGTTCGTTTGTACAATTACGCTTTATCATCTTCAATATGTCTTGTCTTTTGCCAATCTATGCACATGTATATAAGTATGTATGTCTATTTTGTCTATGCTAAGATCCACCAACCACAAACCTTTAAAGAAAAAAGGCACAAGTTGTCAGGCTTTCTTTTTACATCTATATTAAAGTGTTATTAAAGTAAGTTAATGAGACATGAAGCTTTTATGAAAGCTATACATACTCTTTAAAATGGTACTTGGGCAAATTAGAAACGAAGATTCGGGTGGCTGCATACACTGAAGCTGCTGTCCACTTTTCTGGTTTCATGAGCTCCAGAAGCTTTTCAAAAAGATGAGCAGAACAGTTTTTGACAAATCATCAAAAGCAATTGTAATGGTGATTTTAAATGAAAAAAGTAAAATACCACCCAAAAGAAAATAGTAAACTTACCAAGATTAAATAATAGTGAAATGGGATAAGGTTTACAAGCAGAGCTTATCATAATTCTGATGAAAAAGAATTCTTTTTAATGTATGTCTCACTTAATTAGGGTGCCTTGAACACTATATTCAACAGCTTGATGATGACAGGTACTTTGTTATATTAAAGTATCTGACACATTGCGATCGATCTCAAACTAAAAACTGCAAGACTGATTTTCGCCCAAATCATGTATGCACTCTATCATTTTCCTTACTTGTATCCAATTTGGAAAACTTGGAGATGCCTTGAATCCCTTGGGAAGTTTTCCGCTTCTGTAATGAGCTAAGACTTCCCCTATTTTGAGGAAATGACTCTTTACAGTTTCATCTATTTCCTCATGCAGTGGTGCCTCACTCATTATTTCTGAAAAGGGACCAATGAGAATTTGACAAAATATGAATAGATCAGATTTGAGAATGCCACAACACAATAAAGGCTGAAATCAATAAAGGCTGAAACCTTTTTACAAAAAGGAGGAAAACATGTTTTGAAACAGATGAAAAAAGGAGGAAAGCAGACCAAAAAAGGAGCTAGATTTTAAAAAAGGAGGATTTCAGCCTACAGGAGGAGGATTCTCAGCCCTGGAATTGAGACATATCTTACCGTAAGATAAAAAAATAATTCTCATGAGAGCAATTTGTTAGTCTCAAATTCATTTGTAGAAAATTTGAGCTCAACATCCATTAGTGAATACCATGTCATTGTTGATCAATAACTCTACACTATTCTAGACATAAATAGCATTGATATTTGTTGGGTATTGTCATTCACATGAAATTATCAAGTCTACATCATATGCTTATCCCTAATGACAATATGTAAGCCACTATATCATTTGGTATTGTCATTGACTAAGTAAGGATCAGGTCTTCACAAACATTTCTCATTCCAATCATGTAAGAAATAGCAGCAAAGATTGAACATTGGTGCATTCACACTTCTGTGACAATTTAAAATCAATGAAAAAAAAAATCACTAAAAGAGTGCAAAACGTCCTAGGATTAAATGTTCACAACTCACCTGCAAGGGTATAAAAATATGGTATTACACCACCACAATATCTACTTTTTAAATAAGAACCCGAGGGAAGTATTTCATTGCATTACAAAGCTGAAACAGTTGGTTTTGAGTCATTTTATGTTGCTTTTTGTTGTTTTTTTTTCTTACAACTACAAGTGTATCTTACCTGTCACTGCTGTCTTTTTTTCCTCTAATTTTTCAGCTATTATATCTGCAAGGGTCCGTCTTTGTTTCGGGTTTGGATTCATAAATCTTTTAAGATCATCTTCATCTTCTTGATTAATTTCCTAGCATAAAAAGAGAATGTAGAGAGTAAATTAATATGAATAATTCAGACACTGGGAAATCAAATTGAATAATTAGTTATCAAACCTTTAACCCGTGCACAATTGAAGGCAGTCCAAACGGCCAGATGGCCTTATGGGTCTGACTGGGTATGAAAAAATGGGGTGTGGCAGCACTGTTCACCTGGTTAACTGATGCTCTGAGTGTTGCGCTGTTATCGCCGAGAGTTTTTTTCTCCATTAATTCTAGTTCATAAAACTATAAATTTCTATTGGGGGTGGGGAGTTGATGAATTAAAGAAGCCAGTTATTACTTTTTTCCCTGCAGGTGATCACAGTTAAACTTATTTAATTTTAAATAGACGTGGGTGTTGTATGTTTCAGTTTGAATCCTTTTTTACATGGAAAATATCCCTCATGTGTGTGTCTTGACTAAAAGGGTTATGCGTTTACAACACTTGTAGCCCCAATTGAAAGTTCTACAATGAAGAAATGGAAATATCAGCTGAGGTCGAACCTTTGACCCCTTACTCGTCAATCCAGAGCACCAATGCTAGAGATATCTGGCGCCTTATATTGCTGAATTTGCAATCTTCAAATCAATGTTATGTCCCATAGGTTTTTTTACAGAGATGGGGGAAAAAGAGCGGCGACGCCAAAGATTTGAACCTTGGACCTCCTGCTTCTCAGTCACGAGCACTGGAGACCGTGCTATCTTTACACCCCTACTTAGCCAATGATACTTAAATTTAAGAAGATCTACATCCCACGAATTTATAGAAAAATATCAGATTTTTCCACACCTGTCGAGTATCGCACAGTCTACCTGCAAACGCAAGCCACTTCAGCTGGAGATATTGTCACTTGTGAGGCGGGTATGATCAAAGTTTTCAAGCTAAGCACCTGCATTTACAGTATGCATCGGCATACCATCCAAATAAACTCAGTACAGTGTAAAAGTAAGCCAATTGCAATTACAAGCCGACAGTCACACAAACAGAACAGACCTATGTTCAACATGCAATGTGGTCAGCCTGTTTCACATCATTGTGTGTGTGTCTGTCTGTCTCGTATGGCGAAGTTTGACAATTCTATGTGATTTAGTCAAAGCATGGCTTTCGTCGCCATCTTCCCCTACATCAATGGTCCAACCGTCTTTATACACAGGGACTAAACACCACCAGGTTACCCAAGATCTCTACGGGGGGTATCTTGCCCCAAGGCGTGATGGAACAATGTGACAACCAACAAATTACACTGTGTCCAACCACATTTTGGTCACTGGCCAGGAATTTCTCAGGCAAGACCAGGTGGTACTCGATCGAGTCCGACTTGGACATTCTCATCTTACTCACGCCTTTCTACTGAGAGGGAAGAACCTCCACTGTGTCAAACCTGCAATTGTCAATTGTCCATTAGTCACATTCTGGTTGATTGTCCGGTTTTTTACCAGGAAAGAAAATTGTACCTAGCTTTCAGGCCACTGGATGGCATATGTACAACTTTGCAGACAAACATTTCATCCGTATGGCATGTTTATTTTTTTCTAAATATCTTTCAGCAATAACTCTTTATGTTAGCAGAATGATATTTATTAACTCAAAATTAAAAGGCTCTTATTATAATTGTTTCCCACAATCATGTAACAGAAACGTCAATCCTTGATTACCCCAGAATAACCTTTCTGTTATTTGCGCTAATGACAAATGATTTCTTTTATTTAACTGCAGCCCACACAAACTGGTGAAGTGCACAGATACAGTTCTTGCTCTTGGTTCAATTAAACTGTAGGTCCTCTGCTTCCCTCAAAAAAAGTATGACTTGAAGAAAATCCATAAAAATGAAATATATGTAAGAATGCAGACATTCCATCTCTTGCCTATCCAATATAATCTTGAAAATACAAAGTGAAAGGAAAAACAACAAAACATTTGATAACACTCCTGAATTACCATGACAGTTTTTTCCAAAGCACTAAAGTTGTCAAACAGATGTTTGCTTGTCTCTTCATCCTCTGAGTCACTGTCCTGAGCTGATGCTCCACCAAGTTTTATCTGTTTTGGCGGAGGTAATTTTGTTTGGGCTTTAGATCTGAGAATAAAAAGGCGGAAAAATAAGCATGGTCACAACACAACCACAAAAACTAAGTTCTATACATATTAATATTCAGTTATCAGCTCAGTATATCCTAATTATGAAGGCAGATGAATAATGAATAACTAAGAAAGAACTTTAGGGACAGTTTTATCTGATCCTGGCATAAGTCATACATGGGAAAATCTAAAGCTTACATTTTTGTTTTTTTTAGTAAAAAAATTAAGACAATCTAGAACCAGCAAGGATTGTTTGAAAGTTAAGGATCTTAGGAATGACAAAAATGTGCATAACTCTAATAACTCTTCAGCTTAATTTATTTCTTATTCGAAACTTATTAAATTAAAAGTCTCCATGCATTAATACCATCTAAATTTTTTAATGAAGTATCTCTCAAACTCGTTCTTAATAAAAAAGATATATCATGCAACACTTACCGATACGAAAAACCTTCATCCTCTCTCCGAAGATCATCTCCTTGTCTTCGGGCTTGAGCCAAGATTTTCTTGGAGAGCTTCGCATCAACATACTAAATAGATAAAAAATTATATCCTCATATAAACAATGTAGGCTAATAGTAGTTGGGAAGCTTCAATATCACTTGTATTTACCTAAAATTTATGTAAACTAAAACACATTTTTACTATTAGCTAAAGATCATGGGCATAACATAATAAAGCTCATGTCAAAGGGCTTAAATTAAATACACACCAACATCTGCATAGACGCGTAAAGCGTATTTATGTATGGTAAAACCCAAAAATGCTGAAATCTGTACACTAAATTTGATTGCCCAGTAAAATCCACACCTCAATATTCTACATTGTCATAATATCAGAACATTCATTGGAAGCCTGCAATAAGCAGAAATGTCGTTAATGGTGACAAGATGCAACTTTTTGCAATAATCACTCTTTTGCCCAGGTTTTTGCTTGATGAGCATGATAAGCCCATTACTTCCACCTGAGTTTTGGTTGTGACTTTTAGTTTTTTTCACACCAAATGTCATTATCATGGTAAAATCACATATACATACACTAGATCTAGATTGCTGTAGCCTACATAATTTTGAGAATATAATCCAGATCTAAAGATATATCTAAAATTTCAGCTGCTTACTTTGTCATCTTCAGCATGGCTTCTCTCTTTCATAGTTTTGCCACTGGGCTGTGCATGTTGGTCCTGTGCTATCTGTTCATGGAGGCGTTTTCTATGCTTCTTTCCTTTATTCATTTTGTCTATACCTAACTTATGATTTAAAAATTCTAAGTATATCCACTAAATTAAATGGTTAATTCCAAAACGCCGGGGGTGGAATTACAATTCTAGAGGATCTGGATCTAGACCTCTAAAAATCTGCACAATTTAGATCTGGATTTAGATCTAGACATCTGGAACAAAACTAAGTAGATTCTAGGCTGGATTCAAAACTAATGTCAAAAACTCAATGGGTGCTTGAGATTAGTCTCAGTTCTTTCGTCTTTCGTTGTTTGGATCTTGAAATTAGACTTAATAGATATAAAGCAGATATACAATCAAGAAAAAACAAACATTCCTCAATTTAGATATCGCGACCAATGTAAACATTTAAAGGTATATCAGATTTATCAGTGACAGTGACACTGCTTCTTCCTAGTTCCATGTGGTGGTCACTGGTTGTAAACATTAGGGCAGTAGCCTTTCGTTTCGTTTCCTTTCGAAATCGGAACATAGGCTTAAGCATAGTTTCTATTAATAGCGCTATCATATAGCGCTTCTAAAGCGCAAGTGACAAGATCTATTTATGGTAACAACAATGGCGGACTTTGAATCTTCTTTGCACAAAGGTGACAAAATGCTACACATTGCCAGCGCTATTGATTTTCACTACATCTAGTGATTTTTGCCAAATCTAGTGATCTAGCGAGTGATTGTAAAAACACCGAGGATAATAGTGAAAGTACCAGAGCCATATTAAACATTTTCTCCTTAAAACTATTGCTTTGTTTGGATTTGCATGTGTAGAAACTACTTCTAGGATAGTTAGACAGTTGATATGTAATACTAAGTAAATAACATATTAATTACGCCTAGAAATGTTGTACTGTTCGGAATGGGGGCACAGGAAAAAGTTCCTTGGTCTCAAAATAATGTGAACTCCCCACACCCCAATTTCGTTTCAAACATAGGGTGAAGGTAAGACGGGTGGTTAGGCTTTATCAAGACCCTTTGTTGGTCCAGATAATCAGTCGTTTGGACACCAAGAGAGACCAACACAGGGCCCATCAGCTGAAGCTCCACAAAGACTTGGTGGGCCAGATGCTCAGCCCTCCTGGCTAGTGGCTACCAGGGTGGTCCATAGAGGAGCAACTAGATTTACTTTCTAGTTAACTTGATGTAGAATTCCCTGCTATCAGGTTCACTATCATGCAAACTTAAACATATTTCCTCCCAAGATTTCTTGTTTAAGAAGTAATCCACACAGATGAGAAAGGACCACCTATTAATCTTGTTGGCAGTCAAAACTGATTTCTCCAGCACTTGTCCACGCAGGTTTTGATAATATTAATGAATGACCTGACCCATCTGAGAATGCAAAAAAAATATAGTAACAACAGTAATGATATCATCTCAAATGCAGACTGGAATTTCGCAGTGTCCAAAATATTCAGCACACCAATCCCAGATTCCAGAAACAGCTCAAGAGGCACGGGGGGTGGAGAGCCATTGCATGTCATTGGCTCCTTATCAGTGACAACATTATACACTCTAAAAGCGAAAAGGAAAACAAAAAGATTAAAAAGGAGCATGAGAAAAAAATGAGACAAGAAAAAAAAACTTCTTAACGGAATGGCCTTAACGAAGAAACTAGGCGCATTCCACAAAGTGGTTTAAATTTGAAATGCATTTCACGCGCTCACATCATACCTTAACGAAGCTGCTAAAACAATGGTATTAGTATTGCAAAGTATTTAATTATTTTGAAATCCACCCATTTCCTACGATTATTTCTCTCATTACTTCATATATTCACGTACCATCCATTTCATTAATGGTCCAGAATGCTAAATTTATTGTGTTCCCGTAGGCTCCCCCAGCTGACGCGAGATGTTGGTCAAGTAGACAAACGTTTGTGAGATGGTCGAACGTGAAATTAGTTTAGGGGATGCGCTTTTAATGCAATACGAAAGGGCCACTACCATGGCTTTCAAACATAGAAGGCCAAGTCACCGAATTGAAAGAAGTGAAAAGATTTTGGTACATCAAGGATAAAAGTGATTTTATTTCCTTTAATTTTAAGCATAGATAGGACAGAGTGATACTTAGAGAGTATTTTTCAGCCCACACGATTCTTGCTGCAAGTTTTTGTATATTTCAGTGACTTTGCCTTCTATTTTTGGACGCCTTGGCCACTACGTAATGGGTTTCGTTCTAAATTTAGGATATGATACTGTACTTATTTTTGCGTAGCGTTGGTGACTCTGGTGGAAGGATGGGAAAGGGGATCGTTCTGGCATTGTCTCTCGTTTTTCTTCCCTATCTACCTGGTGACGTATCTAATGGCGCAGCTAGCTGACTCGTTGGGCTTTGGCGTCATGAACTCTTAGAATTTCCGTTCCATCTGTTGCGCACGGTGAATCATGAATGTACGAGATCGCTGAGTGCAACGCTAAGACTATGTTTTAAGACTTGGTATGTGAATATATGAAGTAATGAGAGAATTAGTCGAAGGAAATGGAGGATTTCAAAATTATTAAATACTTTACAATACTAACACCATTGTTTTAGCAGAACGGAAAAGGTACATATCCCACAATTTAAAGTTTGGCTAATTTCTGAGTTCTTTTTATTTCTGTTTTAATTGGTTTTTATTATATAGACTACCAGCTGACAATATGAACCAAAATGGATATGGATATGTGCTGCTCCGTTGATTTTTCTTAAACATGGGAAAATTCGTTCTTTGTTCAACTTGCTCAATAAATTAATATAATAGTTAGAGGGGATTGTCTGTGTTCGAAATTAGGACCGTTCGGTTGTTGTTGAGGTGGTTTAACTATCTTGGGTTTAACGTCTAACGCCAGCACTATACATGCTATATTCTGGACGGGTCCCAAGACTGACGTCTGACAATAATTTTATGTGCTGTCACACACAAGATAGGGTGGGGATAGCGTGATTCCTGTCTCAGCCAGTCACGTTAAACTGACACCGATCCAACCAGTAAGGGGCGAAATCGCCATGGCTCGAACCACGGACCTCCTGCTTCGGATTCAGAAATCTTTCTAGACATAGAACTTGCATTTGTAACTGAAGTTCTTAATCCTACTTGAGACGTTTTCTAACATTGATTTCTGTCTCATTATGACATGAATTATTTCGTATCTCTTTGCGATAACTACATCTAAGTCGAGATTTAGACCCACCCGCCACGTTGAAATCCTGTAAACAACTGAGTTGCTATGCGCTACTGATGTGTGACACAGAAAGTGCTAAAGGTTTGGGACAAAATTTTTAAATTTACTACAGCATATGTAAAATATAATGGAGGTTGGGCTTGAAAGTGTTTTCATTATATAACAAGATGCTACTACTGTCCCAATAATAATAAAAAAAAAATGATAAAAAAACAGAGTTGTCATAGATTACTTTGTTCGGAATTGGGGCAAGTTACACTATAACCACTGTGAAGTTCTGTACAAGTACAATAAAAATAGAGTCGTTTTGGTGTAGATGGCAGCCGACGCACAGACTTAGTCAGACTATAGTGTTTTTGTTTGACACCAGATGGACTCTGAGTTGCGCTGGTGGATGGGTCAGAGTGGCTGGCGGGTCAGTCAGAGTGGCGGTTGAGTCAGACTGGCACCAGGAAAGGTGCATTTAGGTGCGGTTTCCATGGATTGTTTATTCAAGACCTTGGCCTCAAAATTTTGTCACAAAACTTACGAGTTGTCATAGGTGGTCAAGCTTTTATAATGAGTCTAGTGATTTTCAAGTCAAAATACTAAATTTTGGCCTACAATCTAAATGCTTTTTGAAAATTCTTATCTGGCAACCTAGAGATTTTAGTTTACATGAGCTAGTTAGCCAAGTGGTTTTGAGCTAACACAACACACAGGAGAAAAATTAACCAATCAAAGTTTATGTTGCAAAAGCCGGCGTGTCGTCGTGTACATCGTACAGAAGTCCTAGGCCCAGTTGTCTTGACCAACTCCGTGGCAGTGCGATACGATATTCCGAAGGCTTGATTGAGTGGACCTTTGGTAGGTGTGGATCAAACTTTTGGGTTCTAGATTCTACGCCTATTTTTAGAGAATATATAAAAGTTCACGAAGAATTCACTTAGATCTAGATCTAGATCGACTTTTCTATGATGTCAATTATGAGATTTGTTTTCAAGATACAACCGATAATATCTAGAATCTAGATCATCGTAGTTCTGGACGGAATTCTAGATCTAGCCTGCAGACTCAAACCATTTTTCATCCATGCTTTAATAAACATCAAGCAGTGAATAGTTTATTTTAATTTTTAGCACAGGTTTCGTAATTTGTTGGATTTTTTAAATTGCAAGTAGATTGAATTTTCATTTTTCTGCAGATTTTCATTGAATTGCCTTTTGCTGAGCCATACAGCATGAGGAAGTCCCAAGGAACATGGGGATTGCAGTGGCTGCTGAGAATGTCCACTGAGAAGCAGGATACATTGCTGAAAATGGTCATTCTGTCTGTTGCTGCTATTCTTGGTATGTATCCTTGTTTTCTTGAATCTGGATATAGGTTTGCATTTATAAATATTAAATGGCTGCAGTATCAGATTTTTATTATCTAAAGCACTAGATAGCTCAGCGACGTCACAGCACGGCGGAACTTGAATGTTACTGGGGAGAGGAAAAGGGGGGCACGAGGCTGCGCATGACGCATAGCGTGCCTATGCTTATAATATTACAATACAATGTTACATCGACATGCGCATCTGTGTGTAATCAATCACAGCTTCTTTTTTTTTTCTTCTATGTTATTCTCCACTTGCTGCTTCTTACTCTTCATATGTTTGAATGCAAGTGGCTGTATTCTAATAGTAATAATAACAATATAATAATAATAATATAATAATATATAATAATAATAATAATAATAAAAATAATTATAATAATTAATAATAATAATTATTATTATTATTACTTTAGTAAAAATCATCATTATCATCATCATCGTTCACAAGTTTTAAAAAAATCTCCAGAAAGCGCAGGTATGATTATTTTCCTACTGCATGCGTGTTGAGCTGGTCTCAGGTTTGGTGGCAAAATTTTAACTAAAATCATGTTGGAGAGGCTGAAGACCACTGTCAACAAGAGATTACGTGGAAATTACCAACCAGTTTGAACTTGGAACATGTCAGCTGGTTGCATTGCTTATGTATAGATTAGTGGTACAAATCTTATTATAATTGTCAAAAATATCGCACAATACAAGTGTAAACCATAGGAAATGACAGTAAAACACTTAATCCTATGAATAAACACAGTAACAAAGTATAAAAAAGGCTGTTGCTAAGCATTCTTTACAATTTTATACCACCAAACTTGCGTTTTCGTTTTTCTCGTAATTTTCAACATCCCACCCTCACTTGAACCCATTCTTGAAATGGCTGTAACTTGTTCTGAAATTAAGATATTTTCGAACTATTTTCACAACTTTCAAGCTTAGATTTGTTGTTTTTTTTTCAGTGGTATCAGACATGTCATGGAACCAACCAGTTTGAACTTGGAAAATGTCAGCTTGTTGCATTGCTTTAGTATAGATTAGTGGTTCAAATCTTATTGTAATTGTAAAAAATATCGCACAATACAAGTGTAAACCATAGGAAATGACATTGAAACACTTAATCCTATGAATAAACACAGTAACAAAGTATAAAAAAGGCCGTTGCTAAGCATTCTTTACAATTTTATACCACCAAACTTGCGTTTCGTTTTTCTCGTAATTTTCAACATCCCACCCTCACATGAACCCATTCTTGAAATGGCTGTAACTTGTTCTGAAATTAAGATATTTTCGACCTATTTTCACAACTTTAAAGCTTAGATTTGTTGTTTTTTTCAGTGGTATCAGTATGCCAAAATGTATAAATGCCGCAAAAAGTCCCATTCCATTTTTTGTTTTGTTCTTGTTGTAATTTCTTTTTTTTCTCTAATCTTTACCAAATATAACCTTAGTTGTGATTGAATCCGTTAATTTGTCTTGTCTCATATGCGATTGGGTATCTAATGCTTTTTTGGTTGAACAATTGTTTTCCACACACACAAAAAAAATAAAGACCTGCCTAATAAATGACTTCTTTTTTTCAGCTTTCTCTACTCGACTCTTCTCTGTTTTACGGTTTGAGAGTGTCATTCATGAATTTGATCCCTACTTCAACTACCGCACAACTCGCTTCTTAGCAGAGGAGGGCTTTTACAATTTCCACAATTGGTTTGATGACAGGGCATGGTATCCGTTGGGCAGAATCATTGGAGGCACTATTTACCCAGGTAATCTCTCGTCTTCATTTGTTACTTTTTGGGAGTAAGACAATGGAGATAATTGCTCTAATCATACAAATCAAAATATCATTTGAATATTTATTTTTATATATTATGTAAATCTCATTAATCTGTTTCACTAGAAATACTTTTATTTCTTTTTTTTGCTCAGGCCTTATGGTGACTTCTGCCTTCATTTATCATGTGATGAACTATTTCCACCTGACCATTGACGTGAGAAATGTATGCGTCTTCTTGGCTCCCTTGTTCTCCAGTTTCACCACCCTTGTGACTTTCTACTTTACCCGTGAGCTGAAGGTACTCTTACTTTCATGTTTGTACTGATTCAGGCATGAAAAGGGGGTTTAACACTTATTTGAAACTTTACCCATAGCCTAAATATCTTGGTTCATGGAAAGATATTATTTTGATTTTGAGTGTGGCTGAGATCTCAGCGCACATTTTTTGCTGGTAATGGTATGCTTTTCTTGTAAAGCTCTCAGTAAAGCCACTAAAGGGGTCTTGTGTTGTTGATAAGATTTATTAACTACTTCACTCATCAAAAGACTAATCTAAACATCGTTTTCACCTAAAAGTATTTCAATTTTTTAGTCTAAAGATACTGGACAGTCAGATTTAACTACTGCGCCTCACAGAATTTTGGTACCTTGTTCTTCCTGGGCAAAGAACATTCATGTTGTTTTGTTTTGTTTTCAGGATGCATCAGCCGGCTTGGTTGCAGCAGCTATGCTGTCTATTGTACCGGGTTACATCTCCAGATCAGTGGCTGGCTCCTATGATAACGAGGGTATTGCCATCTTCTGTATGTTACTAACATACACGTTGTGGATTAAGGCTGTTAAAACTGGATCTATTTTCTGGGGCTCTCTGTGTGCTCTGGCTTATTTTTACATGGTAAGTTTGTTCAGTTGATTATCCAAGCTGGAATATAATAATTTAAAGTTATATAGCCAAAGGGTATTTTTAATTGCTCATTTTTGGCTGTATTAGATTACACTCTCCAAAAGTTTGATATTGAACTAATTAAATTGAGCTTATTATATCATTGCAATGTCTCGTACATTGCGCATTAGTGGTGTTGTCTCAAATGGTTTTGGTAAATTTATTTTAAAAAATTGTTTTTTTCTTTAAAAAGGGGCTTGTGCGACTATGTGGATAATTTAAGCTTCATTGGATCCTCCATAAAAGTCTAGATGTTTTATGAAGGGAAGGCTTTGCTTTGTTGTAGCACAGATTTATCTTGATATAAATGATTTTGCTAATGGCTTGCAGGTTTCATCATGGGGAGGTTACGTTTTTCTCATCAACTTGATTCCTCTTCACGTCCTCATGCTGATGTTCACAGGTCGCTTCTCCCACCGCATCTATGTTGCATACTCTACTGTAAGTGATACGAATTAGCACTAATTTTAGTTTTTAATGAAAGGAACGAAAATTCAGTTTTATACTTAAGGTTGAGCCAGTGTCACTTTTCTGAATACCTCTTTTCGATGTACAGTTTTTCAGGTGGTTTTTTTTTAATGTCCTCAACTAGTGAAATAAAGGCTCACAGTTATAGAATCTAAAAAAAAAAAAAAAAGAACCAACAACACAGGGAACCTATGAACATACAGATTACTATTCTTTGAGGACTGATCACTTGTCTAGTGATTCCTAGGCTCATTTTCTTCTTCTTCCGTTAGAACCCCCACTATTAAGAACCTGTTTTTCTTGTCTCCTGAAGGGCAGGTTCTTAGTCGGAGACCACAGGTATCACATTATTATTATTTTTTTTTTATCTTTACTAAATTTTCAAAACACTTCATATGTTTTTTAATAATTTCAATTTTCATTCATTTTCTTTCAATGCAACTCCAGGTGTACTGTCTTGGCACCATCCTGTCAATGCAAATCTCTTTCGTCGGATTCCAGCCAGTACAGTCTAGTGAACATATGGCTGTAAGTTTGTGTCATTCATTCTTCATGCACTGTTATGAACCTGAATGGTGTGTCTAATAATTTATTATACCATGATATGAAGTAGGTTAGGATCCCAATGAATATAACTCAAAGGTAAACAATATCTTTAAGGAGATCACAGGCCTTATAAGGCATTTCTAGATTTTATCTTAGCACTCAGTTGGCGTAATCTTTCTAAGATAGAAGAATAAAGCACTCTTTTTTATTTAAAAAGTTACAAAATGTTATGTGGCCCTGTTTGTTTTCCTACATACATTTTGTTGGATTTGCTTGTAATTCTATGCTTTTTTTTTATTATTTTGTTATCATGCACAGGCCCTGGGTGTGTTTGGTCTGTGCCAAATCCATGCTTTTGTTGACTACTTGAGGTCCAAAATGTCCAGCGACCATTTCAACATTCTTTTCCGAAGTTTGGTGTTGCTTGTGGGCAGTATCGCCTTTGGAGCCGCAGCAGTTGCCACAGCCCTTGGCAGTATCCTTGACTTTTTTTAATTGAATAAAGAAATAATTATATTTTTTGTGGACGTCTACTTGCAACTTTTAATTTAGATTTGCAACTTTTTTTTTTTCTACATTATTAAGTTTGATGCTTTTCTCTTACATATTTCAATGTTTAGTCCATTTTTTTCTGGATAGAGATTCCTTAACCATGTCTCCTTAATAGAAATTGCCCCATGGACTGGTCGTTTCTATTCTCTGTTGGATCCTTCCTATGCCAAGAACAACATCCCAATTATTGCCTCAGTTTCTGAGCATCAGCCCACAACTTGGAGTTCTTTCTACTTTGACCTCCAGCTGCTGATGTTTTTGTTTCCAGTCGGTCTCTACTACTGCTTCCAAAAACTAACCGATGCCAATATTTTCATCATTATGTATGGCGTTACCAGCATCTACTTTGCTGTAAGTTGGGTTTCTTTGTTTTTTTGTTGTTGTATATAATATCATGCTTAAGATAGCATTTTCATGAAGTTTTATTAAATTGATTTTCTCAAATAATCCAAACGAATTCTCTCAAAATTAAACTATGCATCGACCAACCACCCATAGTCACACTAATATGCATATAAAGTTTTTTTTTTTTTATTTTGGCAGTGGGACAAGGAAAGAAGGCTTTGGGGGGGGGGGTTAGGTATATAATAACTGGACGCGTGTTGTGCTTGGTGTAGTCTTGCACCAGTACAGGATCTAGGAATGAGCTGTTAGCAATTCACTGACGTACAATGTTAGTTGCATTCCTTTAACATCCTTATAAACATGAAATTAGTTTTTCTAGTGATGGACAGAAAAGACTAAATAGTTGAATATATAACATACAAATGCTCTTCTCCAGGGAGTGATGGTTCGTCTTATGTTGGTCCTTGCCCCCGTCATGTGTGTTCTGGGAGGAATTGGCATGTCTGCAGTTCTGACTACATACATGAAAAATCTGGATAACCCTCTGAAGAAAGAGAAAAAGGCTGCAAAGAAGATTGAGTCCAACTATCCTCTCAAGAATGAGGTAAAGTAATTTTCTTTACCTTACAGCAAGGTTGTCGGTTTTTATTTTTTATGTTTGAGACTTGCACAATACTTTTTCAGAAAATTTCATTTTAATTAATCAGTGATTATGATTGCTCTCTGGTTTACCATTTCCTAGAGCGGAAGGGTTTATGAAGACAGGGAGAAGAGGAGGGACCATGGTTCATTATTCTGTAATGCACTGTTAGAAATTTTTTTGTTTTATAACAATAGAAATTCATGTATAAACAATAGTTTGGATTTTTCATGTGATATATTTTATTCTGAATATTTGTGGTCAGTGTAAAAACAGTTTTGAACTTCCTAGAGACTTTATATTAAGAGGGTATCTATATAAATTATAAAAATTAAGGAATCTGGTACGTAAAAAAGCAGCCATGTTTTATTGTCAGAAATCATTAAATTTATATGGATTTGTTTGTTGCTTTGAGAAACAGCAGAAGATTTGTCAGGAAAAGCTTAGAAATAGTTTTGCATAGTACTTTT
Source organism: Elysia chlorotica (assembly GCA_003991915.1). Taxonomy (NCBI): domain Eukaryota; kingdom Metazoa; phylum Mollusca; class Gastropoda; family Plakobranchidae; genus Elysia; species Elysia chlorotica. Next base: position 981,662 of record RQTK01000008.1, read on the forward strand.
TACTCCTCACTAAGAGTAATGTAGTTATAAAACTAAAGTAAAATAATGAAAGATCTTCGGCCATTTCCTTCTTTCTTGGCATGTTTATTTTGTGTGATATAATTTTCTAAAACAATAATTTGCCTGAAGACCCTAATACTTATTAATACACATTGTCTTTTTGTTTCTTTAGATTGCTACCTGCGTGGTGATCATGATGACAGCTTTCTTGATGTTTTACACATACCACTGCACTTGGGTCACCTCAGAAGCATACTCCTCTCCCTCCATTGTTCTCTCAGCCCGTGGCGGTGATGGAAGTCGAATTATCTTTGATGATTTCAGGGAAGCGTACTACTGGCTGCGTCACAATACCCCAGAGGTGATGCTCTAGCAGGCCTATAATTATTGTCTTTAAAAATTAAAACAAACTGTGGCTCAAAGAACAACCAACCCTCTACATGTAACAGATATGTACATAAAGAAAAACAAATGATTTTCCTTCGCCGATGGAAGACATGCCTCTAAACAAACCTATCTGTCGTTCCGAAGTGACACTACGTCTCCTGAAGGTGGATCGAGATCTAGATCTAGACTGTAGCTTTATATTGTAAATCTAATTGATGTCCGATGGTATAGATCTAAATCTAATTCTGTGCTATAGATCGGAAACTAGATAGTTGACTTTGAGGGGCGAACTGACTCAAATGTAGGTGTCTAGTTTGAGTCCGCCGACATGGCAAATCAAATGTCGGATTTGTCCCCTAGTTGTTAGTTCAGCCAATGACAATGGTGTTAGTTCCAATTGCTTTGGGCATGCTAGAAAGCTTAAATTCTTTAGTCAGCCGTCTTGAAAATTTTTACCTGGATATTGCTCACGTGTTTCTGACACTAGAGACGAAAATCTACAAACAATAAGCAATTAAAAAAAAACACTAAACAAACCACATACAAAAAAGAGGGGAAAAAAACGTATTTAGTAAATTTATAATACTATTCCTTGGTGCAGTTTTTTAAGTTATGGTTAAGCTTGTGTTTTAGTCAATATTGATAGCTCGGCCATCGATTAGGTTTGCAGAGACTAATCGCGCTAAAAATATGTATTTGCTTTCTCAAAAGTTGGCAGCTATGCTATTACTTTGTATAGGGGTGTTTTATTCGTGTTTACAGACACGTATCTAGTCTAGATGTAGACTAGATATCATTATATACTATCTATGCGATTGTTATCTACATTACCCAGACTAGGTCTAGATTCCAGAGCCTTCTCGATTAAATAAGATCTATCTAAATTCTTGGACTCTAGTCCTAATACTGTGTGTGATTCTTGTTTAGATCTAGACTTTACAGACTGATTAGATATAGATTTCAAGTGTTTTATAATTGTGTGAACAGAGATCTAGATAAGGACTAGATTCTTGTCCAATAGAGAGACGTGAGACCAAATTCTAGACAAGCTACTACACAGTACTACTATCTATCCTGGACGATTCTGATATTTTATTGTATCTTGTATCCAGATTAACATAAATTTAGAATCTAGTTTTGTAGTAAATTATTACTAAATCTATAGTGTTAGTAGTATGGCAAAATTTGTTGAGACTGGGAGAGATACCTCAAAAATAGATGTTGATTTTTACGGGACACCCATAAGGAATAGATGCCAGTGGTCATGGATGGATGAGCTATCAGATGATGGAAACAAATTTGATGTGTGGTGCGAAAAACTTTCTGAAGTAGGCCAGTGCTTCTGTACTGTATGCGTAAAAACAATCGTCTACGGAAGAACTCTCAAAAAGGAAAGGTAGAATCACAAGGGTTGTAAAATGTAGGGACCATATTTACTTTGTTTAGGGGGTCGGTTGCGGGGGGCAGCGGGTTACGGTATACTTGCAGGCCAAATGAAATCTCAGACCTTTCCTTGCAGGTCAAACTGACTTGGTCTGCTTGCACCCATGATAATGTAGAGTGTATTTATACACTTGTTAAAGGCTAAAAAAAGAGAGTAGCATTGCTGTGTATCTTTGTAGTTAATTTAGTTAATTACCTTTTCATTACATTAATTTTTTGTGTGAAATGTTTTGCTGCATAGAAATAAAGCAAACGTGGTATATTATGCAATGTTTAAATTTTATCATTTTTTAAATTGTTTTCAGGATGCCAAAGTTATGTCATGGTGGGATTATGGGTACCAGATAACAGCAATGGCAAATAGAACAATTCTTGTTGATAACAATACGTGGAACAAATGGATGTATTCAGTTGAAAAACAAAAAAGAAGTTGCTTCTCTAGAACATTATATATAACTTGTATTTTCAGTGGGGTTTTTCGTGGGTTTTGTTTTTTGTTTATAGACCAGTGATTTGATAATGTAATTTCTTGTATAATTCCTTTTGTGCAGGCTATGGCTTCACCTGAGGAGAAAGCTTATGAAATTATGCGGGAGTTAGATGTTGGCTATGTTCTTGTGATCTTTGGAGGTCTTACAGGCTATTCCTCGGATGGTGAGTAGATTTTTTAATTGAAAGTTTCATTGCATGATTGTTTGTTTTGGGTTTTTTTAATTATAAGTCATGCATATAAAAACTGGTCCTGTCTTACTGCTCTGAAGGCTTAATCGCACAGACCATTACCAGATAGGGGAGGTAGCGAAAAGAGAAAGAAATAGCGGGGAGGAGGAAAGAAAATAAACGACTTTGAGAAGGAATTGTATGAAAACACCTTGAATGAATGGTCAACCCCTACTTTCTGGTCAGTGCAATAACCATGATTCTCAGTCTAGAGCAGCCAGATGTTCCCCGGTGCATGTCAAACACTTTGAGTTCCCTGTCATGCTTCGATGTGAACCGAGAAATCGGGGGGAAACTGGGAAATTTTTGTGTCGTGAAATAGCCGGGAATTTATGTATATTGGCGAAAAACCGGGAAAATACAGCGAAAAATGTTCATGGAGTAAATTTTAAGCTTTACACCGGTAAAAATTGTCACCCAACCTTGATGCTTTTATGCACAGTAAACGTTCGCCTGATTAGCTCATAGATGCTTTTCTATGTCAATACAACCAATCAGACAACCTCATAAAGGCACCTTTTTTTATTTGAGGGCAGGCCTTACTTACGGGGGGAGGTGTTTAGGTCCGTCATTAACTTCTCAAAGCAAAAGTGTGACAAAGAGATGGCAGAAGGAAGATTTCTCTGATCTTGTTATATGGCTCTAGTCTAGCCTTCCATTTTTAAAGGTCACATGTTCGTTATACTCACCCCCTCCTTCCCCCTCCCCCGCCCACTCTTCTCATCCCTCCGATCATGTGTATTCAGTTACGCGCAACACTCCTATCAGTCCTCGGTCATCATAGAAATAATCACAATGCTATGGAAGGTAAAAAAAAATAATTTTTTTTTATGTAAATCCGGCTCTCTTAAAAGGGGTTCTTACACTCTATACGAAGCCAAAAGCTGATGGGTAGGGGTGTTAATTAAAGAGAAAGAATTGTTTTTCATAGAGCGAGCAGGTTCGAAGACAGAGTGGATTTGTGAGTTCTTAGACGGAGACCACTGTATTATTATTATTCAGTTTGTCAGTGTTATGCAAACACCCATGCTGCACATAGTGCCATATTGTAAGTTATAGGAGTGCATGATGTTTATAAATTTTCTGTAGGCATTGTTAAGATGTATCCCATGAATTCTAAATGTTTGTTTGATTCCAGATATAAACAAGTTCCTGTGGATGGTGCGTATTGGTGGCAGCACAGACAGAGGAAGCCACATCAAGGAGTGGGATTACTACACTCCTCAGGGAGAGTTTCGCGTGGACAAGGAGGGCTCACCGACTCTCCTCAATTGTCTCATGTATAAGATGTGTTACTATCGTTTTGGCTCAGTCTACACCGAAGGTGGTAAGTGAATAACTGTCTGTTTCAGGTTTTTTTTTTTTTAGCATTAGCAGAGTATTTAGAGGTGATGGTTGAGATTTAATCTTGCCATTAAGTACAGTAAATAGTTACCGTAATGTGTGATTTTTTTTTTTAATGTAAATTCAACTTTTGTGCTTAAAAAAATATAAAATTGGAAATGTGTTTACAAGGAGTGAATGGATGTTGGTTTATGCTTTTTAATGTAAATGTTCACTGTCTTATCTAAGGCTGGAGTTGCAGTGGAATTGTCTCACATTTCAAAACTGAGGACTGACTGTGATGTTTAAAATGTTATATCATGATTCCTTTTAATTCCTGAAGTTAAAGATTGTGAAAGGACTGTTATACTGGCATCATGGATTGAATTGACTGACTTTGATTTTGCCTTGTAAATGTGAAATTATTCAATAGTATGTACGTTTTTTTATTGTGCAGCCTAATGAAATTAGTGTTGGTATAACAGGATTTTTGCCATATTGTGATCATATTATAAATATTCAACTGTTTTTTTTTTTTTGAAAAATGTGATAAGAATTTGCAGTCAGTTAATCAAATGCTTATGCTTATTTCACTTTTTTAATATTGCTTTTCTACCTATTTTAGGTAAACCCACTGGGTATGACCGTGTCCGCAACACTGAGATCGGCAACAAAGACTTTGAGCTTGATGTGTTAGAGGAGGCCTACACAACAGAGCATTGGCTTGTTAGGATTTACAAGGTCAAGGATTTAGACAACAGGGGAGCTTAAGAGCCACCATTTTCATCATAGCTTTCATTTCAAATACATTTTATTATAACCAATCTTAAAATATAATCCCATCGTCTTAATTGACAATAGATTTTAACCTGAACAAGATTATTGTTTCAGGATATATTTTTGTTTTACTTAAGAAACCGAATATGGTTGTTTTTAGCAACTTAAAACTTTGTTTTTTATGTTAAGATAATACCATGTTTGCATTGTTTTACTGCTGAAAAAGGTGAAAGTATCCCACTCAGAGTTATGAAATCTTCAGAAAGGTTCAAGATGAGAAGTATTTATTTCCTTGCCTGCATACTTGAAAGTGTGCGTTGGGAAGAGGTGTTTAATATTTTAATGTAAATTGTGACACCTGTGGTACAATGTGTTTAATTAGGCTTGCCAGTAAATGTAGAAGTGATTGCACATTTAAGTTGTATACCCTCATGTGAGTCGTGTGAAATTAAAGGCAAAGGTAATGGTAGTGAAAATGATCTATTTTGTTTAAAGGTACAATTATACTTGTAACGGTCTATGAAACTTTTTTTTAATGCCCTATGTAGCTTATGAAGTAAACTTGGAAATGCTTTTTTTTTTTTCAATTTAATGAAGCTTAATCTTAAGCTTGAAAAGGCAATTTCCCTTCATGAAAAGAAAACAAAATGAAATTAAACTCTGTTTCTGTTGGCTGCGCTTTAAATAAAATGTTATTGACAACAAAACATGCATCAAATTTTTTTTGTACTCCCAAGTCAAATTATTTCTTTACACGATTTGTTGGTCATTGGCTATCATTATTTGTCTCCATGTACCATGACATTGCGTAGTAGTTGTAGGATTGATTAAGTTAAATGGGGTAAATATTCAGCATTGCTAAATGCTGTTTGAGTTTGTTGTCTTCTATATTTCAAGTGTATTCTTGGAAGCTCTACAATACAAACTTAATATTGAATTGTATGCGTTCGTGTTCTCTTTCTTTTTCTTCTCGTATTATATTGAGATATTTTTTTTGCCTCATTTAATTTTACCCTTAATGTATGCTTTGTTGTGTTCCCTTGTCTATATGTTGTGAGGTCTCTGCGGGTGTGTGTGGGGTGCGGTGGCCCTGGGGTAGAACGTTAGCTTCCAAAGCAAAAGATGCGGATTCGAGCCCTGGCGATTTTGCTCCCTACTGGTTGGGTCGATGTCAGTTTAATGTGACCGGCCGTGACAAAAGTCACCCCTGCCCTGTCTAATGTGTGGCAGCACATATAATTGTCAGATGTCAGTTGTGGGGCCCGTCCACAATATATCCTATATAGTGCTAATGTTAGATGTTAAACCAACTCAACTCAACTCGCCTTTTTTTAAATGAATCAAATAGATATTTGCATAATACATTCAATTTCAAAGCGGAAATACACACGAAACTTAATTTTCCCATTTTAAATACATGTATTTTAACTTAAATTTTTAAAATACCTTTGATGCAACCTGCCCCTGAAATATGATTAATGTTAAATATAGCATTCATACTACAGCGCTAATGTAAAGGCAAAAGTATTATCTTGCATTGGTTTATTTCAAATCAAGACATGAAGAGAAGTGAAAATAATTTGGTTTTTTTTTATTTGTATTCATTTATAGTCATACATTGATTAAATGAAGCTTCCATTCAATATTATAGGTAATAGTCTCTCTCTCTCTCTCTCTCTCTCTCTCTCTCTCTCTCTCTCTCTCTCTCAAGTCCCATCACTTTTTCACTTTGTCGCATAATGCAACAGTGCAGAGCTCATCACAAATTAAGACAAAAATGAAAAGAGGGATGTGTTGCTTATTCCACTCTTACATTATGGGAAAACGAGCAAAAGTGTGTGTGTACACCTTGGCTACTCATATTATTTTTAACAAAATGCTACTGTACTAATAGTACTATCAAAACGATTATTGTGGTAAACAAAATATGGATTGTGAGACACCATGTCCAATTTGCAAATGTGCTTTGAAACTATCGTAATAAACAAAATTTTACTTTTACTTTTTAGCTTATTTACTTCTTGACTGGAAAATGGCTCACGCTCAACAGAATGTGTGTACTATGCATAGTACTTAGTAGTGAATGTAGAAGACTTGAACTAAATGTTTCTTATTATATACTCTCGGGAAATCTACACTCTGTCCAGTGCCCATATCCTGCAAGCCTGTCCGTTGTTTACTAAAACTAGAGGTCTTGACAAAAACAAACTTAAATTACTGTCGTCGGAAAGGATTTGGGGATACCTGGGTGCCACCCAAATTTGATTGACTGTCCACCTGGTGAACAGGGTGCTCATGGTATGCCCTTCATTTGGTTGCCCATAAATATTTTGCTTTACAGTAAGCTGCTGTCTCCATATAGAATCTCTGCACAAAAATTATCAAAGACTACTGTTTTACTTTTGGTTATTTTCTCCAAAACTCCACTGCTAACCACAGCGGGTTTTACCCCGCCCAACAGTATTGGATTAAAGAAAGAAAACATTTAGCAGACCTGGATTACCTCTGTAGAACAAAAGACAATACATATTGTATTTGGTGTCTGTGACTGAATTAGTACGTGCTGTCCGTCTTGATGTACGGCAGCGAGTGCTTAAAAATACTGACACCATTGTACAAAACTCATTCTCATTCCACCTATTTTTGGTCCATTATAATGTTTTTCCCCAGAGTGTTTCTCAGGCGTAGGTGTATATCTATAATACATGTAAGACAGAGAGGCTTGGAAATCCCTGATCGTCGATGTCTGCGCCAGACCTGACACCTGAATGAATGACTGAATGAGATTAAAAATACTGACACCATTGTACAAAAATCATTCTCATTCCACCTATTTTTGGTCCATTATAATGTTTTTCCCCAGAGTGTTTCTCAGGCGTAGGTGTATTTCTATAATACATGTATGCCTTTTTATAATATGATCTATAATCTAGATTCGCCATTATCACATTAGCCTAGTTGTTTTTATGTATAACGGTTGCTGTCCGGGTCGTTTCTCTTCTCTCGGTGTCAATTGAATATTGGCGTAGGTCAATATCTGGACGCATATCATAGAGTCAGTTCGGTTCATAAATCAGCCAGGACCTTAAGCTCACCCCTTACTTCTCAAATTATTTCGATTATTTGCAAAATACAGGCCTATACGTATACATAAGTATGATTAGCCCAAAAGTGACTTTATCGTGAAGTTTGCATGTTATTATCGGCATATATCACATGTGTAAACAAAAATATCATATTCATTTCAAGTCAATTTTTAACATGTACCGCCAACAACTACCTGAGATACCCAATACCCCATCTCTTTTTTAGTTCCTATATAAACTCTACAGCAGAAACTGTATCAGTCGCTGTCTCCTGCCATAAACTTAACAGTATCAATAAACGCTAAGTCTATGTTAGGTGCTTGTTGAATCATTTACCAAACAACCCAAAAACTATTGTACGTTGTACATCGGGGGCACTATTGAAGACTACTCGTGATGCAGGTATAATGTATTTCGATAAACCAGTCAATGTAGTTGGGCCTTTCTTGTTTGATGGTAAAACTGATGGCCCTTTCACCAACATGCGTTAAGTTGTGCCAGATAGTCAAAGGGTACAAGTAGTGAAGATCGCCTTATAGACTTACACGTGGGATTGCTGAATGCATTGTGTGTATGTGGGCTCTGTAGCTCATTGTCAACTAAAACTAAAATGAAAGTATGAAAGATTCAATTTGCAAAAAAGTATTCAAGTCCTGGGCTTGTCCAAGCTATGTGACGTTGTTCACTTGTTGGCGCTTTTTTTTTATGCCTTATTGTAATTCCATGCATATTATCTTTAAAAAAAAAATCCCAGTGTAAGAGTTGTGCGCATTGTACCTTTGGTATAATAATTTCTTCAAGAGATATTGAACTATGAGGAAGGAGGTATGCTCCCTGTTTACAATTACATTCTTGGAAATGGTCCTATTCTTCTACAGTGTTCAGCTTTGGAAAAATTTCATCTGCAAATTCTACCGCTACTGGTACATAGGAAAAAAAAATAAAACCAATGCGGTTCAGACAAACCCATAGAAGAGTGCTAGGTGGCATAGCGGTAGAGCACGCAGCTTTAAATCAGATGACCTGGGCTCATGAGCGTGACCATAAAAATTGTTCCCTGCTGCTTCGATCGGTGCCAGTACATTTAAATTTTTATATAATGAAACCGAACGAAAGTCCACATGTGTTACGCTGTGTTACAAACAGAAACGAGAACATTCAGAGACATCGAGAAACGATAAGACACGCAGTAACACGACAGGGTACGGACATATACAGAAATGTACACAGGCAATAACACAATATACATACAGAAATGACAATGTACAGACACACAATAACACAACAAGGTGTTTGTTTGTTTATTTTGTTGCTTATCGCCTAACTCCATCACTATATAGACTATATGGTGGACAGGCCCCAAGACTAACGTCTGACAATTTTATATGCTGCCACACACGAGACCTGGACTTCTGTCTCAGCCGGTCACATTAAACTGAGGCACGGTAAGAAACATACACACATTGAGACGAAAAGATCTAACACATACTATTATTTTTAGAAGCGACAAGATACAAACATAGAGACGATAAGAATATTAAGGTGCGCCCTGTGAACACAGAAAGTGGCGACAAGATACAAACATAGAGACGACAAGAATATTAAGGTGCGCCCTGTGAACACAGAAAGTGGCGACAAGATACAGATACAAAAAGAGATTACAATAACACACATCAATAGACAGACAGACGATGCAGGCAGACATAAAGACACAAACGGTGACGACAGGATTTTTCCAGGAACGCGGAGACACAACATGAACTCTATTCTTTAGCAGCCAGATGTGTAAGGGTTTCTTCAAATTAATTACACCATATAAAAGGGGTTTGGGTTGGGGGAGACATTGGTTGTTTTGATAACAATAAACAGTGTTAATAGATTTGTGAAACATGTGTGATAAAAAGGGTTGTCAAAAGGTCCCAAAATAAGTGAAACTTGTAAGATTTTATCTCAACAGCCCCTATCAGACGTCGGCGAACACGGCCTTCCTTTTTTCTGCTATTCGTTGCCTTGTCGAAAACATTGATAATGATATGGCTCTTTTTCTTGTCCTGTAGACGAACTGTTTAGACTTCTGTGCGCGGTGTCCCCATGCTTTTCACCCCTTCTATTTGCCTACATAGCATGTTATTGAAGTGTACCTTCTCGGCTTACATCGCCATAGAATTCGAACTGTCTTTCTCCAATAGTTTTGAATAATGATCATATTTTATTGCACATTCTGATATATCCATCGTCTCTTCATTTGTATTATTTTCTTTCTACGGCACGTTCATTATTCCTCTGATGTACATATTTCATGTCTACTCCGGTGTCTGTAGATTTGTGGTAAGAGTCCACTAGAATTCACACCCGTATAGGAGAAGGTGCCACACATGGGCTTTTAGTGTGTTAAATTTGCTGCTTAATGTCATATTTCTGATTATGTACTTCGTTCCTCGTTTCCCGAAAACTGCGTCTTTAGATACAAATATTATACTTTCTACCTTTTTCTTGTAGGCCCTGTCTGATACACGTGGCAATGGTGTGAACCAGGTATTTTAATTAATTTAACATGTAGAAAAAGAATGAAGTTAAAAGGAAAGCAACATAGGCACCCCCCGAGGCGGAACACAGGGTAATGTGGATGATGCTTTTAACGCAATCATGTGGGTTTTTTTTTAAATGTAAAGACGATGAAGTGTAGATTCAATGTTGCTGAAATACGGAATCGAAATACTGAGAACAGCAGATGCCCCTGTATGTCGCCTTTAAAGCTTTTGACCTCGTTGGCAGAGACGACCTTTTTAAGATTAACCGCAAGTCTGGGTACCCATTTAAACAGCAGAGGCTGATTTAACTATTCCAATTCAACATGAAGGAAACAGCGCAGTTAAACGGCAGCTCATCACAGTCCTCGGGATTTCCTTTGCCGCCCAATGCATTCAGCACGGCAGAAGATTGAATCTAACCACATATGTCTATTAATAGCAATCTGCGAATCTACCTAGAAACTAGATCGGATGGTCGACTGTCCAAACTGGCCCGCCTCGGAGCCAAGAGCAGGGTCGGGGAAGTCCTCACCAGAGAGATGCTATTTGATCATGGCGAGTGGCCAACCTTACCGAGCAAAAATTGTAGTCGCTAATGGGGCTATTTTCAAAGGCCTGCCGCGGCGTTGGGTTGACCATCAATCTGAAGAAGACTAAAGTGCTGGGACAAGATGCAGCAGCACAGCCTATCATCACCATCGATGACCACGAGCTAGAAATAGTTCGCCAATTATCTACCTCAGCTTTACCACGAGGCTGACAAGCAACTAGGCACACTCCATTCATAAGTGCAGGCCAAGACCAGTTTTGGGAGGTTAAAACTGTAAACCGTAAGGCTTTCGAAATTAAAGGCCAAGACACTGAATTTAACGAAGCGCAAAGATAAAAGCACACCAAGTGTAAAAGTGATTTTCTTCAACAATAAAAACAAAACAAAACAACTAGCATCTTATAGATAGGACAGAGAGAAAGTATTAGATCTAGGCCATAACTGTCTTGTCAGTTAGTTCACAGGTTATATCATCCTGTGGTCCCGTCTATGTCACGATTTTTTAAATATTTTTGAAATTCGTAAAAGATCTCATGTTGGTAGTACATTATGACGGCATGCAGTTATAATCAAAAAGCATGATTCGGTTTGAGAGAAGAAGAAAGGGAACGAAAAAAAAAAAATGCTGTTTTGTTTCGTTCGAAGCTGTAAATGCATACTTTTGTATTCTCAACAAATCACTGAGACTGGATGTCAACTTCCTTTTTTAGCGAAACCAAAATGGCAGACAAGTGAGTTTTACGATTATCACGACTTAGATACTTCAATCTCATTGTATCTGGTTTTTTATTAAGTAATCTATTCACCCTAACCATTTTAAAAGATACGAATATTACTTTTATGTACATAACTTCTCGCACAAAGTAGATTATGGGACGTCGAAGTCCCTACTGGCCTGTTAAAGGCAGCTGTTGAGTGTAGGACTTCTCTTTCGGTCCAGCTATTATTTTCGTGATATAGATCTAGATTAATTTGAGAAATAGATTCTGAAAGAGGAAAGAAGAGAGAATATAATTCAAACTTGTTACCATTACATACAAAAATATAAGTAGGAGAGAGATGCAGCAGAGAAGAATAAAGGGAAGGATTTTACACGTCGGGCCCAAAAATTTAGTAGCTAATATAAAGAAATAATTGCTAACTAGTATTCATCTACTGATTCTTTAAGATAATCTTAGGAAAGTCTACTGTTTTTTGATAAATAGGTAAACCAAAACACAAAACCTCCCCAATGTTGATTTTAAAGCATCTTTCAATATTGATTCTAGATCTAATTAATAGCCTCCATTGTGACGTTCATAACTAGAAGTAAACAAAACATAATTTCCTGCGATCTGGGTGGGCGAACCACACATAAACCATAGTCTTATCTAGTAGTCGCACCATACCCTAAAGATAGCCACAGGTATAGATGCAGCACTAAGAGACCTAGTTCTAAAACTAGCCTATTTATTTGGCACTCCAATGTCACAATTCCAGTAAAAACACGCAAAACTGTTAATAAGCATTTTTTTTATTTCAAACATAATTCAAACAATTATTATACAGCAACAAAAAATGTATTTAGGTATATTCTTTTTTTATTATTTTGAAACAAAATGCAATATGCAAAATAACTAAACTGTATTTTCAATGCCCTATTAGGTATCGACACCCAAATTTCGACCCCGATTATGTAATAGTTAGCCCATGCTAACAACACCCTATATTTCTCACCTACGAGATCTACTCTTCTATATAGGAGAGTAGACTCAAAGCGTTGAGTCCGCTCTGAAGTACCGGAGGCATTAAGAGTGGTAACTCGACGCTTGTAGGTGCTCTCCCCTGATAGTAGGGGAGGGGTGCTCGGCGGAGCTATTCATCCGCCGAGCACAGATACTCTCAAGAGAGTAAACGAAAAATTAACAAACAATAAAAGAACGGAATTGTCCTGAATAAGCTTATAATTTTTGAAATAAGCTTTTTCGAAATCATTATTAAAAATAATCGATTACATTAAAAAAATCGCCCCCCAAAGAACCATGCCCCATTAAGCTACTAAAATTTTTGGGCCCGACGTGTAAAATCCTCCCGAGGATTTTACTGTAAATAAGTAATATAAGTAGGAGAGAGATGCAGCAGAGAATAATAAAATTGTGATAGAAAAAGAGGGAAGTTCAGGGAATTATCAAATTATTATTATTATTATTGTTGTTATATTATCACTGTAAAAGACATATCCGCACTATCCAATATTATTTATAGGTTCTGGACTTCACATGTTCTTATATTTACCACTAAAGGGCAAAATATCACCTTAAAGGTAGATCTAGATCTAGTTTATTGAAGCTTTATAATACCCAATGGCACACGGCTAGTTTGGAGGTAAGTGCGCTCTGCTAGATCTAGATAGTGGGCGCACAACGGACAGGCAAAAGAATTTGAAGGTTCATGTGCCCTCCCTCAATGTTTCCATCAGAATTCCTCAGAGTACAATGGGATAGATTCTATATATTGCATAGAAAAGTATTAGTACAACTTCATTTCGATATAAGCTTATGACCATATCTCTAACCTGTATGCGGTAAAAACTGGATAAAAAAATTCAACTACATGCACTATCCACATGTGAGGAAAAGGTTGGAAACATCAAGACGAAAGTAAAACAATGCGCTTGCATTTTTGTTTTGTAGGTTCTATTTATCTATCATGTGGTTGGTCTAATCAGCTTTGGAGGGCGCACACACTTGCCTTGTCTAGATCTAGGTCTATAGGCCTATGTAGTGAAACTGCTTTGCAGAATATGCACAGAGTAAAAAAGCTTTCAGGATCTGATTTTTTTTCTTTAACTAAATATTGCTTATAAATGCCAAATATTTTCAAAATGATGCGACTTGGAGGCCCTCCAAGCTCTACATTGGTAGTGCTGACTGGTTGGGGTTATAACTCATTTGGGTATTGCCTCAGGGTTTATTGAGAGTAGATAATGATCCACACTATCTACTACAAGTATGGAACTGATTACTCTTATTACCATTAAGTAATCAATTCTGAAACTGTCTTGTATTTTTAACCAAAAGATATTTGTTTACATGTTTTTTGACTAGGTAGTTAACAGTAGAAAAGAAAAATAATGTCATCATCTATGCCTACCCTTTTTCTTCAGGCAAGTAAAACTGCCAAAGGTCCCAGAGTCTCTATTGAAGAGACGGAAACAGGCTGTTGCCAGTAAAGAAAAGGCTGCTAAAGCAGCAATAGCAAACAAAAAAGTAAGTGTCATTTTTTTTATTATAATAATATACACAGATTATGCAAATTAAGGACATTTTATGATTATTTTTTTGTCTTGCTCTCACATAATTTGCTGGCATTCACTTTTTTATACCCATGGTTGGAGAGTACCGGCATGCCAGCCTATGGAGATTTTACAAGACCACCTGCCAGCTTGTCATAAATGCTCGGTACATATAGTAACTTGGGGAAAAATTGGGGTGGTTGCAGTGACTAAGACTATTAAGGTTAAATTTACCTAAAAGATACTAGACTAGTATTAGTTTTGTTAGTTACGTGTATACCAAAAATTATATTTTCTTAAGGGTGTCCAGGTTTTTCTCTTCTGGATTGCATTCAATAATGCGAATACTATTGGATGTGTCATTTATTAACAAGGCAAAACTGCATTGCACAGTTACAGACGAATGTCTTTATTGAACTTCAAACAATGATAAAGCCATCATTAAAACAGATGAGAAATGAAATACATTTAGTGACATGACAATGATAGGACGAACAGGATTTATACATAAATGATAATTCTCTACGCCCCCCTTAAAGTCTTTGGAGGAAGAATGAATTCAAAGGCTGAAAAGAAAGATAATGGAGAAATAAACGGGAATAGAACAGAGACTTCTATACAAAATGGCGTCCCATATCAGAGACTCAATTCAAGGAAGTAAAAATTACAAACATGTCAGAACTCCTATACCTCGACTGGAATACAAGGACCCAAGAGCTGAAGAACTTATTCAATCAGGGGATCTGCATACCACTGGAACTTGGACTATTTATGTGCAAATTTGGGGAATGGGCTTTACACAGTGTACACTTCGGGAAATGGAAAATTCAAGTATTATGATGAAAAGAAAGTTCCCAATGTTCCGTCCTTCCAGCCTCCAACTTCTCACACAGACAAGTTAAAACGGAAGAATAATTCAGATTGTGGTGGCTTTATCATAAATTACTTTGGGTATTTGTTTTCAGTGGTCTTTATTGAACTTCAAACAATGATAAAGTCATCACTAAAACAGATGAGAAATGAAATACATTTAGTGACATGACAATGATAGGACGAACAGGATTCATACATAAATGATAATTCTCTACGTTGCACAGCTACAGACGAATGTCTTTGGTAGCAAACTAGTTTCACTAAATAACTAGCCACGGTGCTTCATGTTCCTGTGGTCCACGGCCCGACTCTATGTCACTGATGCTTGTGGTCAGTTCATATGGATGTGCATTTACTCACATGCAAACAATGGGATAACTTCAAAAGGATAGGTTCAGTCTCAGATTTTAGAGTGTGCCCTTTTATGCTCACAGTAATTTGAGTTAGAAATGCAGAAGCCATCAATCTGTATCCAAGGGTGCCTTTCTTGTTGTTTTTTTTTTTTGGTTAGATCACATGGCACTTCTGTCTCGATACACATACAGTAAATAGTCTTTGTATGGCCGATTTATATGTATTTGAGAGGAACATTTTTTCTCATCTTTTTTTATGACTACTCCATAGTGATTATTGTTAACATTTTCTTTTTTGTTTTGTTTTTTTGGGGAGTGTTGTATTATTTATGACAAAGAAGGGTGCAGATATAGATCCAGTTCATTGAACTTATTACATTCAATGCACCATTCACAGTAATGGAGATACTGAAAGTAGAAATAGCATGTATTTTCACAATAAGAAAAGTTAATTTGGTAAGGTACCTATTATCGATCATTTGAATGAATATTGATAGCTTTAACTTAAACTCCTCTTTTATACTTCCATATAAGGCATTGAAAAACAACTGTTTCAATCTTATCTATTGTAGGAAAAGAAAAACGAATATCCTCAGGCATTCTATTACCCTATCTAATCTGAAAGCTATTTATTTCTGGTGTAAACTCACCTATAGGTTTTGAAAACAACAGATACCCCCAAAAAAGTGAAATGGGGAGACAATTGGGCAACACAAATTAAACATATATAACTGTCTTTAGGATTTAGATACACGTAGTTAGCACAGAGCGTGTCCAGTATACTATATAGATTCATCTGTGTCAGAAGTTAAAGGCAAACTTATTTGTTCAGGAAACAGAGGCAATGATAATAAGTAGCTCATTTCCTTTTACACGACTTCACCATTTCAAGAGTTCTAACACCTCTGGTGACACAAAGTCTGCCTTAGAGGAATAGCTTGTATAGGTGGAAATATCTTGTCTCCGTTATGTATTCATTGTGGGGGTTGGGGTTGGGTCCCGGTTGGTTTAACGTCCCAACAGCAGCACTATATATGAAAAACTTCAAAATTTGAAAATGCGATCGCTGTAGGGTATTAAATAACTTTTGACAGAAAAGGTCACTCAAATCTGAAACTATAATGATAACATTTGAATGCTGTGATTCCCTTTAATATGTTAAGAAAAAGAACAAAAAGTTACAAGGTATTTGTGCTCTCTTCCACATCAGAAACAAGCCTTGAAAAAGAAAGTTATCTTCAAGCGAGCTGAAAAGTATGTCAAGGAATACAGGGCTAAGGAACGCAATGAGATAAGACTGACTCGCATTGCCAAAAAGGCAGGAAACTTCTATGTACCCGCTGAGCCTCAAATGGCTTTTGTGATCAGAATCAGAGGGTGAGTCATTAGGTTCTAATAATGATAAAATAATGTATTTTTCTACCCCCTTCTTATTAGAAAACTGAAGGACTCTTTTCGAATATCATCGTCAAATAGACTGTGTGAACTGTCGGAACATCTGTCCGCCGTCCATGTTTTTGGCCATTTTGGGGGACTTTTTCTGTGTCGCGATCTGACAATTTTCCGTGAACTTTTAAACTGCTGAAGACTTACACTCCAATCAAATTCCCGTTGAAAATGATTAGAGATGGGCAGTGATCATAACCTTTCGTGGATCCACGTTTCTTCAAAGTTCGCAAATCAGGGAACTTGCCTTTGAGCGTTATCAAATTGAAAACATTTTATCCGATCTGACCAGGTAGCAAAATAAATGCGTTATCGAAAAGAACTCAGTCGAACAGGTTTTCTTTGAATAGTATTGATAATAATAGTATTACCTGATCGGGCCTGTGTGGGAGGGACAAAAAATTCTTATATAAAAATAATTATATATGAAAGATACTTCATACTCTTGGAAACTTCTGTACAGTTGATGAGTAGGAAGCACCGGATTGTTTGAGGGTATCTTCTTGGTGGAGAGCGCTATATAAATAAAATTACTGTTATCATGAAACATAATTCTTTCTCTTTAACACCTCTACCCACCCGCTTTTGATCGCGTATAAAGCGAAGGAACCTGTTTTAAGAGAGCCTGATGATGGGTGCGAGCAAGTTGACAATTTGGTTAGGGCTTACATGCATGTCTAATAACAATTTACAAATAACTCCCCCACCCTAGCCTGAATACAGTTTAGTCAAAGCTTGTTTTCTTGCACTCTTCCAGTATCAATGGTGTTCACCCCAAGCCCAGGAAAGTGCTGCAGCTCTTTAGACTGAGGCAGATCAACAATGGAGTGTTCATTCGTCTCAACAAGGCGACTCTTAACATGCTCAAAATTGCAGAGCCGTATGTTGCATGGGGGTGAGTGTTGCATCAGAGATTTCCAATTTTACCTTTCACTTGCAAGCTGAACTAATCCCTAAATATTCTTTAAGTGTTGTCTTCAATTATTAAAGAGCCACGTGCACACGTTATTTATCTACATTTGCAATACTTTGGATTTTGTCTATCAGTTTCTTGCTTATAAAAGAAATACTGCTGTTGATGCTATAGTTAAGATGTTTGGCCTCCATGTGCTGATAGAAATTTATTCTAGATTCCATATATCAATCCAGTAAGTGGGTAGCTGAGGCTCTTAAGTTATAGGGAAAGAAATGTGCATCGAGGAAAGTAATGTTAACCTACCTCACAGTTGCAATTTGTCTTGCACTAACTTTTTGGTTTCCTGTACCGCAACATTGTAAAAGAGCATTAGGAGAAACTGCTATTAAAAAGCCCAGCAAAGCTTAAGTATCAACTCTCAATGATTCCATGGGTTTTCACATTTTGCAAAAAAGAATGTGTTAGTTTAAAATAGGGCTCCTGGAAGAGCTCGTAAAAAAAATTGTAGCCTTCATTTTGTGCAGAATTACTTGGAGATTCATATTGTATTGATTTTATTTTGATTTTTCATATAAAGAAGAAAAAAAACGATTTCCCACCATAAATAAGAAACATACTAAAATGTTTCATTTTCATTTATTCAAAGCAGAAAATAAATTCATTTTTGGTAGAATGTATTTATAAGTTACTCTCCATAAGTTGGATCACCATGTCTGGCATCACAGAAAAGCTAATGTATTACAATATTGTACATCCAGTATGCCCAGCAGGGGCAAAGGTAAAGGCTGTTAATAGCAAAAATGTACCCTAAGATACAAAGCAAAGTACCTTTTACTACCCCTGTGCACTAACTGCAAAAGAAAATTTGGAAATATATTTATATTTTTTTACTCCAGAGACTTTAGAAAAGTCAAAAGTATAAGTAGAAGATAGGCGTGTAAATTTTGATTTGCATAAGTGGTCTTTTTTTCATTATAATTATTTAAACATTAAAAAAAAAAATGTGTATGCAACCAAATAACTATATTTTTGATAAAACAAATCAAAAGGCGAATCACTTTTTATTTCCATGCCATTTGGTGCCTGCAGAAAATGGTGTGGTTCTATCATCAGTGATTGAAATCTGTATCTTGGAATGTAAGGGTCGAAACCAATTTATTGGATTTACAGTCTGTTCTTCTTATGAATTTAAACTGTTCAATTGAAAACACCAGACTTCTCATTTTAATTCTATTGCACTATCTAAGCCGGCCAATTCGTCCAAAATGAAGAAAATGGTGGTATACGGTGCATATATTATGTCTTCTGTCGTACTATTAATGCTCTGTAAATTTGATTTACACTTACAGGGTCAGTATTGAAAAGTACATAAAAAATACTCGTTCATTAAATAAAAAATTTTGTTGTTCACACGTGGTTCTCATTTAAGATTTATGTAGTGCATAAAAATTTCAAATTTTCAATACAGCTGGCACTTCTCAGAGACAAAGATAAATTCTATTACCTATCAAGTTTCTTACTTTTCATCAGGTTTAGGGTCAATTCACTTTTTTTTCTGAGCTGGTTGTGCTTCAAGCAATTGAATCGCAGCTTCACCACTTGCTGTTGTTACAACAAATTTTTCCAGGATTGAACAATCACATGAAAGAATGTTTTATTCAGGATAAACAATATTCCAAATAAGCGTTATCAAAACCTTTGACAATTGACATTTTGGCATCGGGTAGAGGCAAAATATGGTAATCATTTTGTATCATCCGTGTTGTGATCATTATTCAATAATTATACTGCTAATGGGGCTGACCTCTTTCTCACAAAAGTCGCGTAATGCTTGTAAGTCGGTTAATGCAAAAAAACAAGCTCATATAAAATTATGTCTATTTTCTAGCAGAATCAGCAGATTGTTTACAAAAACTATATAACCATCACATGATTTTGTTCACGTATTTTTTTAGAGAAAGAAGTCACCCCATTAGTCTAGATTTCGATGTACTCCCGGAGTGAACACAACACAGGAAACGAAACACCACGTCTTGATTTACGAAATTGTAGCTCTATTTCTACACATTTTAGAATCTATAAGAAGGTACCGGTAGATAGTAATACAGCATCATTTAGTGGGTCAAATCATCGTGTAAAGAGAGCAATAGACAAAATGGCGATACTGCAAGATATGTCTGCCGATGCCAATGCTAGACTTGAGATGTGCAGTTTTATCCTTTCATTGTGAATTTTTTCTTTCTTTTTAATATGGCTGTTAAGATCATTTTCAACAATCTGTCAATACCCATTGCACTAACTAAGCCGGCCGTTTCTTCCAAAATGAAGACAAATGGTGGTATACGGTGCATATATTAACTTTTATTTTCAAACATCTACTCTGTGATCTGGAGTCACAGGGTTAGTTTTTAAATGAACAAAAAAAAACAAAAACACAAACAACGCCCCACTGCTTCTCAGGGTTTATACAGCTCTTATATTGCCCCCAAAATGGTTTCACATTTTAAAATTGCAAAAGTAAACAAGCGTTATATCTTTACTTTATATCCCCCCCCTCACCCTCAGAGTGCCCAACCTGAAGACTGTGAGAGAGCTTATCTACAAGAGAGGCTACGGCAAAGTGAACCATCAGCGCATCCCACTCACTGATAACGCTATCATTGAAAAGGAGCTGGGTAAGAAATTACCTTTTTTTTTTCCTTTTGTATATAGCAAGACACACTCTGTGCTAACTCTATACAATGAGTTAGTTCAATTTTTCAACTTGCAATATTAACCTTCCATCACTATTCCGGCCTTGATACCACCACTGTGTCTCGGTTGTTATTATGGTGGGGACATGCTGTGATTTTAATTTGGGCAAAGGAATATTTTTATTCATCAGGATGCACCACTGACTATTCCCATTATTTTTAAAAGAAAGTATAGAAGGGAGTAAATACTGATTGGTATTGAAAAGGGACAGATAGGGATCATGCATGCTTCTTTTGTGTATTTTTGTGGAATATGATCACCATTTTACTTTGCCATCACCTTGTATTTTCCATTAATCCAAATCTTGTCTTTTAGCTATCTTAATCGTCTATCTACAAGGTATGAAACAAAGTGGTGGGGAGTTAACAAGAAAACTTCCAAATTTGTTATCCCTTCAGTAAAAACAAATAAGTTTAGGGGAATAAAGTCACTTTTCTCAGCCAATTACCTTTCCTTTTGCTTTTTGTATATCCACTCAAATGTTACATTTTCTTTGCACCTCAAAATGGCGCTGGAGAAATAATAATAATGGGAAGAAAAAAAAAACAGTTTCCCAACTCTTAATACCTAATGCTCTGACAGTGAATATGGAGAACAACTTAAGTAAAACAGGGCTGCCTCTCATACTTGTCCGTGGATCTGCCTGCATGCCGTGGACCGTCGGTACATGTTTTTTTTTTGTCTTGTTTGTTTTTGTTTGCTTTTTCTGTGCCGCGATCTGGCAATTGTCTGTGAAATTTTCAACTGCTGAAGACTGTTGAAATTGATTAGAAGTTGGCCATTCAAGTGTTGATTATAGGTTTATTTTAGAAGCAGTGGAATTGGCTCGTCTTCCAGGCAGGTACAAATGATTGGGCATCCAGGATTCTCTACTAAAGTAGCTAGAAAAGAAAGTAGTTGTGACTATATTTTGTGAATTCAGTGCGTCTATTTTATGTCTTGTTACTGCTCTCTAAACTTCTCTGAGGGCCATATTGAGGAGCCAAGATTACAAAATTTCTTACGTTTCTGGGGCCTCTGCTGCCCCCAGTTCCTCACACTGAAAATCAGTGGATTTCATTAAACTTGAATGACAGCCCTGGTGAAGAGATTGACATAGTATGAGCTTCTGTCAGTGATGACTAACCACAGCGCATTGATGTACCTTTTTGAAAATACTTATTCAATGCTGAGACAAAATGGCTCTTTAGGATCTAAGTCTGTAATTGAGTTTCTAAAATGGTACGTTTTTTTTGTGGTCTTTTTTGTTTGCTTTTTCTGTGCCGCGATCTGGCAATTGTCTGTGAAATTTTCAACTGCTGAAGACTGTTGAAATTGATTAGAAGTTGGCCATTCAAGTGTTGATTATAGGTTTATTTTAGAAGCAGTGGAATTGGCTCGTCTTCCAGGCAGGTACAAATGATTGGGCATCCAGGATTCTCTACTAAAGTAGCTAGAAAAGAAGTGGACTTAGAACCAGGATTCTCTACTAAAGTAGCTAGAAAAGAAAGTAGTTGTGACTATATTTTGTGAATTCAGTGCGTCTATTTTATGTCTTGTTACTGCTCTCTAAACTTCTCTGAGGGCCATATTGAGGAGCCAAGATTACAAAATTTCTTACGTTTCTGGGGCCTCTGCTGCCCCCAGTTCCTCACACTGAAAATCAGTGGATTTTGTTAAAATTAAATGACAGCCCTGGTGAAGAGATTGACATAGTATGAGCTCCTGTCAGTGATGACTAACCACAGCGCATTGATGTACCTTTTTGAAAATACTTATTCAATGCTGAGACAAAATGGCTCTTTAGGATCGAAGTCTGTAATTGAGTTTCTAAAATGTCTTTTTTTATTCAAAACATTTTTTTTTTCAGTTATACGGTTTACCCCCTCAACTCATCCTTTCTTTCCAATATATGAACATGTCAGTAAGATGCCAATATTGCAGATAGAAATAAAGTAATGAAACTATGTCATGTGGCCATCCCAACACAATTAATATGATAAGCAGATGAAAAAAGATAGGTTCATACCAATAAATAAAGTAGGTTGAGGATGAAACATGGCATTCACCATTCTTCTTGAAAAATTGACCTAGCTGTTAAACATTCAGACTCTTCATAGAAATTTAGATGATATGAACATCTCTTTTAAATCTTACATCACATACTTCTGGCAAGGAATGGGAAGGCAAGAGGAGAGAAACATTTTTAGTATAGCAAGACACACTCTGTGCTAACTCTTTTACTATGGGTTAGTTCAATTTTTCAACTTGCAACATTAACCTTCCATCACTATTCCGGCCTTGATACCACCACTGTGTCTTGGTTGTTATTATGGTGGGGACATGCTGTGATTTTAATTTGGGCAAAGGAATATTTGTATTGATCAGGATGCACCACTCACTGACTATTCCCATTATTTTTTAAAAGTATAGAGGGAATAAAGTCACTTTTCTCAGCCAATTACCTTTCCTTGCTTTTTGATTATCCACTCAAATGTTAAAATTTTCTTTGCGCCTCAAAATGGCGCTGGAGAAATAATAATAATGGGAAGAAAAAAAAACAGTTCCCCAACTCTTAATGCCTAATGCTCTGACAGTGAATATGGAGAACAACTTAAGTAAAACAGGGCTGCCTCTCATACTTGTCCGTGGATCTGCCTGCATGCCGTGGACTGTCTGTACATGTCTGCTGTACATGTTTTTTTTTGTCTTTTTTGTTTGCTTTTTCTGTGCCGCGATCTGGCAATTGTCCGTGAATTTTCAACTGCTGAAGACTGTTGAAATTGATTAGAAGTTGGCCATTCAAGTGTTGATTATAGGTTTATTTTAGAAGCAGTGGAATTGGCTCGTCTTCCAGGCAGGTACAAATGATTGGGCATCCAGGATTCTCTACTAAAGTAGCTAGAAAAGAAAATAGTTGTGACTATATTTTGTGAATTCGGTGCGTCTATTTTATGTCTTGTTACTGCTCTCTAAACTTCTCTGAGGGCCATATTGAGGAGCCAAGATTACAAAATTTCTTACATTTCTGGGGCCTCTGCTGCCCCCAGTTCCTCACACTGAAAATCAGTGGATTTTGTTAAAAATTTTGTAAAAAACTTAAATGACAGCCCTGGTGAAGAGATTGACATAGTATGAGCTTCTGTCAGTGATGACTAACCACAGCGCATTGATGTACCTTTTTGAAAATACTTATTATATTTTTAATATTTCATTGGTCTGTCCGAGTCACACCTGCAATGTCGTAGTGTGTAAGGGAATCAACCACAACTCATCCACGGTAATCGCATCATCAAAGGCGTTAGAATACAAAAATAACTTACAATAAACTCAGAGACCTTCTTTTAACCCTTTCCCGTGTAAAACGGCCAAATCCGGCCAAATGATTTCCACAGTCTTCTGTGTAATCCGGCCAAATACGGCCGCTCAGAACACACCCGGTCACTGTTCAAACCGGCCAAATACGGCCCGGTGGTTTCCCTTCAGCAGTGTGTTCTATTTTCGGTTGAATTTGACTAGATCGGCTAAAAATAGTACCTTTGTAATCATTCTAAATATAACTGTGTTATTCCTGACCCAGAATACCACAGGATTCCCCACTGAGGCAGCTCTCATGAGCATAAAGGTTTAGTCTTGCAACACGCCTGTTCTAGACTAGACCTAGCTTTCTTTCTTTCTTCGGGTTTGAACCAAGCCTTGTTTCTTTCTATTTGTATGATGCTTGCTTATATTTATAGTGGTACAGAGCTGCACTATGAATTTAATGTTGATATCTGCCCTGAAAATGACTTTATTGAGATATATAATCAATCTTAAGATAATTAATCAAGTCATAGAAGATGCCTCAGATGTAGATCTAATCTAGACCTAGACGACTTGTATCTCCGACCATAACAAAGCCAGTTGGACTGAATCATATGTCCATGAAAGAAAAAGAAAAGGATAAAAACTAATTCCAAAGCTTTTAATGAAGTCCTAATAATTTTTTGTTATGCTGAGCCGTTTGTAGGCTACTAGACATAGATGTCATAAGCATAGAACTAGGATCTGCGATGGCATATCTCTCCATCGCAGCTCATGAAGTGTCACTGTGTAGATCTAGGCCTACAGTTAGCACACACATTTCATTTCTTGGCATTACTAACCAGTCCTCAACTAGATAGATCTAAACCAGAGTATCTGCATAAAGATGGTACTGGCGATAATAAATATATAGGCCTATTAAAAAAAATAAAGCGGTGATGTGTCTTGTTTCCGTACTTAGCTCTCATACATTAGATCTACAACTTGTGTACGATACATTGGTCTGCATGCACCGCATTGTTTGTTTGTTAACACACATTTCATTTCTTGGCATTACTAACCAGTCCTCAACTAGATAGATCTAAACCAGAGTATCTGCATAAAGATGTTACTGGCGATAATAAATATATAGGCCTATTTAAAAAAATAAAGCGGTGATGTGTCTTGTTTCCGTACTTAGCTCTCATACATTAGATCTACAACTTGTGTACGATACATTGGTCTGCATGCACCGCATTGTTTGTTTGTTTGATTTTTTTCTAATTAATGTCATAACGTCTTTGATTACTTAGAAGAAAAATGAATAAACTATTAATTTCTTTCCAGTCACAGTGAAAGGAAGAGAGAGAGAGAGAGAGAGTGTGTGTGTGTGTGTGTGTGAGAGGGAGGGAGGGAAAGGGACAGAGAGAAGAAGTGCAGGTTGATGCATGAGAACAAAATACATGTAATATCAAGAAACGTAATTTGGACTCTCCATAGTGTTGTTTAATCATCATGTCTTTGTCCCTAAGATTATATTTTTTTCTGTCTCTATATTATATGTGATGTGTAGGTGTTGATTACGTTTGTTTTATTTTGATGGGTTTTTTTTCACAAAAATGCTCAGATACATCACTTTATAAATTAAAAAAACATCTAAAAACTTAAATTTAAAGTCTTCATTATTTAGACAATTTAATTATCTACAACTGGACGAAATTTCATAAATATCAGAGAAATAGATATTGAGTTAGAAGGCTTTTCCTATAACCCCTCTGCCCAGCCCGCATTTGGCTGAAAGAATGTAAACAAACATGGATGCTCCTGTTACCAGGAAGCTGAACATGGTTATCCAAGGTGGCGCTGCATAATAAAAGCAGAAAAGGGTTAAAGTAATACAGAAAACAGGGCTGCCTCTCATACTTGTCCGTGGATCTGCCTGCATGCCGTGGACTGTCGGTACATGTTTTTTTTTTTTGTGGTCTTTTTTGTTTGCTTTTTCTGTGCCGCGATCTGGCAATTGTCCGTGAATTTTCAACTGCTGAAGACTGTTGAAATTGATTAGAAGTTGGCCATTCAAGTGTTGATTATAGGTTTATTTTAGAAGCAGTGAAATTGGCTCATCTTCCAGGCAGGTACAAATTATTGGGCATCCAGGATTCTCTACTAAAGTAGCTAGAAAAGAAAATAGTTGTGACTATATTTTGTGAATTCAGTGCGTCTATTTTATGTCTTGTTACTGCTCTCTAAACTTCTCTGAGGGCCATATTGAGGAGCCAAGATTACAAAATTTCTTACGTTTCTGGGGCCTCTGCTGCCCCCAGTTCCTCACACTGAAAATCAGTGGATTTCATTAAACATGAATGACAGCCGCCCTGGTGAAGAGATTGACATAGTTTGAGCTTCTGTCAGTGATGACTAACCACAGCGCATTGATGTACCTTTTTGAAAATACTTATTCAATGCTGAGACAAAATGGCTCTTTAGGATCTAAGTCTGTAATTGAGTTTCTAAAATGTCTTTTTTTATTCAAAACATTTTTTTTTTTGTCAGTTATACGGTTTACCCCCTCAACTCATCCTTTCTTTCCAATTTATGAACATGTCAGTAAGACGCCAATATTGCAGATAGAAGTAAAATAATGATACTATGTGGCCATCTCAACACAATTCATGAATAAGGCTGATAAAAAAAGATAAGGGATTGGACTAATTTATTTAATAGAACTTTTTAAGAATATGTTTATACCAACGAATAAAGTAGGTTAAGGATGAAGCATGGCATTGTTCCTGAAAAATTGATCTTTATAGAAATCCAACTTCATCTCTTTTAAATATTCTTTTGCGTAACATACTTCTGCCAAGGAGTGGGAAGGAAAGAGGAGAGAAACATTTTACACATTTGTATAACAAACTCTTTATTATGTGTTGGTTCAATTTTTCAACTTGCACTATTCTGGCCTTGTGTCCTGGTTGTTATTATGGTGGGGACATGCACTGTCCCAGTTTTTTTTTCGTTTTTTTTTTTTCTGAAGAACATGTGTAATTTACTGTTATTTTATATCAGATGGTGTTTTTACTTTTTTTTGTAACAAATGTATATTCCCTTTGCAGTATTTGTGTTGGTTTAATGTCCAACATCAGCACCATATAGGCTATATTGTGGACAGGTCCCGATACTGACAATTTTTATGTGCGGCTACACGAGGCGGCGGGGATACCATGACTCTTGTCTTAGCTGGTCATATTAAGCTGACATGGGCCTGACCAGTACAGAGCTCAATCGCCAGGGCTCTGCAGACTTAGAAGTGTAGATGTTTTTAGAAAAAGCCAGATCAGCACATTATTTTCATTTAATACAGCTGTAAAATTAGTCTTTTAATCACATTAACATTGATTACAATTTTAGTTTCTGTAACCCTCGCGTGCACACACACACAAAGAAAGATCTTATTTTTAATTTTTTTTAATCCTTTGCCAATAGTAATTCCTCTGAATAAGTATTACATGAGCTTTTGTCAATGATGATCCAACCACAGCGCATTGATACACCTCTTGAAACTATCATTTGATTCTGAGGCAAACAGCTCTTTTTGTTTTTTCATGAATTATGATTTTTAAGGCCTGTCATGTCCTGGAAGTTAAGTTTAATTATGCATTCTTAAATCGGATTTCTATTAAATTATTACCGCTGAGATTACTTGGCTAAAACTTTGAAAATCTTTACCCAAGCACTTTAAGTTGTCAGAGAAATATCAATATTCCTGGAAATAAATTTAAATTCGCAAATGCTGTGCAACCAGCGTTACTCATCCAATCGTTGGGACCAGTTCCTTCAGATACAATTATCTTTTTTCACTCTCCCCTGCACACATAACCCATTCAGTACCACAAGTGGCACTGGAATGAGTTTAAATATAACACTATAACGATTATTTTAGTACTTTCAGTTAAGTGTTTAAAAAAAAAATTATGAGATTTTCTTCCTCTTCAAGCTCATCTCTTTTCTTGACTTGGGGAATAGTTAAAAAAATATTTTTTTCCCACAGATATTTACTCAGAATGTAATGAACTTTCAAAATTTTTTTATGACATGTAAACAGTTAAAACAATATAAAGGGATATTCGAAAAAAAAATTTGTTTTTGAAGAGAGATAGCATGAGCTTTTCTGATGATGACTTACCACAGCGCATTGATACATCTTGTCCTTGTGAAAATATCCTACATTTCTGAGGCAACAGCTCTTTTGCTTTCTCTGAGTATTTTGATTTATGTCATAGCTGCGGATACAGTTCATTATTCCATTTTTTTTAGAGAATTCTTTTTTCTTTTTGCTGTTTCATAACGATCATGCACCAGCTTCTACATTTAAAACAAGTTCGGTTAAAATCTATGAGATCCTTTTTGTAGTGTCACTCAGCTACCAACCTAAAGCCCAAAAGCGTATTTGTGCACGTTTTCTCCACACTGTTTCAGTTTTCTTAAAGATTTATAACTTTGATGGGTGTTTGGTTTGGCATCTCTGAAGTATAAATAATTTGAGTTCGAAATAATGTCATTTCGCCACCCTCCCCTCTGCTACTTTAAGTTGTCAGAGAAATATCAATATTCCAGGAAATAAATTTAAATTCGCAAATGCTGTGCAACCAGCGTTACTCATCCAATCGTTGGGACCAGTTCCTTCAGATACAATTATCTTTTTTCACTCTCCCCTGCACACATAACTTTACCGATAACCCATTCAGTACCACAAGTGGCACTGGAATGAGTTTAAATATAACACTAAAGTATAACGATTATTTTAGTACTTTCAGTTAAGTGTTTAAAAAAAAAATTATGAGATTTTCTTCCTCTTCAAGCTCATCTCTTTTCTTGACTTGGGGAATAGTTAAAAAAAAATGTTTTCCCCACAGATATTTACTCAGAATGTAATGAACTTTCAAAATTTTTTTATGACATGTAAACAGTTAAAACAATATAAAGGGATATTCGAAAAAAAATTTGTTTTTGAAGAGAGATAGCATGAGCTTTTCTGATGATGACTTACCACAGCGCATTGATACATCTTGTCCTTGTGAAAATATCCTACATTTCTGAGGCAACAGCTCTTTTGCTTTCTCTGAGTATTTTGATTTATGTCATAGCTGCGGATACAGTTCATTATTCCATTTTGTTTTTTAGAGAATTCTTTTTTCTTTCTTTTTTAAGTTGTTACAAAGAATATACCTGAATTTAGGGTTAGGATGAAATTGTATCACTCCCAAATATGTTTCAATTTCACTCAAAAAGCTTTTTGCTGTTTCATGACGATCATGCACCAGCTTCTACATTTAAAACAAGTTCCGTTAAAATCTATGAGATCCTTTTTGTAGTGTCACTCAGCTACCAACCTAAAGCCCAAAAGCGTATTTGTGCACGTTTTCTCCACACTGTTTCAGTTTTGTTAAAGATTTATAACTTTGATGGGTGTTTGGTTTGGCATCTCTGAAGTATAAATAATTTGAGTTCGAAATAATGTCATTTCGCCACCCTCCCCTCTGCTCCTTTTCAAAGCCAGATTTGTTGGTTCTCTCCGAGTTTCCCCCGGGTTTTTCAAATGTCCCCCTTTTAAATGAAAATTTATTTACCCACTCTAGATAATAATTGGGTTTTCTTTTCTTCTTTTTTTTCAATTTATATATCAAGGGAAATTACAATGGTTGATTAATATAAGGTGAGCTTTTGTCAATGATGAGCCAACCACAGCGCATTGATACATCTTGTGAAAATTCAATTCAATTCTGAGGCAAACAGCTCTTTTTGCTTTTGAAGTTTCATCTTTTGGGGTGCTCATTGTGTTCTGTTTTCGACATTTGCAGAAACTGAGAAAGGTTACTTAGCTAAAAAAAATTTGTTTATCTCTCTGTATATGGAGTTTTCACAGAGATCAATTTTTAATTAACTATATTATGAGATGCTGAAAACACAATGATTAATGATAGAGTCAAACTAATATCATATATGTACTTTTCTAGATTATACAATTAACTGAATGCAACCATGCGAACGTTCACAGTGGCTCTATGTACTGTAACTCTTGCCATAGAGCCACCAGGCAAAGATTAAAAAAAATTTTTTTTTAACAGAAATTTTAGGCAAAATTACCAATTTTGATTTAGAGTAACTGAAATTAACTAAAGTTAGGTTATCCTGAACAAACCAACAAAACCCCCACATATTTAGTCAGTTAAATTGTGACGGAGAAATTTCGCATTGAGTTCATTGTTGATGTATCAATCAATATCAACTTTGCTTTACACTTCTCACTATAGTACACTATCTTTTCTTTTTAATTTTTGCATATCAGCCCAGTAATAGATATAACATGAGCTTTTGTCAATGGTGACCTTACCACAGTGCATCTTGTGAAAACACCCTCCAAATATGAGGTGAACAGCTCTTCTTTATTCTCTTTTTATATATGGAATATGTTCCTAGAAATAGGGAGAAGTATCTTTTCACTTAAATTAGCCAACATGTAAACTAAAACTTGTTTGCATTTTTTTCATTACTTTCAACCAGGCAAAAGAGATATCATCTGTATGGAAGACTTGATTCACGAGATCTTCACAAATGGGCCCAACTTCAAGTATGCCTCTAACTTCTTGTGGCCATTCAAGCTGTCCTCCCCTCTTGGTGGCTGGCGCCGCAAGTACAACCACTTCAATGATGGTGGAGACTTTGGCTTCAGGGATACAAAGATTGATGCTCTCGTCAGACAGATGATTTAAGTAGACAGAGAGGAATGGGTGGAGAAATAAACAGACCTACGGTTTACAATGTTTCTGGAATTAAATTATGTCCATGTGAAATACTTGTCTCTCTCTCTCTCATTTACATGTTTAAAAAAATGTTTTGCATACTGCAGGAAAAAAATTCAAACTAAAAAATGCACCAAACGCCGACAGGGAAAAATAAATTTTTTTCCCCACTCCCTCCGCATTCTTTTTACATTGAGATAAATGCGAAGCCAAGTCTATTGATGAGAAAATGAAAAATAAATGGCTGTGGAAATGGTTAGAGGAGGTTTTAGAGAGGACTTGATAAAGGGTAGAGGTGCTCCGAGGTAGTCGCCTGTCCATCAACCTCGCAAAATCCTCAGTTTTTATTTTTGGAGGAAGCACTGATTTATACACCAATTTTTTTAAATACCGTATTTGTTTTGACTTTATATTCAACTTACAGTATCAACCCAAAATTCATCTTCTTTTTCTTCCTATGGAATCTTCATGGAAGAGTACAACTAAAATGGGAGAAACTGGCTCAAATTAAAGAAGAAAAAAAATTCAACAGGGGTTACCCCCTATTTCTTCTTCTTCTTCTGTCTTTCTTAAACTATACATGTACTTGATCCAACCAACCAATCTCATACCCACCTTGGGATCCAATGAACAAAATTACATTCCAGACACTTAATCTAGTTAAAAATGAGACCACCAAAGATTTGCTGGGGCATGGCTGAACAAGATATGTGCCACATACATGTACCACAATTGACATGGTGGAGATAATGAAGGGGGTGGGTCACAGGCAGAAAGAAAAACTTGCAGCAGGCAAGGGTGCATAGGAGTGGCAGCCTACAAACTCTCCTGCCAGAAAGTTGCGATTGCAAAAAGGTTGAGGCATAATTTTAAGAGTTTACTAAAAGGATTCAAAGGACAGGGAGGGGGGAGAGAAAGTTAGAGAGGGACCAAGGAGACAGAAAGAGAGAGCATGTGAAAAGTCGTGAATTCAAAATGTTTTCACCAAGTTATGACAGGGACATTGCTTTAAGTTTAATCATTCATAACATTTTTTTGTGTGGTCAAAATATTGAAAAGGAGTGAAGAGGGTCATTGAGTGGGTTAGGAACTATCAATAAAGTACATGTATTAATAGTATTCCAGTACATTGTATTGTAGTGGTTTAAATGAATCAATTAAGCAGAGATTGAGTTTGTGGATCTATAAAGATAGCAAATTGGTAAAAAAAAATCAACTGATAATACAGTGCATACCTGATAATTTGACATTACAGGGACCAGAACTTTCATGACAAATTTGAAGATACATGTATAGTAATACTAATAGTATTTTATTAAGGAAGTGGCTTGGCTATCGGTCTAGATACTAAGATAGGAATCTAGACAGAGGTGTTCTTTGTGCAACATGCATTGGCTTGTTAGTATGCAGGGCCTAGAAAGTTTAAGTTTTGCAATGTTATCTATTCACTTCAGTCTTAAGACCTGTCACCACCTGCTTTTCTTTTCTTCCAAAAAATTTCACGTTTTGGTTTGAAAATAGAAATGGAACAGGGAAACGTCGAATTATGCAGAAGGAATAGATTTATTGCGGACTTTAAAGTATGTGCATATAAAGAAAACTTTTGCACTATGGTGCATTAATTTTTGTTATTGAAATTTGAATGTACATGTATTGGTGGAAGTCCAACAAAAGAGAAATCGGTCAACATTGGATGCAATAGTTAATATTTATTTTATAATTTGTTTCATTCAGTTAATTTAGTACATAAGTACATACATGTATACAAGGAACCACAATATCACAGACTAAAAGTTTGTATGACATCTCCCCCACCCCACCCAAAAAAAAAGGTTCGGTATTGCTCAGAATACAATTACAAAGTACAACATATAGCGCAAAACAATATTGAATTTACCAGAATTTGAAATTGAAATAAATATATATATAGCAGTTTAAGTTAATATGTAATAGTATACCCAGTTTTTCTGCTGGAGCATCTCTAAATTCAGTTTCATACAATTCCCACCTAGTTCTAATTTTCCTCATAAGTATAAACCATGAGATAAGAAAAAGGAGTCTCCTTCAATTTAATCTTAAAATATGTGATAGCTAAGAGTGGGGTTACCTAGACACCAATAGCCCTAGCTTTAGGTAGGTCTTAGACAAAATAAAATGGAGGATTACCATTATTTTGATATGTCTGAATACATTCATTATTATTATATTAAAAATTAAACAAAAACAAAAATCACTCAGACAACTTTCTTTTCAAAGGTTAGTTCTTATTTTATCGTTGCAACACATCGTGATGCAGAAAAGTTTCCACCACCAGTTAATCTATGGCTACTTGACCCTTCAGAGGGTGATATAAAGAAGTTTGTTAACTTACCAACACCTATTGTAGACTCTCAAATGTTAATAATTTACGATAAATTGTCTAGTTTCAATTTTGTGCTTCATGTAAAATGAGTAAAGACTGACTTCAGTGTCCAAACTGAGAAAATCGGGCAGCAGCATAATCAGAACAAATCTCAAAAGTGCAAAAATATAACTATAAAATTAAGGTTTGATATATATAAATGATTTGCAATAGGTTTGAAATGTAGTAGTTTCAAAGTTTGACTGCTTCAGTGCTTGTATAGAAATTTGCTGTTAAAAAAACTTTTTTTTTAAGCACAATAACAAATCGTTGATTTAATTTAAAATTTTAAATAGTACAGATGTTGAAAAAAAAAGAAATATAAAATAAATAATCATTCATTGATTTGAAATGTTTACTTTTTCATAAAATCTAATGTCTCCTCAGATCAATGAGGAGAAAAAAAATATACATTGCCCTGTACTACATCGAATTTCATTTATACAGCAGTTACACGGGTGTCTCAATTGGTTAAAACCTTGACCCAAACTAGCTTATTAGTATATTACTATTAGATTAAAATCACTACTAGTACTACAGTGGAGGAACCTGCTAAAAAATAAACTATGGCTCTGTACATGTATTTCAGAAGGTTGAGAAGCCCTGTTATTTTCCTTTACACACACTGTCTCAGTTAACACTAATATAACAGTTGATTTTTTATTATAAAATTCGAATAAAATGACTTAGAGGCTGTTCCCAATATTTTCATCTTATTCTTAAGCAGTATCAATCCACTGTGAATAAGAATAGTGAGGGCATACTAAAGAGTGAAAAGGTTATAAAGATCACTGGATGTACCATAAATATTGAAACTATGGACACTGGTAGCTTATAATTATTGTTATAATTTTCAAAGGAACCAATGTAGGAAATGGCTCAGTTACCTTTTTTTAAAAGACTTAAAGGATCGTTTCTCTACAACTTAGTACAAGATTAACAAGTAGACATGTCCAACATTAAAGGCGTTTAAAATAAATCAAATCAAACGAAGACCAAAGGCCTTCAAAGAACAATGCATAACAATACATGTATATTTCAAACAGTCCCTTCCATTTATATTCTGCTTTCTTTTTTTAAACTTCTCATAATTAATAATTTATGGAGTTGTGTCAATGACGCGGCTTTTTTAAATTAACTCCACTCCTGGGTGTGCCGTGAACCGAGAAGTTTTATCTGAGTGGGAGGCTGGCGACTGCAACCAAGTGTAAATATTGGGGAGTGGCAGCAAAGTCTGTAGTTCTTCCTGGGATGTTCAAATGTGCAACATTTTTTTCCATGTTAAGGGGTTTAAAGCTCATATTTTCTTAAAGTTAAATGTCAAAAACTACCGAATGTGAATAGGTATAGGTTAACTGGATTTCCATCTATTCTACTATTCTAGATAAAAAAAACAAAAACAAAACAAAATATGTCTTTGAGATATCCATATGTTCATTCTATTGTTTGGAATTGTTTGGAAAAAAAGGTGCCAATGGCAACAGTTCTTTAGGATTAATATTGGACATTTTTTACACTCTGCCACACAGATACAGAGCAGGAAGACCATAACTTGTCACAGCCAATCACCTAATATAAGTAGCCTACTATTACTAACATTGACCCATGCAGTAATCTGTACGATGTTCAGGCATACTTTCATTGCAAGTAACCCACTCTGCTCTGAACTCAGAACTGGTACAAAAAATAATCTGTTGGGTTACCTGTGTCTTGCTTCATAGGTCTGTCGCAATTGCTTTGTTTATCACATGGAAAATAACTCGGAAAGATATTAAGTTTAACATTAATCTACAAAAAAGGCAACATACACAAATTATAATATACATGAAAAAATAACCAACAAAAAATTAGATTTAAAAACAAATGAGACCCACTGAACTTATACTATAGTAGATATAGTAAATATATTATTAAAGCCAACATACAAATTATACTGAGATTGTGTATGAGATTTTCTATTAGAGTTTGGTACAAAACTTCTTATACATAATTATATAAAATAAGTAGATCATGATTGCCAAAACATTTTTATCAATGTATAATTACAACATACATGTAAATTGTTAAGTAAGAAACTTTTGGCCTTTTCCTCCATTTAAAACAGAGGGGGGGAAATTATAATAACCAAGGGATAAATAAACAATCCAATCAAAGTCCCCCTGCCTGTTTCTCAAATACTTGCTGTTAAATACTATAACATGAAACAATAAATCACCTAAGATTTGTTCAATAGACACTATTTAGAAATAATACAAAAAAATACACTACATTAAAACAAGAATCACTTAAATAGGAACATTACTTGTACTTGGGTTGCGTGACATAGCAGACTGAAAAATTGAATTGAGCCATGGCCTTCTCACAAAGGTTTTGAAAAGGGCCATTTATTGACACATACTTCAGGTTATCTTTGGTTATGGAAAGCAGAGCTCTCTTCTAGTTACACATCTCGTAGGTCTCAAGGAAAATTCTATATGGCGGCGGAACTGCAGGTCCAGATACCCAATCCCATTATACTGACATGAACCCAATCAGTAAGGGAAAAAATCCTTGCACCAGAGCGCGACTTGAATCTGCAACCATCTGGACACCCTTGGACCACCACATAATTCTTTCCTTGACTCCCATTTAAGTAGATTTTTAGGGTATAAAGCCTAATAAAAACTATGACAATGTCATAAACTCAATGGAGAGATTTCATGATAAATAAATTTTTCTCTACCCCACTTGTATATATTCACAGTATGCTACAACTGTTAAGTACCATTTTAAAAAAAACTTATAGAAGAAATGGTAATAACAGCAAAAGTACACTCCACAAAAAATACAAAACGAGCAAAACCTGCCAAAAATCCCCCCCCCCCCTCCCCCCAACAAAAGCAAACAAAAAAGTAAAGGAAAACAACCAACGAACAACCTCTCCACCCAAGCATCTGGTCTGTAAATGCCCTAGTCTTGAGATTCAAACATCAAACTAGCAAAAATTTGTGCAGCTCACGCTGATAAAAATTCTTAATTTTGTGTGACTAGAATTAGTAGAAATAGTTCATGTATACTTGATCCAAACAGTAACAAACTCATTAAAAGAGCAATAGCAAAAAAAATCCTGAGAATGTTTAAAATATATTAGAGGAGAGGGATGAAGAGAAGAAGAGAAGAAATGCAAAAAAAACAACAACTAATGAGCAGGAGGATATATTCCAAAAACGTATGGTCAAATATTATAAATGCACCCTGGTTAAAAAAAAATCAAAATATTTCTGCAGTTACAACAGTAGGCCTATGAATACAATGTTAAAATTTAAAGCTGGAATTATAAATAATGGCCTAAGCTTCAGGTTTAAGTATACCTTGTCTTATGGAACCAAACAATGACAAAACAAAACCTATCACAAAATCACATCACCAACAACATGCAGTCTTTGTCACGAAACAACATGAATAATAATATGTAATTTTTAGTTGGATATCAGATATAAGTAGAGGGTAAACCAGTATTAATCACTGTCATAGTCATCAAAGTTTTCTCCTTGCAAAACTTCTGACTGGTGGTAGCGTCCCCTGTTTGCAAAGTCAGCATTGTCCTCTGTCAATTGGGCAGCTAATGTCTCCACTGCAGGAGTCCTAGGGGCCACAATAATGTGTTCGGCAGGAGCTCTTCCTCGCCTGAATTTAAAAAAGAAAACAAGAAAAGAAAAATGTAGTCATTGACCTATATTACCTAACCATTATCAAACTATTAATCAAATTTTGGAAGACCTTATACAGGCTACTGATAGCCTACATAAGGAATCCACAGGGGAGTACCTTGTATAGCTACCTATTCCTCATTCCCGCGGTCTTGTTGTGAGTGTTAACAAAGCAGGTAGACCCGGGCCGCTGACCAATCAGGTTCTTTCTTGGGTACAGGGTATCAAACAAAAGAACAAAACATTACTGGACAAGACAGAGGTGGATCAGCACAGATGGAGAGAAAGGTAGGGGAGGGAGATAAAGAAAGGTATAGTGAGTGATAATAAAGGGGATGAGAGGGAGAAAAGATAAAGAAAGACGGGAGACAGAAAACAGTAGTGTGGTAATAGTAGATGGAGGAGAGAGAATGAGGTATGGAAATAGGAAAGACAAAGAATGAGAAGATAACGAATGATTAACAGAAAACCTAAGGCTTATAGAGCAAGAGAAAGAAAGAGAGAAGGGGCAGTGAAAAAGAGGAACAAAAGTAAAAAGATAAAAAATGATGAGAGAAAGAGAGATAGAGAGAGAGAGAGAGAGAGGGAGAGAGAGAGAGAGAAAGAGATAGACAGAAAGGAAGAGAGTGAGAGAGATGGAGTGAGAGTCGTGGTTGAGCGTGGTGGTGCAATGAGAGAGCGAGAAAAAAAGGTAGATAAAGTAAGGTTGAATAGAGGGAAGAAGGAAAAGATGGATGGATAGAGAAAGAAGAAAGAGAGAGAATTATATTGAAGAGTATTTTTTATAAAAAATTCACAACAAGCGAGATCACCTCAGGTGTTTAGAAAAACTTGTTTTTGACCTAGATATATCACCATGCATTTTGTTTCAAAATGCTTCAAAATGCAAAACACTTTGGTGCATGATTAATGTTTTGAAAGCATAACAAGCAAGAGCTAATTTTAGAAAATCTAACCAGTGCGTGGATTGAGAAATGTGATAGCAAATTATAAAATTATGGATTCTCATACATTGCACTTTTATAGTAGCTGACTGTGAGCACACTGGATCCATTTTTCTTGCATAGGGCTGCTGCACTGAAGTTTAAAACGATTTGAAAAAAAAATATCACACAAACACACACACAAAAGAACTGGCTAAGACTTTAGTAAAAACGATTTATTGTATGGGTGTTAGGCTGAGTACGAAAACAAATGTAGTATGGTCTGAGACATTTTTTAACATTTTTTTTACTAACAGTAATACAGCTACAAATTTTAGCTCTAGACGAGGAGTCAACCTTCGCAATCATGTGTCTTTAGTACAGTGACTCAGCGAGGGGATAATAGACAAGAATCTCCCCACCCAAGCCAATGCTTGATACCCTGTACCCAAGGACGAACCTGATTGGTTAGCGGCCCGTGTCTACCTGCTATGTTAATAACAGCAAGACCACGGGAAAGAGGAATAGGTAGCCTATATGAGGTACTCCCCTGTGGATACCTTATGTAAGCTACCAGTAGCCTATACACCGCCATAAATTTTTCAATGACTGAAAAAACTTTAATATAAATTTGAACCGGCATCCTAATCCAGACATATGTAATTTCCTTCAATCACATTATCATCTGGAAACATGTGGTTGTCAGGAAGCTTAAGAGCTTTGTAAAAAAAATTGAGTTTTTAATTTTGATTAAAAATTGGAGAAACTTTTGTACGCGAGTTTATGATCTCTTTTACTCTAAACAAGAAATCTAAATGAAATGCTAATTAATTCTAGCATTCCTTTCCAATTTTGTCCCCTTCTAAAGACCTGCAAGAGATATTTTTGTTTTATCAAAATGATAAGAAGAACCCAAATGTATTATACAAGTATCAAAATGAAAGCAGAAGAAAATTTTAACAAAAAATTACCTGCATCTGAGGTAGAGTTCTTTGATCCATTCATAAAAGTTAAACTCTGTTATACCTAGAAAAAAAAATAAAGAGATCATAAATTTTACTGGAAAAATACAGATGAATGTAATACACATCAGAACATATTTTTCTCATCATTTTGGTTAAAGAAAGTCTTTGGTAATTGAATTTTACACTGTGGCACGTTTGAAATATCCATCAATTATCCAGGAATTTTTTTAAAGATAAAACATTGCATTATAATTAGACAATGGACAATGAGAAAACATAATTAAAATGTTTAAGTAAATGTTTTTATTTTAGTGTGTTTTTTTACAAGAATATATGATTTTTGATGGTAAAACATTTGCTTGTTTTGATTATAAGATATCCATTCCCTGTAGCATATGTATTAACAAAACTGTGCCGTCATATTTGTTAAATCCCTTTTCCTCCTTATCATCACAGTCCCTTTGTTTGAGAGAAAAAAACATTCTTAATGTAATGATCTAGAACTAAAAAGTATGGTGAGAGAGCTTTTGGTACTGTATGGAATAGTCTAACACAACAGTTGAGAAACATTGAAACTCAAAAGCAATGTTTAAAAAGCTGTTAAAACACACATGTTCGATCGCCTAGCTTATTCAAACAAATTATGTTCTTGTATGAATAAATGGTTTTTGTTTTGTACTAAGCAACACGTATTATGACATTTTTAAATTACCTGTGTTCTATCTTACTATGTCATATTCTTTTTTAATGAGATTTTAATGTGTAAAAGCACATCGAGCTGATTTATTGGATATACGCTCTTTACGTAAACTTACAGGTATTATTTTTATTATTATTATTATTATTATTATCGTTGTTGTTGTTGTTGTTGTTGCTGTTGTTGTTGTTGTTGTTGTTGTTGTTGTTGTTGTTGTTGTTATTATTATCATTATTATCATTATTATAATATAATAATGATTATAATTAATACATGTATTTTAATCAAATTTGGGACTTAATACGACAGACAATAGGTACAAATAACTGTGACCTGTGGTATTATAACAAGTAATTTTTACAAACAAAAACAAAAATACACTAATTTTTAGCACCATTTTATATAGAGGACACCAGTCAGTCTTATCATTTTTCCTATGGTAAGTTAAGCTTATTTCTTTTACATCTCATTGAGGAAAGTTAAAGTCAAAACACATCCTCATGATTATCAAAATCTTTAAAACTTCACATATTTCTACTTGTATAAGAAAAGCCTCAAAATTAAAATTTCGAAAATATTTCATAATTTTTACTAGATTTTTGAACCATGTACAAAGCCCTAAAATGAGACTGAAAATCGCCAGTGATCTTAAAATTTAAAATTTAATGATTCAAGAGCAATTGTAGAAAGGTACTGCACAGTACATGCACATGATTTCTTGATGACATTTTAAATAAACTTCATCAAGTAAATCAACATGTTGAGGCAAAATTCTAACCAACCAAAAGCCAACCAACACATAAAAAAAAATTCTCAGCCATACCTGGGAAGTAACCTGGACTGGCTCGCCCGATGTAAATGTAGATGATGAAGAAAGCCATAATCTCCATAATTGCGTAGATCCACTGAATTGTGAACATGATTATTAAACACAACACCGTCTACAGAAGAATGAGAAAAAGAAAAAAAGAAAAACATTTAACACTATAGAAACGTTTGAAACTAGGTAAAAAACAAATTAATATCTCAGTTTGGAAAAACAAGCATTCTGTTTTTAAGGAGTGTACATAAAGGACACTCAATTTTGTTGAAGAATCTTTTTTCATGAAGATGTCTTAATTTGAAAAGAAGAAAGAATTACTCAGTAAGTGTACCATACTGTTTTTTTTTTCAGGGATAACACTTTTTTTCCACCAAATTGTAAAATGTACTCATGCTCTTTTGATTAGTAAAACAATATACAACTTTTACCCTCTAATAGAATCTAAAATAATATAAAACTTTTACCCTGTGATAGAATCTATTTCTATGGGTATGCTTTTTTGCAATATTAACACACAGTTAGTTTTTTAATGCAACAATTATTATATATTTATTATATATTTCATTTTCAATTGAATCTGTTGAAGTAATTTTCCTAGGTGTGATTACTATAATAAAATTCATTAGGCCCTAAGAAAGCATGATAAATGTGTCTTGTTTAATGTAAATTAATATATGATTGATAATCTTCAAAAGGCATACACAGAGAATTTGTGCATGTTCAGTAAATTATATTTCTTGATGATTATTGAAATGAATCATGGGGAGGAAGGGTGAATGGCTATTCACCAACAAAAAACATCACAATGCACCTGAAAACAACATACCAAAAATAATGTGGAATTTACTCATTTGAATTGTGTGTATCAAGCTCACTTAAAACATACCCATGATATCTAAGCATCTTATAAGTGTTCATTAAATCTAAGCTTCATTGTATTGTTGAAAAAATAAAAAATATAAAAATAAAAACCTGCCTTTCACAATACCTCACCAAAGTTA